>CM061752.1:89298234-89650098 GCA_030979885.1 Lolium multiflorum | reverse complement strand
GCATATGGGTCCCACTTATACAAGCTCTTTCGCCCCAAGATCTTGGAAGTTGATTGTACATAGAGGAAGGACATGCGGCCCTCGTGGCAGCAGCATCTTCAACGTTTCCAAGGCGGCAGTGGGATCAAAAGAAAATGAAGTAGCCGTAAATTAGCTGCAGAAAATAACTCCAAGGAAGGAACTTTTATTGTTCATAGAGTATGACATGTGGGACCCATGTGCCAGCAGTACCTTCCTCAACGTTTCAAAGGGGCATGAGATCGAAAGAAAAAGACAAGTGACCAAATATCAGTGAGCCAAAAATAATCCAAGAAAAGAAACTTTATTGTACATAAAAGATGACATGCGGGTCCCATTTCGCAGCAGCGGTGTCAACGTTTCAAATGCGGCTTGAGATCAAAAGAAAAAGAGTAGCCAGAAATTAGGGGTAAAACAAAAAAAGAAAGTTGATTGTACATAGAGGATGGCATGCGGGTCCCATGACCCAGCACCTTACTCAACGTTTCAGAGGCCGCATGAGATCGAAAGAAAAAGGAAAGAGACCAAATACCAGGAGCAAAAAATAATCCAAGAAAAAGAAACTTTTATTGTACATAGAGGATGACATATGGGTCCCACTTATACAAGCTCTTCCACCCCAAGATCTTGCAAGTTGATCAGACATAGAGGATGACATGCGGGTCTCATTTTGTCAGCAGCCTAATCAATGTTTCCAAGGCTGCAGTGGGATCAAAAGAAGAAGGAAATAAGCCAAAATAAGAGGGTGAAAAAATCCAAGAAAAGAAACTTTATAGTATCGAGGATGACATGTAATTCATGAGCTGCCAGCCTTCTCAACGTTTGCAGGCCGTATGAGATCGAAAGAAAAGTGACAAAAATAAGGTAAAAAACCAAGAAAGAGACTTGATTAGCACAGAGGAAGACATGCGGGTCCCACCAGTCAGCAGCTTACTAACGTTTCCAAGGCGGGAGGGGATGAAAAGAAAAAGGAAATAGCCAAAGATCGGAGGGTGAAAAAATCAAAGAAAAGAAACTTTTATAGTATATAGAGGATGACATGGGTCCCATGGCCAAAGAAAGTTCCTCAACGTTTCAAGGGCTGCATGAGATCGAAAGAAAAGTCAAGTGACCAAAATCGGAGGGTGAAAAATAATCCAAAAAAAGAAACTTTTATTGTACATAGAGGAGGACATGCATTACAAATGCGGTTTGAGATCAAAAGAAAAAAGAAAGTAGCCATAAATTGTTGGTAAAAACTCCAAGAAAAGAAAATTGATTGTACATGTAGAGGATGACATGCGTCCCACGAGTTTGGTAGCTTACTCAA
Source organism: Lolium multiflorum (assembly GCA_030979885.1). Taxonomy (NCBI): domain Eukaryota; kingdom Viridiplantae; phylum Streptophyta; class Magnoliopsida; order Poales; family Poaceae; genus Lolium; species Lolium multiflorum. Next base: position 89,648,771 of record CM061752.1, on the reverse strand, counting down.
CGCTTCCTACACATAGGATCAAAAGAAAAAGGAAATAGCCCAAAAATCAGAGATAGAAAAAAACCCAAGAAAATAAACTTTTGTAGTACATGGAGGATGACATGCGGATGAGCCAGCAGGTTCCTCAACGCTTCAAACGTGGGTATGGGATCGAAAGAAAAGGCAAGTGACCAAATATCAGAGCTCAAAATAATCCAAGAAAAGAAACTTTATTGTACATAGAGGATGACATGGGTTCCATTTTGCAGCAGCGGTCCCAACGTTTCAAATGCGGCTTGAGATCAAAGAAAAAGAAAGGAAATTAGGGAGTCAAAAAAACTCAAGAAAGGAAAGCTTTATCGTTCATACGGGCTGACATGTGGGACCTATGAGCCAACAGCTTACTCAACGTTTCAAGGCGGCGGGGATCAAAAGAAAAAATAGCCAAAAATCAGAGGGTGAAAAAAATCCAAGAAATCAAACTTTTATTGTACATGAGGATGACATGCGGGAGCCAGCAGATTCCTCAACGTTTCAAACGTGGCATGAGATCGAAAGAAAAAGGCAAGTGACCAAATATCAGGGCAAAAATAATCCAAGAAAAAAACTTATTGTACATAGAGGATGACATGGTCCCATTTTGACAGCGGTCTAAACGTTTCAAGGCGGCACGGGACCAAAGAAAAATGAAGGGCCAGAAATCAGGGGGTGAAAAAATCCAAGAAAAGAAAGATTTCAATTGGGCTGCATCTGGACATCTAGGCCTTCGAACTATCCTTCAGGCCTTTTGACACGTACAATTTCAGCCCACTCCCGAACATGATAGTTCGGATTTTTCTCAAAAAAAAACAGGAAAGTCCTATGCTTCGCCAAAACAAAAAACAAGGAGATTCAAGATATATGTTGTAAATAAAGATTTAATTTATCCGTTTGCAATAGGCGAGAGCGAAATACACTTGTTTTGTCCGCAAAATAATCAAGATCACATGTTTCTTGTACGGGAGGTGACATCGGGGACCCATGAGCCGCAGGTCGTCAACGTTTCAAAGGCGTGGGGGATAAAAAAAAAAACCAAAAATCAGTTGGTAAAAAATCCAAGAAAAGAAAACATTTATCGTTAAGAGAGGTATGCATGGACGATTAGCGACATCCTCAACGTTTCCAAGAGCGCGGATCAAAGAAAAAAGGAAATAGCCAGAAATTAATTAGGGGTAAAAATAAATCCACCAAAGGAAACTTGTATTGTTCATAGAGGATGACATATGGGACCGACCTGCCAACAACGTCCTCATCGTTTCAAAGGGGCAGGGGATCAAAAGAAAAAGGCAAATAGCCAGAAATTAGGGGTCAAAAATAACTCCAATAAAGGAAACTTTTATTGTACGTAGAGGATGACATGCGGGTCCCATGAGCCAGCAGGTTCCTCAACGTTTCAAACGTGGCATGAGATCGAAAGAAAAGGCAAGTGACGAAATATCAGAGCCAAAAATAATTCAAGGAAACTTGATTGTACATAGAGGATGACATGCGGGTCCATGAGTAAGCGGTCCTCAACGTTTAGGCGGCGGGGCATCAAAAGACAAAGGAAATAGACAAAAATCAGAGAGTGAAAAAACCATAGAAAATAAACTTTTATAGCACATAGAGGATGACATGCGGGTCCCATGAGCCGCAGGTTCCTCAAGTTTCAAACGTGGCATGAGATCGAGAAAAAAACGCAAGTGACCAAATATCAGGGGCCAAAAATAATCCAAGAAAAGAAAGTTTTATAGTACATAGAGGATGACATGCGGGACCCATTTAGCAGCAGCGGTATCAGTTTGAGGCAGCAAGGGATCGAAAGAAAAAGTCAATGTAAATATGAGGTGCCAAAAATAATCCAAAAAAAGAAAGTTTTATAGTACATAGAGGATGACATGCGGGTCCCATTTAGCAGCAGCGGTATCACCGTTTGAGGCAGGTGATCGAAAGAAAAAGTCAAGTGACCAAATATGAGGTGCCAAAAATAATCCAAAAAGAAAGTTTTATAGTACATAGAGGATGGCATGCGGGTCCCATTTGGCAAAGCGTATCACTGTTTGAGAGGCAGCAGGGATCGAAAGAAAAAGTCAAGTGACCAAATATGAGGTGCCAAAAATAATCAAGAAAAGAAAGTTTTAAAGTACATAGAGGATGACATGCGGGTCCCATTTAGCAACGGTATCAACATTTGAGAGCGGCAGGTGATCGAAAGAAAAGTCAAGTGACCAAATATGAGGTGCCAAAAAATCCAAGAAAAGAAAGTTTTATAGTACATAGAGGATGACATGCGGGTCCCATTTAGCAGCGCGGTATCACCGTTTGAGAGGCGGCAGGGGATCGAAAGAAAAAGGTAAGTGACCAAATATGAGGTGCCAAAAATAATTCAAGAAAAGAAAGTTTTATAGTACATAGAGGATGACATGCGGGTCCCGGTTAGCAGCAGCGGTATCACCTTTGAGAGGCGGCGATCGAAAGAAAAAGGCAAGTGACCAAATTTGAGGTGCCAAAAAAAACTCCAAGAAAAGAAAGTTGATTGCACATAGAGGATGACATGCGCGTCCCATTTAGCTGCAGGTCTCAACGTTTTCAAGGCGGCAAGGGATCAAAGAAAAAAGGAAGTAGGCGGTCAAAAATCCAAGAATAGAAAGAATTTTGGTTCATAGAGGATGACATACGGACCCATGATCTGCATCGTAACGGCTCGATCGGAGAACGTTGACAGATGGCGCGATCTAGAAAAAAACAATGCCAGAGAGCTGCCATCCGGGCCCTACATCCCTCGGCGGTGCGGATTTGCGTTGACTCGGCCGGCGCGACCCGAGATTTCGAGATGCACCACGTCCGGGCCACCATACGACGTTTTGGCCGCTTTCGTCGGGCTAGGTGGCCTCAAACGAGAAAAAAAAATGTTTTGACATGCACCACGGAGGGACCAAAAATCGTCGGCCATGGTACACCAGCAACCACGGCGCGACTTCAACTTCGTCGGCCATGGCAACTTTTCTTGTAGTGTTGCCCATTTCACCGGGGCCAACTTGCAACTACAAGAAATTAAGGTCTACCATTCCTAATAGACCGGAACAAAGCATTAATGATGAGGACATCCCTACCTCACTACTACCTCCGTCATTACCAACTGAAGATGAACCTGCTGTGAAGCTCAAGTCCAATGAAGTCAGGATTGGACCAATGACACGAGCTCGTGCGAAGCTACTTAAACAACGGGTGAATTTGTTCCTAAACGATACTTTGATTGATGAGAACTTTATACTACCTAAGTCCTATTATTTATGTATCATCAGGTATGAAGAGGAGACAAGCATCGCACGAGGAGGAGGGGAGCAACTGGACGTGAAGATGGACGTGGAGCTAGAAAAGGAGCTGAACATGAAGATATCTCATGGACGCGCGAGGGAGGAGCGGGAGGCATGCGCGAGAGAGAAGATGAAGTCCGGGCGGCCCAGCCACCGGTCCACGGCCGTCCAGCAGGCCAGACGAGATCCACCCGGCGCCGGCCAGGGCGCCACGATACCAACGGAGCGTTGCGGCAATTCAGCCCCGGTTGGAACCAGTCCCCCCCGTTGGACAGCCAGCCAGTCCCGAGCCCGGTCAGCCCCCGGACAGTGGTCGAGTCATCTCGACGGATCTATGCAGGTCGGTTATTTCGTACCTTTTCGCCTTGAGGTCGTCCTGGACGCCTATATAAGTCCATAGGACGCCCCCAAAGTTGCTTTAGACCACGTTTAAGATAAACCCTAGTTCATAGTTGCTTGCTTTGCAACTCTATTGAATCTCTACACCCGATTGCTTTGATTTGGTGTGGAATTGCTGAAAATCTTGTGTGATCTGCTGTTCCATTGGGAATTGGGAGGTTGCAACTTACCGCTTCGTGGTCGGCGGCTACGTGCCCAAGTGTGTGGAGTTGCGAATATCCTGCAGGGTTGAGAGCTATTGCATCTGGCGACAGGGACCAATCGAGAGATCTCGTTGCGTCATACAAGTTATCTTCAAGTTATCTCCGCTGTGTTCATCGTGTATTCATCACCATCGCCTCGCTTCTTGAGAAGATCGGGCCACCCTTATCATCTTGGTATCAGATTTTAGTGTTTCCTCGGTAAGCCATCCACAATCCACCCATAGTTGAGTTGTGAGTGTTTTCCTATCAAGAAAAAGCCAAAAAAATAGGGTTAGGGTTTGCCATAGCCATTGCACTAATTTCGAGTTTTAGTTGCTTATCGTAGTTGTTTTTGCGTACCTTTATCTTTCTTCTAGTAGAATTATTAGGGTTTGTGTTTATTTTTCATCTAGTTAATCATCTAGAGTCAGTTTTTGTTTACTCCGAGTCCCCATAGCTTACAGTGTGTTTGTCCAAGCCATAGACACAGCCTATCGATATAAGTGACTAGGAACTTCCCCATAAGAGACTAGTTTTACCGCTCGATAGGCTGCTCATTAGGGTTTTGGTGCTTTGCATATCTTGTTGGCCGTGTTATCAAGGAGTTGAGTCATAAAATCAAAAAAAGAAAAGTTGAAAAGAAGCAAAAGAGCTACATAGCTGCGTGTGATACAAAGAAAAATCCAAAAGAAAAGTGAAGTGCTAGTAGAATCAAGTGAAGGCCTAAGTTTTCTTTCTGCACCTGTACTTGAGCAATCTTGCTTGTCTCGTTGAGCTTTGCTAGCGTCTCTCGAGTGCATTGCAACATTTTATCCATATAGTTGCATTGCCACATTTATCGCCTTGTGTGAGTATCTTTGGTTGTCTACGGTCAGCGCTAGAGCTTGTTATTGGTGCAAATAGGTAGCCTACCTACAGCCCCACATATACCCTGCTTTGTCGTGTGATTGTTCTTATACCCTTGATATTCGCTTCGCTACATCCGTGCACTAGTTGTTACTACAAGTGGTAAGCAACACTAATTTACTTTGGAACGGTAAGATCGCCTTTTCTCATCAGTTTTGAGTGAGTTGTGAGAGTACCACCATATATTTTTGATTTAGTGCACTAACCTACTAACCATGGCTTCTAGTGATGCTAAACTTGTTAACCAGAAAGACAAGGATGCTGCAGATCTGATGACATGGAGGGACTTTGAGGCTCTTCGTAATGAGATGCGACGTGAATTCCGCATTGAGGATGATGAGCTTAGGGGTACGATTGATGAGATCAACCAAAAGATGGATGCTACTAATGAGACCGTTACTGCAATGGCGGATCAAATGATAGATATTCAGCGTACTCTTCAAACTTTACAATTGGCTGTTGACAATCTCACAAACCAACAGCAACAACAAGATGAAGATCCTGATGAAGTACCTGGTCGTGGTAATCGTCCCCGTGGTTGGGCTCCACTTGGCCGCCATGGTCGTGGACAAGATGAAGAAGATGGATTGGGTAAGCCCAAGTTTTCCATACCCACGTTTGAAGGAGGAGCTGACGTTGAAGAATACCTCACTTGGGAGCTCAAGATTGAGAAGTTATGGAGCTTACATCCAAACTACTGAAGATAGGAAGATAAAGCTTGCTTCTTCCGAATTTGATGGTTATGCATTGCGTTGGTGGGATGCACTTGTTCGTAATCGCCAAGCAGATGGTGAGCTGCCTATTATTACATGGCGTGCTATGAAGGAGGCGATGAATGCTCGGTTTGTGCCCACTAATTATTTGCGTACAATATTTGATAAGTTGACCCTGTTGAGGCAAGGTGTGAAGACTGTGGATGAGTACTACATGGAGATGGAGATGCTTATGCAGCGTGGCCGTGTCCGTGAGTCTTTAGAGATGACAATGCATCGTTTTCTCAATGGATTGAAGTATGATGTCAAAGGCATTGTTCGTCATTACAGCTACACCAATATGAATCAATTGTTACATCATGCAAGAGAAGCTGAATCACAGTTGGCTGAAGAAGCAAAGGTTAAGGGACGTGCTACGGGAGCTGGGCGCTTCACGCCTCGCGCGCCCCCACCTGCGGCGCCGGCGCCATTAACGCGCTCTGCACCATACTCTACTTCGCCTAGTTTGCCGGGCTCCAATGTGTCTACCGCAAAGAAGTCCGAATCTGCTGCAAGTACGAGTAGTTTTAGCATGTCTACTGTGCGCAACCATGATATGGTTTGTCATACATGTGGTGGCAAGGGTCACTTCAAGAGAGATTGTCCTAACCGCAAAGTTATGATTATCAATGAGGACAATGAGTATGAGACTGGAGATCATGTTGATCCAAATGCTCCAGACGATGATGACTATGACACTGATGGTGAAGATGCATATCCTTCTGATGCTCGCACTATTGTTGTGTCGCAGCGTGCTCTTAATGTGTTGCCTAGTGCATCTACTCAGCGCTGCAATTTGTTCCAAACCAAGGCTTTAGTTGGTCCTGACAAGGCTTGCAAGGTCATTATTGATGGCGGGAGTTGCGCAATTCAGCAAGCAAGGAGTTGTGTACCAAGCTGAAGTTGAAGTATCTACCGCACCCGCATCCATATTATATTCAGTGGTTGAGTGACAATGGTGAGATGAAGGTAAACCACATGGTGCGTGTTGAGTTTGAGATTGGACCGTATAAGGATTGCATTGACTTTGATGTGGTTCCTATGACGGTGTGTCACCTACTATTAGGTCGGCCTTGGCTCTATGACCGTTCTGTGCAACACAATGGCCGTGCCAATACATATCACTTGGAGTACAAGGGCAAGAAAATTAACTTACAACCTATGTCACCACAAAAAAATTTCAATGAGTCTCGTCAGAAGATTGAAGTAAACTTAGAGGATGCACCTCTAGATAGGCGAGAGAATTGTAATATTGTGAAAAGTGAGCGAGTGAATTCCTTAGTTTCATTAGTCACCAAAGAAGACATAAGAGAATTTAGTGAGGATCCTACGGCCATGCCTCTTGTGCTTTTGTACAGGGGTACGGTTTTGGTTTCTAACGACATGACCCCTCTTCCTCTTGGTGTTTCTAATGTTTTGCAGGAATTTGGCGACGTGTTTCCGGAGGAGGTACCAGCAGGACTACCACCATTGCGAGGTATTGAGCATCAAATTGACTTGATTCCCGGAGCGTCGCTGCCCAATAGAGCGCCTTATAGAACAAATCCCGAAGAGACGAAGGAGATACAGAAGCAAGTACAAGCGCTACTCGACAAAGGATATATCCGCATAAGCCTTAGTCCTTGTGTTGTTCCTGTTATTCTAGTTCCTAAGAAATATGGTACATGGCGTATGTGCGTAGATTGTAGAGCTATAAACAACATTACTATTCGATATCATCATCCTATTCCCCGTTTAGAGGATATGCTAGATGAATTGAGTGGTGCTGCTGTGTTTTCTAAGATTGATTTGCGTAGTGGTTATCATCAAATTAGGATGAAAGAAGGGGATGAATGGAAAACTGCTTTTAAAACAAAATTTGGTTTATATGAGTGGTTAGTAATGCTTTTTGGTTTGACTAATGCACCTAGCACTTTCATGAGACTGACGAACCATGTTTTGCGTGAATTTATTGGCAAGTTTGTGGTTGTGTACTTTGATGATATATTAATCTACAGCCGCAATGAATCTGATCATACTATACATATTCGACATGTTTTGCAAGTGTTGCGTGATAATAAACTCTATGGTAATCTTGAGAAGTGCACATTTTACAAAGATAAGGTCATATTTCTTGGTTATGTTGTCTCTAAGCATGGAGTAGAAGTAGATGTGTCTAAAATTGAAGCTATTCAAAATTGGCCTACTCTCATGAATGTGAGTCAAGTACGAAGTTTCAATGGTCTAGCTGGGTTTTATCGCAGATTTGTGCCCAACTTTAATACTATTGCTGCACCTTTGAATGATTTGACTAAAAAGGGTGTTGTTTTTGAGTGGGGCGCAGCCCAAGATCATGCTTTTGATGAACTTAAGAGATTGTTAACTTCTGCACCGTTACTTGCACTTCTTGATTTCAATAAGCAATTTGAAATCTATCTATTATATAATTAAAACAACAAACATTGTACGGCCAAGATTTAGCAAAGGCTAATGGGCGTTTAAGATTTAATTACTCCACGAAGTAGATATTATTAGATCATCCTGGTCCACGTATTGATCTCTTGCTCTGGCTAAGAGCATCTCCAACAGACGCGCTAAAAGCCCCGCGCGGCAAAAAAACCGCCGTTTTGCCGCGCGCGGACGCTGCCGCGCTGCTCCAGCGGAAGCGGGAAAACGGCGCGCGCGCTAAAAGTTTTACCGCCCGCGCGCTTTCGCGCTATCCCGCGTGCGCTGCCGCGTGCGCTGCCGCGCGCGCTATAAAGACGACACGCGCGAAGCGGCCAACTGCCACTCCTCCCACGCGTCTTCCTCCCGCGCCCTCTCTCTCCCTGCCGCTCTCCCTCCCGCGCCGCTCCGCCTCCGGCCGTTCCTCCTCGACGCGAAGATGCCGCCGCGCCGCCGCTCATCCTCCGGCTACCGCGGCGTCCGCGCGCGGCCGAGCGGCCGATTCGACGCGGAGATCCGCTCCGGCGAGGAGCGGATCCGCCTCGGCACCTTCGACACGGCGCACGAGGCGGCGCGTGCCTACGACGCCGTCGCGTGGCGGCTGGGCCGCAGCCGCCGCGCGATGAACTTCCACGACGTGTTCACGCGCGAGCAGGCGGAGATGCTCGCGCCGCCGCCGCCGATGATCACGCGGGAGGAGCAGCGCCGACAGCGGGAGCTGGAGCAGCGCCTGCTCATCGCCGAGCGCGACGAGGCGTTCCGCGTCGAATGGGCGCGCCGCTTCCCGGAGGACGTCGCCGCCACGGCGGCCTTCTACGTGGAGAAAGAGAAGAAGGAGGAGGAGAAGGCGGCGGAGAAGGCGGCAAAAAAAGCTTCCCGCGAGAAGCGCCGCGCCGAGATCGCGAAGAGGAAGGCGGCGAGGAAGGCGGAGGAAAAGAAGAACGGCGCAGGGCCGTCGACGGTCGTCGTCTCCTCCTCCTCCTCCTTCGAGTGGACGACAACGCCGGTGTCGGAGACGACTCCGAGCAGCTCGGACTTCAACTGGGACTCCTCCGAGTAGTCTCGTAGAACTTTTAATATATGTCGCATTGTATCGTCGAACTTTTATAATATATTCGTATTTTCGATCAAATTTTTATAGTTTGTTCGATTTAAATTTTCAAAAAAACTCGGTCGGATTTAGCACTTTATACCGCGCGCTGTGCAAAATAGCGCCTCTGCCGGAGGTGTGTTTTTCGCACAACAACGCGCCCTGGAAAATAGCGCCTCTGCCGCGGGCAAATTCGCTAATACGCGCGCTAACAGTATAGCGTGCGCCGAATCGCGCGTTTACAGCGCCAGATTTTACAGCGCCTCTAAGGGAACGGCCATCCTCACGAATCTAGCTTTCTCAGGTTGTTGTGTATAACCGTATTGGGATAGGAATCTCTTTTCTTTACCTGCGATATTGACAGAAAAATTCCGTAGGGAATAGCTGATCCAATCTCATGCGCATGGTTAGAACAGCCGATCCAATCTCATGCGCATGCGTGCGGGACAATATCCTTTCGAATAGAGTTTTCTCCCGATTCTGTAAACGAAAACTTCAGCCCTATGATTTTTCGGACGCATTGACAATGTCGCCGATGGTCGCGAGGCCTGCTCCCTGGCGTCGCCGACGATGGCGAAAGCGCGAGCGGCTACATCCCTGTTCAAGCGTCGCCGCCTCGATCTCTCACTGCCGCGAAGGCCACCGCCATCCTCGAGCACCCCAATGGGCAGTAAGGGCTGGTCCGCTCCAGTGATTACACGGACGTTGCTCCACCATCGATCTACTCGATATCCGCCTGCACACATGAGCAAATCCAGTTTCAGGTTAGTCTGTTCCAGGCCACCGCCATCCTCGAGCACCCCAATGGGCAGTAAGGGCTGGTCCGCTCCAGTGATTACACGGACGTTGCTGCACTATCGATCTACTCGATATCCGCTGCACACATGAGCAAGTCCGGTTTGAGGTTAGTCTGTTCCACTCATTTTGATTATATTTTCTTCATCAGAATTGATGCCTCATCACACTTCATAATGTATCTATAATTCTGCAACTCTCTAAAAAGGAAGGCAGCGATCCTGATCAGTCTCATGCATTTTCCAGGGGACGAGGCTTGCCTGCACCCGCTCCATGCGACCATCTGTGCGGCCTGACGCACGGAAGCCATCCAACGGCTGTGCCTCCCGTACGCTCCGCTGTGTCTTTTTTCTCCAAACAAAAAAAAACCGGGCGTGATTGGGGATTTGATTTCTAACTGAAAGTCACAAACGCACGCGAAACGACCAGATTGTTGCCAGTTCCCAAATCCCAACACCTTATCGTCAGATGTCGTCGATCGCGGGCGAGATTCGGACGGCTCACAACATGCAACATTTTTTGGCTAGACGCTACCCCGCCTGGAAGAAGGTTGCCGGCGTCCTGGAGTCGCACACATGCAGATCGATGGTGCGCGAGCTGACGGATGCAAGTCCTATGCATGAGTGATTAACAAGCACCTTCTGCAAAGTAAAGGTTAGATCCTGGGCCTTTGCATGTTCAATCATCAAAAGCAAAGAAAAAAAGTTTCACCTAACTTGAATTATGTCTCTATTTCTTATGTCAATTCTCCACTTTCCTTATTGCCGTTCGCACTTCCATTTGTACGTAATCTGTAATTTTGTATTCAAATATTTTATAGAAACAAACAATAATTACAAGAATATCAATGAAGCAAATATAAAAGATAACAAAGCAAGATTAGTTTTTTTATTCGCTTGGTGAGACATAAAACTAGGAAATTCAAAGCTTTCAAATATGATTACCTCATCATCATTTTAGGGTCGTTCCGTTGGCTGCCATCGTTTTACTTCTAGGATTGTATGTTAGAATAGATTATTGATAAAGAGGTGACATGAGAAATTTCAGTGCTAACCAGTTGATGAATGTGAAAAATACCTAGGGCCACTGCTGATAGAAGCTGTGCTAGAATACAATTGACGTACGCTCGATGCCGGAGGGAGTATTGTCCATTTACAAAGAGTGATGTTAACACGTAAACATTAGCATGTCCACTCAGTCTTGAGCGGGTCTTAATATCGCAGGACCAACTCAGAAAAATTGTACTTACAAATTGTGAACAGTTTATTACATCATATATACCTACAGGGCATATATAAAAATGCAAAAAATTGTTAAAAATTCAACCATTGTTAGAGAATTAAAAAAGAAAACCCAACTTTGAATATATATTCAGCTTTGAGATTTTAGAGTATTTGATTGTATTCAAATCTATATTTGTCTTTTTAACTATCAAAGTGTAGGTCAACTTTGGCGGAGTTTTCTTTTGGAATGTATATACAAAAGGAATGTGCATTTGACACTTTTTTTGAGAACTTTCATTTATGTTTTTTTTATTTTAGAAAATTAATTATTCCTATGTATCCTACTTAAGGCGTGATGCTTCCCAAGTTATTAAGTGAAAATTCATCACCCCTTATACACCTGATCGAGTTCTCATAAAGTTAATTATATAAATAGATGTTAATAAGGTGAAAAATATGAAAAATACATCGTGCAAATATATGATTCCTAGGTCGAGTGTGAAGTACAAATACATGGCTCTTTTTTCAATATGAGTATACTGTATATGATTTAATTCAAGCGAAAAAAGCAATGTCTTTCTTTGGATTGGTCAAAAATAGATAATATAGGCTTCACTGAAGATAGAAGGCACAAAAGCAAATTTGGTACCTAGATCTGAGGACTGAAGGTTGGAAAAATAATCATAATTTTAAATTACACTGTCATCAGAGTGGTAAGTTCTATTTTCTCGAAAGGAAAAAAGTGATACCCCTTAACAATTTAGGTGCAAAGAAAATTTTATTGCAAATTTATCTGGTAGAATTTAGATATGGGAGACTAGAAGAAACATACGCCAAGTTTCCAAATACAAAAATTTCTTCTATTATTGTAGTAGTCTTGCACAGATTCAAGCAAATACATTAATAAAGTATACACATGTCGTCTTTTCGATGTATAGCTTTAGTTGCAAGACACATAGAAAAGGTTATATATATAATCAATTAACTGTCATATCTACATGGAAAAACCAAATATATACTTGGTACGTTACACATCTAGCCGCGCAAATGCGCGGGAAACCTTGCTAGTTATGTAATTAAAACAACAAACATTTAATGGCTCGGATTAAACTTAGAATAAGCACTAATAAACAACGGTTTAGATTACTGAGAAAACGTAACGCTAATATAGAAGGAGTCTGTTAATGATCAATTAGGTTACATAAGAAAATCACCCCTCTCTCGAGCTCGGCCAATCGGAGATGCGAATCCACCCATCCCGGTCGGCCGCCAAATCCGCCATGCCCACGCCCTCGGACTCGCCCAGGCAACCGCTGCCAGCCCCCGCCGATCACCCACGCCGCTGTAGGTATCAAGGTATGGTCTGTTTCCCTGCTCCGAGCTCCCTCAGATTCGCGTCGGAATCGCGGACCAGTTAGCGGATGTTTGTTGGCTCCCCTTGATCTCTGGGCGACTTCCGATGTAGGTTTCCTCTTGCGATTTCAGTGTGGTGCAGGAGGAGGTGCGTGTGCATGGCTTAGGGGGTCTGCCGCTGCTAGCGTGATCACAGTTCATATCTATCAGAAGAAGGGCTACATGTCACTATTGACAATTGTGGCCGGGACCTCCTAGGCCCAGACTTCCAGCTTCACTCGCGAGTCCCTTCTCGCAGGCTCTATTGCTTGGAGAGTCGCGACCATGACGGCATGTGCTGCATGCCGCGCGCGGCGCATGGTTAGCGGTCATGCAATCAGGAGTCCCTAGCTCCGGTCATTAAATTGGATTTGCTATGGAGCTATTGACAATTGTGGCAGGGACCCGCTGGGCGTGTCAAGGTGTCCGCGGCAGTATGAATCAACCTTGCAGTTGGCGTTGCACGACGAGGTCTCAGTATGATCCTCCGAAGAAATACGCCTCCCAGAAGTTCCGTCCTGTTGCAGACTTGCACTACGTAGCTGCCGCTTAAACTTTTGCACATCCCAACACCACATGGAAGCACCAAGAGGGAGCACTATTAATCAATCGGTAGGGCACGAAGCAGCGAAGTAATAGTACGTGGTTGACATGGTTGTGGTCTTGACCGGCATGAGGAGGAAGATGAAACAAACTGCTTTACAAGCTGCTGTCTGGTATGTTGATTAAAACCACGTTAATATGATTGTACCCTGCTAGCCTGCTTATAAGCGTTTGTGAGACATATGCATGTGTTATAAATTTCAAGATAGGACATGGATGATGGATGCTTGCTTGGGATCGTTTTATGGTGAAGTAATATGCGTATTTCTCACACGGAGAAACTGTTGGACTTTTTGTCATATATATTAGTATATTCCACTTGACTAAGAATAAATTGTTAGAAGTTTAGGTACAATCAGTATAAGTCTAAGTCTACCAGATCGATGGCTCAAACATGTTCAGGGAAAATTGTGAAGATCTATTAATTCTACGTGACTTGGTAAACAAGTTTCAGTACATAATGGTTTGCTTTCTTTTCTGAAACAAATATATTTTTCTTTTCTTATTGCTTAACCTGTCACTCACTTTTAGATGCAGCAATGATAATATAGTCGCCAACTAAATAGTTTCAGTATAATAGTTGACTTGAGGGCAAGTAACTTGCGCACACACACAAAAAATCAGCATAGAGTATGATAGCTACAAATATAGATATAAATACGGGAACATTAAATTATATTTCATTATACATGATGTTCCCTTACAAGGTGAGCAAGGCTTGATTCCTAAAATAATATTCTCTTCATGGAATATAAGGAATAGAACTCGGAAGATTCTTATGCATCAGACAAAGAGAATATGTCCATTCAGATTTATATTGTCGAGATTTAGTGTACTAATATTTACCAAAAAATAATTGCAGGTGCAACTTATTGGGCAGATAAAGTACCATCTTGAATTTACAAAATCTCCATTGAAGTTGATAGGTAAGTTTCGCATAAAAATTAAAACTTTTATTTATATACAAAATGACTTTGAAGCTAGAATGTGGTCAATTTCACTTCCACCCTAAATAATTTAGTGGCATGCACATAATGTGCAAATTCAGTTCAGTAATACAAAAATCACATTGTTGTCCTAAGAGAGAATAAGCTACATGATTGCATAAGAGATAATGTTTGAGAAATTTCTAATGAATATGAATGGGTAATTAAATTTTCTTTGAAGGAGACTCATCGTATGTAATTAGATTAAGATGAGCATGAATGTAAGCATATAGAGGCTAAGAGGCTTGATAATGAAGTATCACCAATGATTAATATGACAGAGAAAATAACGCATGTTCAATTTACGAGCCATAAGTGTAAAGTTCATTAGAAAAACTATTTGTGGACAAGTACAACCTACAAATCAACAGTGGAAAATATAAAGTCGATATGGAAGTGTATATTGTTGCATAGAGGACCTATATTTCAATATCATATTACTTCTACCGTCACTAAATTAGTTCCTTAGCAACAATCTAATGAACTAAATGCAAATATACTTTACCCTATGATGTTTCTCTTGAAATATATATTTCGTACACTCCTTTACATGCAGTTATTGTTAATGCTATATCATTTTTCTTAAATTCGATAGAAACAAATCGTATGAAAATTGATGCAATATAACATATTAAATGTAAAATATGCTAATATCTATTAGTCTAGCCGCGCAAATGCGCGGGCAACCCAGCTAGTTGAATGTGATGCTAGTGGTATCGGAATTGGTGGTGTGTTGATGCAAGAGGGTCGCCCAATTGCATATTTTTCTGAGAAACTTTCTGGTGCTATGTTGAACTATCCTATATATGATAAAGAATTGTATGCTTTAATTAGAATTCTTGAGGTTTGACAACATTACTTGTGGCCAAAAGAATTTATCATACATTCTGATCATGAAACTTTAAAATATCTGAAAGCTCAATCTACTTTCAATAAGCGTCTAGCTAAGTGGGTTGAGTTCATTGAGTCTTTTCCATACATTATTAAACATAAAAAGGGAAAAGATAATATTGTTGCTGATGCTCTATCTAGGAAGAATATGCTATTAACTCAACTTGATGTTAAAATTCCTGGTTTAGAGATACTATGTGATTTGTATGCCACTGATCATGATTTTGCTGAACCATATCGCTTATGTGCTCTTGGTAAAGCATGGGAAAAATATCACATACATCATGGGTTCTTGTTTAGAGCTAACAAACTATGTGTTCCAGAATCGTCTGTGCGTTTGCTTTTATTGCAGGAATCACATGCTGGAGGTTTGATGGGTCACTTTGGGCGTGAGAAGACGCTACTCATGCTAGCGGACCACTTTTATTGGCCAAAGATGAGGCGGGACGTGGATAGGTATGTGAAGAGATGCATTACTTGCAACAAGTCCAAGTCCAAGTTGAAGCCTCACGGTTTGTATACTCCTTTACCGGCGCCTACTACACCATGGGAGGATATAAGTATGGATTTTGTATTGGGTTTGCCGCGTACTAAAAGAGGCCATGATTCTATATTTGTGGTAGTGGACAGATTTTCTAAAATGTCACACTTTATTGCCTGCCACAAAAGCGACGATGCGTCGCATATTGCTAACCTGTTTTTTAGGGAGATTGTACGTCTACATGGAGTCCCGAAGACTATTATTTCTGATCGTGACGTGAAGTTCATGAGCTACTTTTGGAAGACGCTTTGGAAGAAGCTGGGGACGAAGCTGTTTTTCAGCACTACTTGTCATCCCCAAACTAATGGTCAAATTGAAGTGGTGAATAGAACCTTGTCACAACTGTTGAGATCCATGATCAAGAAAAACCTGAAGGAGTGGGAGGAGTGTTTGCCGCATGTGGAGTTTGCTTACAACAGGGCGGTACATTCTACCACAGAGTTATGTCCTTTTGAGGTGGTGTATGGTTTCAAACCCATTACTCCGCTTGATTTGTTGCCTCTACCCATACATGAGAGAGTCAATATGGAGGCATCTAAGAGGGCAGATTTTGTGAGAAAGATACATTTGAAGACTAAAGAGTTGATCGAAAAGAAAGGCAAGAGCAATGCTGCAAGAATGAACAAGAAGCGCAAGGAGATGTTGTTCAAGCCTGGTGATTTGGTTTGGGTACACTTTCGCAAGGACAGGTTCCCGAAGCTACGGAAGTCCAAGTTGCTTCCTCGTGGCGCTGGTCCTTACAAGGTGCTTGCTAAGATCAATGATAATGCATACTCGATAGATCTTCCAGAAGATGAGTTTGGTGTTAGTACTTCTTTCAATGTTGCTGATTTGACACCATATGACGAAGAAGACCTTGGAGCGTCGAGGTCGACGCTTTTTGAAGGGGGGAGATGATGAGGACATCCCTACCTCACTACTACCTCCGTCATTACCAGCTGAAGATGAACCTGCTGTGAAGCTCAAGTCCAATGAAGTCAGGATTGGACCAATAATACGAGCTCGTGCGAAGCTACTTAAACAACAGGTGAATTTGTTCCTAAACGATACCTTGATTGATGAGAACTTTATACTACCTAAGTCCTATTATTTATGTATCATCAGGTATGAAGAGGAGACAAGCATCGCACGAGGAGGAGAGGAGCAGCTGGACGTGAAGATGGACGTGGAGCTAGACAAGGAGCTGGACATGAAGATATCTCATGGACGCGCGAGGGAGGAGCGGGAGGCATGCGCGAGAGGGAAGATGAAGTCGAGGCCGGCCCAGCACCCGGTCAGACCGGCCGCCAGGCGGCCGCCCGGTCCCTGGCCGGTCAACCGGGCGCCAAGCCGGACGCCAACGTGCCGATGACCAACGGGAGCGTTACTGCGCGACAATTCCCGGTTGCGCCCGGTCCTGGCCCGGTTTGAACCGGCCAGCCGGTCCCAGGCCGGTCAAGGCCGAGACCGGCCGAGTCCGAGTCTGTCTCGACCAGATCTTTTCGCCTTGAGGTCTTCCTGGACGCCTATATAAGTCCATAGGACGCCCCCAAAGTTGCTTTAGACCACGTTTAAGATAAACCCTAGTTCATAGTTGTTTGATTTGCAACTCTATTGAATCTCTACACCTGATTGCTTTGATTTGGTGTGGAATTGCTGAAAGTCTTGTGTGATCTGATGTTCCATTGGGAATTGGGAGGTTGCAACTTACCACTTCGTGGTCGGCGGCTACGTGCGCAAGTGTGTGGAGTTGCGAATATCTTGCAGGGTTGAGAGCTGTTGCATGCGACGGACCAATCGAGAGATCTCGTTGCGTCATACAAGTTATATTCAAGTTATCTCCGATGTGTTCATCGTGTGTTCATCACCATCCACCTCGCTTACTGAGAAGATCGGGCCACCCCTTATCAATTAAGATTCATGAACACACATAACAATCAAAATTATTACATCTCCCCTTTGTTTTTTACCACCTGTCACCTTAGGGATTTGCAGGATCAACATAATAACAAGTAATACACTTTGCAGATAAATATCAACATCATATATATGATTGTTATCACCAGATTTTGGCCAAATCAGGAGATGGGCCGTAAGTGAAGATGGGCTTGAAAGATATACACGTGGAGCGTCTTTGAAGCGGCCTTGCGCGAAGAGTTTGGGCTAGATTGCCCGTGTATCTGTAAATTAGTAGATTGCATCTTAGTTTAGAATTAAAAGATAGAGTTTAACCCGTGCACGGTTAGGTGCATCAATTAGAAAGTCCCTTGGACTATAAATATGTATCTAGGGTTATCGAGAAAGAGGACAATCACGTTCACAACAAACACAAATCAGGCGCATCGCCACCCCTTTCTTTCGAGGGTTTCTTCGGGTAAGCATCATGCTGCCTAGATCGCATCTTGCGATCTAGCAGTATGCGTTTATTCGTTTACCTTGTGTTGCTCGTGCTGAAGCGTTGTTGATGGCGAGTAGCACTATTTATCATAGATGTTTTGGGGCTTGCATGGATGCTTTTCTTATGCATATTTGCTTAGCTATGTCGTCCCTCGATATCTAGCTGCCCTTATACCTATCTAGGTGTAAGGGCAGCACCTTGCTTGTTCGTTATTTAGTAGATCCAATCTGTTATAGTTGCTCCTTGATTCTTCAAGGATTGGTTTAATATCTGTATGGTTAGGCCTTGCAAACGGGTTGAACGATCCGGTAGTGCGTAAGGTATGGTTCGTTAGTCCTAAGAGGGATGTTCCGGGAATTGACTTAATGTTGGTTTTTAGGCCTCTTTTAGGGTTAGTTTTCCATTATCTTTCGTATCTATTAGGCTCAACTATGCGTAGGATGTTCCGATCATGCGGTGAAAACCCTAAACTGTCGTAGATTGGTTTAACTTTATATTGATCAAGCAGGAGCCCCATGTCATCGTTATCCCGACGAGAATCATGGGGCGATCGGCTCTTTGAGCCGATCCACAGCAACTGAGAGCCGATCGGGCTCGTATTTAATGTTTACGTGTGCATGCAGAAACTAATCGAAGCAATCCAACACCTACGACCAGGTATGGAGGTGGCAGTGGCACGCAACCGCCAGGACGTGTGCGGAACATTTGCGGGACGACGTCGAGGGACCAGGGCCCTGCAGTCTTGGAAGCCTCCCGGCTCTTCGTGTTGCTTAACCCACTTGCTCGCCGGTGGGTTTTGGCGGGCAACACATTCTGGCACGCCCGGTGGGACCATCTTCCGCAACAACCACGTCAACATCCGAGATGGCGGAAGAACCGATCAAGTACGAAGATGCCTGCTGAGCACAAGAAGAAATATGATGATCTCAAGGCCACCTTCGAAGCCGATCGGCTCTTTCGAGAAGACCCGTTCGCACGAGATTAGGTTCAAAGGGTTCCAACCCGAAGGCACGTTAGAGGGACTAGATCTATCTCTCCCTTCGGAGGAACGTACCAGAGCCCTGCGACAGGAAATTAACTATGCCGTTGCTCATTCTCTTCATCGGCATTCTGAGAGCCTGGTGAACACTCTGGAGCGTGTTGCGCTTAATGTGGTGCAAGAAATCATGAATCATCAGTATTCTCCGTCAAGACCTGCTCTAGGAACTCATCAGGGAGAGATACCGTTCTACACTAGGCCACCACTGCCGCACACGTTTGCAGCTCCACAGCAACAAGGTTCACCGGCGTATGTCGTCTACAAGACAACATTCTGGCGATCACAACTTACCATTCCAAGGTATTCCACTAAGGACTTATAGATACTACAAAGCAACTAAAAGAGAACCCATTTTATTTACCTAGTAAAGGTATGAGAGTATCACACTTAGCAATTTCCTCTCTCGGTATTACCATGGCACAACTAAGTATCCCCTGGTAGATAACATCATAAAAGGGGCAAGTGCATTAGTTTGGCATTACAAACATTCATATTATATTTTGAAACATTTTTGGAAAAGCGGGAAATCATTCTCCCTATTTTATTTTGTTTACAAAACACTACTAAGAATAGGAAGTAAATGATATGCCACACCATTTGAAGACTTAAGCCAAACAATAGAACTAAGGTTAAGTTGCAGAGGTTTTGTTTTGCAAGAATAAAACATTGGTTGACCAATTTTAATGCAAAGAGGTGGTTAAAGTTTTCAAATAAACCAAAAAGTTTTGCTTCAACAACCCATGTCACACATACACATTACTAACTGTAACAAATAAGCATGAACAGAGACTAACACCATTTTTCCTAGATGGCCAGTATTAATACAAGATTAACCCAACTGGATTCACCCAAAAATATTAATCCTACAAATTTAGGAATTTGTTTGAATCTGACTGTACAGAAAACAAGATCTGTAAGCCATAAATCGTAGAAAAATCCTAAAAATATGAGACCACTGACATTTGAAAGATATTTAAATAGAGATGCATACACAATTGGATTTGAGTTTAAATTATTTATAAAACGCTCAAAATTGAATTAACAAGGTTACTGCATGTCTTTACCATTTTCTTTATCCCTGGAGTTGCAGAACAGATAAAAGTTTGAAACTTGTTTGAGATGATTAAGAAAACATCCAGCAGTCCTACAAAGTTGGAATCACTCAATTAGGTTCAAAGATGAATTTTTGGTGATTTAAAAGCTAACAGCCATGTCTGCAGAACCCACAGAACAAGTTTAATTCACCACAAATCGTACACAAATCATAAAAATATGAGGTCAATTGAATCTGAAAGATATTGAAAAGCTAGTTCTTACCCAATTTGTTTCATTCAAAGATTCGTCCCCAAGCTCCTGGTTTAATTCGACAAAGTCAGATCTGGCCAAATCTTGATCTGTGAACCATTTCAGTTTTAGGAGGTCATTCGAAGTGAAACTAACGCCAAAATGAAGGTACGGAAGAGGGCTTTCACCCGCAGTTGAGTTTGCTCAAAAAGGTTTTGTAAAACGGGACAAATCTAACAAACAGTGAATCTGCATGTTTACAGAACTTTATTTACCGAGGAAAATCTGTAACGAATTTGAGAATGAAACCAACGCCAAGTTGTAGATCTTTTCAATATCTATCCGCGGAACTTTGAATCACTCGATTTGGCCCTGAACACGTGTTTTGGCGGATTTTATAAAATCGTACAGAATCTGAAACAGCAAGATAGCAGAAATTACTGCAGAGATTTGGACGAACTTTGCTCAAGAACTTCAGATCTGAGGATAGCTCAAGCTTCTCCATGCTTGGACCAACATGCACCTGCATCAAGATCCAATCTTAGCAAGGGAGGAAGAAGAAGAGGAGAGAAAACCATCTAGGGTTGGGGAGAAGAAGGAGAGGGAGGCTCTCATGGTGAGGAGAAGCTTGAGGGAGGAGGGAGCTTCATCTTGGAGTTCTTTCCATGGCCATGGCCGGCCATGGGAGCAAGGGGAGCACCATTTTTGTGGGGAAGTGGAGGAGGAGAGTGTGAGGGAGTGGAGGAAATAGTAGGGAGTGAAAAGAAATGAGGCAAAGGAGAGGAGGTGGCCAGCCAAGCTCTTTAAATAGAGGGAGAGGGGTGGCTGCCTCCTTCTTTGATTGGCCAAGGTGGGTGGCTGCCCATTTATGGATTGGGTTAGGTGGGAGGCAAGGCTTGTAGAAGAAGGAAGTGAGGGGAAGAGGTCTGGCCGAAATTGTCAAGCATAGATAATGGCCGACTCCATTCTTGCCAAACACAAGTGAACAATGTGAGGGAGAGGCACAACATCCATGTGAATAGATATATGCATGATGTTGAGGAGATAATGTCAATGAGTGACTTTGATGATGATAAGAATAGGAGTAGGTACATATAGATAAAAAGAAGTGTGAGGTGTTAAGTACTATGAGGATAATTTCTACCACTTTGGTTGTGACAAGCATAAGATGGAAGTAGATCAAAGGTATAGTTGATGATTAGAAGTTTTCATTTGAATTCACATTTGGAAGGATTGGGATTGACCACATGCAACAATGCATGAGCATGCCAAGGTAGATAGGGTGGTGATGGTGGTTTAGATAATTGTAGAGCAAGGCTAAGAGACATGGTGAGTGAAATATTCATATATTCACAAGGATGAATATATTGACATAAACCATCTATTCATGAGGTCAAGATGATGATGGTAAACCATACAAGAGTGAGATGTGATGAATGAATGGAAGTTGTTAATTGGATATGGAACTTTTCAGATATGGGTCTCAACCCCTATGAGAGTTGATCAAAATATTTGGATTTAGTTATATTGGACTTGCCTTTGAAATCCTTTTGAAAGAGACAAAATGAGGTTTAAAAATGAAATAGGTCTATTTGCAAAGCAAAGCATAGTAGAGTTTTCTCTAAGCTATTTGGTTTTAGAAAGTGCAAGGATGGCACAAGTACCAAAACCATGCATTTAAAAGTAAGAACAAAATCAAATGCTTTTATAGAAAGTCTTTTTGGTTTGAAGGGAATGGGATGATACAAAATACCATCCACAATCTCTATTTTTATTTGAAGAAAACATTTTAAAGAGTATTAGTAAGACTAACAATGGTTTTGTGGTCAAAACCGGAGAAGGAAAACAGTAGGGTTTTGAGAAAGAAAACTCATTTAGGGAGGAGTGTTTTCAAGGGTAGGTGGTGGCTACAAAAAAATACCCATCATTCCCACTCTTGGTTTTGTGGAGATTAAACTTGGATTTAAATGAACACAAGAGGTAAAAGAGGAAGAAGTGATCTGGTGCTGAAACATTGGATAGGATAATAGATCAAGTTGAACATATGAGTTGCAAGGATTGACTGAGACATGCTAGACATGGAGGTTGAAGAGGGTGTTGCATAGATGAGATCCACGCATTTAGGTCAACAATAACAGTGGTGATTGTTAGATATCAACTACCAAAAATTGGAATCCTTGAAGCATGACAAAACAGGTTGTTGACTTGGCCTCAAAATCAACCAGGATGAGTGGGTATAAGAGAAGGATGTAGCAAGGGGTAGATGATACCAAATTTTGAATTAAGGAATATTTGAGCTAGATTATCACAAATAGGAATATCAAGATGGTACACTCAAGTTGCCATCAGGAGAAGGGTTTGATGTAGTAAAAAGAAAAACAATTCTTCCTAAGCCACACATGTGTTTTATTTAGTGAGCTTGTTTAACCACTAGAGGTGTTGTTCTTAAGGGTAGCTCAAAACAAAACTCAACAAGCAAATCAAGACAATTCATCTACCAACAGATCAAGGCAATTCATCATAACAAACAGATCAAGGCAATTCATCTTAATTAGTCTATAGAAAAAGTTTTTGTTCCCCCTAATTTTTGCACTTTGGATAATTAAACAAGCTTGCAAAAGTTCGGGTGTTACATCATCGATGTATACTTGAGCATTTTTCCCGATTTGCGTGGTGAGGCACTTCTGCATCATCCGCTGGTAAGTGGCTCTCGCGTTTTTCAACCCGAAGGGCATTGTCTTGTAACAAAACGCGCCGTAAGGTTTTAACCAGAATACGCGTCCAGGAAGGAAAGACGTTCGCAGCCTGTCGTGGAGTCGATGATTTGATCGATCCTCGGGAGGGAGAAGTGATCCTTTGGACAATGTTTATTGAGACACGTGAAGTCGACGCACATGCGAAGGACCTCCGTGTTTTTCTTCGGGACCAGCACTGGATTGGCGACCCATGTGGCCTCGGTGTGTAGCTCTTTGATGATGTTTGCCTCTCTGAGTCGATTAATCTCAAATAGCATTGCTTTGCGGTTTGGCTCAGAGAAACGCCGCAAAGGTTGTCGGATAGGTCTGGCTCGTGGATCCAAATTAAGGGGGTGCTCGGCAAGTTCCCTGGGTACTCCTGCCATGTTAGCTGGACACCATGCAAAGATTTCCCAGCGCTCACGGAGGAACTCAACGAGCGCGCTTTCCTATGCGCTATCCAGGTTTGTTGCGATAGCTGTCGTCTTTTGGGATCTGTCGGGTGGATCTGCACTTCCTTGGAGTTCTTGGCGCTCGAAAGTTTCCTCCTTAAGTGGCCTTCCTCCGCCGGGTAGCACATCATAATCAGTTGTCAGCTGCGACTGCTGCTACGCCATCCCGAAAGTTTCTGACATTCAGTGGAAGTCTTTGTCACACTTATCTGCTAGGGCAAAGCTTCCCTTTACCGTGATTGGGCCATTGGGTCCAGGATTCTCCACAATAGATACGTATAATGCGCCATGAACCTGGCGTAAGCGGGTCGTCCCAGTAACGCATGATATTGTGATGGAATATCTACCACCTCGAACTCGAGCTTCTCCCTCCTATAATTCTCGCGGGTTCCAAACTAAACGTCGAGATCTATCTTTCCCAGTGGATAATTCAGCTTCTCCGGTGTGATTCCGTGGAATCGTGTGTCTGTTGGTTTCAAGTTTGCCAAAGATATGTTCATCTTTCTCAATGTGTCCGCGAACATGAGGTTTAGACTGCTTCCGCCATCTATGAATACTCGCGAAACGTCGAATCCTGCAATCACGGCTGGCAGAATCATAGCTGATTGTCCTGGTCGCGGAACTTGGGGCGGATGATCTGCTTGAGTGAACCCGATGTCCTGACTCGACCAATTTAAATACTCGATTGTTGGTGGAGGCATTTTTCAGCCATGAACACTTGTCGCGAGATCACCTTTTGGGCCATGTTCGAAGGCCTACCATTTTGAATCATCGCTACTGCTCCGTTTGTGTCGGTGTAAGGGCCATTCTGCGGGTTTGCCGCGATTTGCAGTTGGTGCCAATTTTCGTTGGTAATTGCGGGTGGAGGTGGAAGGTGGATCTCACTTCTTGGCCCCTGCGGATGCCCCCTGTTTGCTGCCTGTGCATTGGCATTTCCTGCGTACCTGTGCAAAGCTTGGAAAGTTCGGCAGTCCTTCTAAAGATGACCCGACTGTCTTTTGCCATCATTGTCGAGGTAAAAATGCATCTAGCACGGCCCGTTCAGCATATCCTCGGGTGATATATTGTATGGCCGTTGGAACCTTGGCCTATTATTTTGTCTACTGGAACTTGGAGCATCTCTGTGGTCGCTGCGCTACTCGCTATCTCTGTGGTACTCCTCCCCATGATTTTCTCCGCTACTTCCTCGGAAGCCAGCCACCACTTGGCTGGGACCGTCGTAGTCGGCGTATTGACGAGCATATCGTCTCCTATTTTGATTATTGTTCCTATTACGGTCTTTGTCGGGTGACATGTTCCGTTTGTTATGCACGACATCTTCTCCATCTGCCCAACGATTTGCTATATCCATAAGATCAGCAATTGTTCTCGGGTTGGTTCGGCCCAAATCTTCGATTAGGTCTTTCCTTTGGATCCCTCCGACAAATGCGTCGATTGCTCTTTGGTCGGATACGTTCACGGAGAATTCTTGATGATGTTCCACCGCTGGATGTACGCTCTCATTGACTCGCCATATTTCTGTTTGCACGCCCTTAGTTGCTCTATGTACGCATGTTTCTTGCATGTGGAGCGGAAATTTTTTCACGAACAAGTCCTCGAAACTTTCCCAGCCGTCGATGGATCCCATTGGCAACTTCTTGTTCCAGGATCTTGCGGCTCCACTGAGATGGACTTGGACGCTTTGCATGGCTGTTGCCCTGGTTCCACCCAACAGCTTCACTGTTTCTAGGTAGTCAATCAGCCAATCTTCGGGATCTTGCAAACCTTCGAATTTTTTTGTAACTATCTGGCAACTTGAAGCCAGATGGAACTTTCGTCCTGCGAACTCGTCGAGTAAAGCAAGGAAGTCCGCACATATCCTCTTCCGCAACTTCTGGTGAGTGTCGCTGCTTGTGGCGTGGAAGCAGCTTCCTTGTGACGGTAAAGCACACGTCCGTTGGGAACCCCAAGAGGAAAGTATGATGAGTACAGCAGCTAGTTTTCCCTCAGTAAGAAACCAAGGTTTATCGAACCAGTAGGAGCTGAAGGCCACGTGAAGGTTGTTGGTGAAGGAGTGTAGTGCGGCGCAACACCAGGGATTCCGACGCCAACGTGGAACCTGCACAACACAATCAAGATACTTTGCCCCAACTTAACGGTGAGGTTGTCAATCTCACCGGCTTGCTGAAAAAAGGATTAAACGTATGGTGTGGAGAATGATGTTTGCTTGTAGAACAACAAGAACATGATTGCAGTAGATTGTATTTCAGATGTAAAAGAAAGGACCGGGGTCCACAGTTCACTAGTGGTGTCTCTCCAATAAGATAAATAGCATGTTGGGTGAACAAATTACAGTTGGGCAATTAACAGAATAGAGATTTATATAAATATCATGATGACTACTATGAGATTTACTTAGGGCATTACGACAAAGAACATAGACCGCCATCCAGCATGCATCTATGCCTAAAAAGTCCACTGATACGTCTCCAACGTATCGATAATTTCTTATGTTCCATGCTACTTTATTGATGATACCTACATGTTTTATGCACATTATATGTCATATTTATGCATTTTACGGAACTAACCTATTAACAAGATGCCGAAGAGCCAGTTGCTGTTTTGCTGTTTTTGGTTTCAGAAATCCTAGTAAAGAAATATTCTCGGAATTGGACGAAACTTTCGCCCGGGGTCCTATTTTTGCACGAAGCTTCCAGAAGACCGAAGACCTAACGAAGTGGGGCCACGAGGGAGCCGGGGGGTGGCCGGCGCGGCCCAAGCCCGGCCGCGCCGACCTAGCCCCTGGGCCCCTCGTGTGGCCCCTCGCGTTGACCTTCCGCCTACTTAAAGCTCCGTCGCGAAACCCCGGTCCGAGAGCCACGATACGGAAAACCTTACAGAGACGCCGCCGCCGCGTCCCATCTCGGGGGATTCGGAGATCGCCTCCGGCACCCTGCCGGAGAGGGGTTCATCTCCCGGAGGACTCTTCATCGCCATGATCGCCTGGAGTGATGAGTGAGTAGTTCACCCCTGGACCATGGGTCCATAGCAGTAGCTAGATGGTCGTCTTCTCCTTGTTGTGCTTCATTGCTGGATCTTGTGAGCTGCCTAACATGATCAAGATCATCTATATGTAATTCTATATGTTGTGTTTGTCGGGATCCGATGGATAGAGAGTACTATGATTATGGTGATTATCAATCTATTGTTCATGTGTTGTTTATGATCTTGCATGCTCTCCGTTATTAGTAGAGGCTCTGGCCAAGTTTTTACTCTTAACTCCAAGAGGGAGTAATTATGCTCGATAGTGGGTTCATGCCTTCATTGATACCTGGGACAGTGACAGAAAGTTCTAAGGTTGTGATGTGCTGTTGCCACTAGGGATAAAACATTGATGCTATGTCTAAGGATGTAGTTATTGATTACATTACGCACAATACTTAATGCAATTGTCTGTTGCTTTGCAACTTAATACTGGAGGGGGTTCGGACGATAACCTGAAGGTGGACTTTTTAGGCATAGATGCAGTTGGATGGCGGTCTATGTACTTTGTCGTAATGCCCAATTAAATCTCACTATATTTATCATGTCATGTATATGCATTGTTATGCCTTTCTCTATTTGTCAATTGCCCATTTGTTCACCCAACATGCTTTTATCTTATGGGAGAGACACCTCTAGTGAACTGTGGACCCGGTCCTATTCTTTCCATAGCATACAATCTACTTGTTTACTGTTTTCTTTGCAAACATCTTCCACTCGATACGTTTAATCCTTTGTTACAGCAAGCCGGTGAGATTGACAACCTCACTGTTTCGTTGGGGCAAAGTACTTTGGTTGTGTTGTGCAGGTTCCTAGTTGGCGCCGGAATCCCTGGTGTTGCGCCGCATCACATTTCGCGACCATCAACCTTCAACGTGCTTCTTGGCTCCTCCGGTTCGATTAAACCTTGGTTTCATACTGAGGAAAACTTGCTTGTGCGCATCATACCTTCCTCTTGGGGTTCCCAACGGACGTGTACATCTACGCGCATCAAGCACTTTTAGCGCCGTTGCCGGGGATCGAAGAAAAGCTACACCACATAGAATTGCCTCCCACGGCAACGGCACTTTCTGGCGCCGTTGGGAGATCAAGACACGCTGCAAGGGAGTCTCCACTTCTCAATCTCTTTACTTTGTTTTTGTCTTGTTTTATTTTATTTACTACTTTGTTTGCTGCTAAATCAAAATACAAAAAAATTAGTTGCTAGTTTTACTTTATTTGCTATCTTGTTTGCTATATCAAAAACACAAAAAAATTAGTTACTCGCATTTACTTTATCTAGTTTGCTTTATTTACTGTTGCTAAAATGGCCAACCATGAAAATACTAAATTGTGTGACTTCACAAATGCAAATAATAATGATTTCCTATGCACACCTATTGCTCCACCTGCTACTACAGCAGAATTCTTTGAAATTAAACCTGCTTTACTAAATCTAGTCATGAGAGAACAATTTTCTGGTGCTAGTTCTGATGATGCTGCTGCCCATCTCAATAATTTTGTTGAACTTTGTGAAATGCAAAAGTATAAAGATGTAGATGGTGATATTATTAAATTGAAAGTGTTTCCTTTCTCATTAAGAGGAAGAGCTAAAGATTGGTTGCTATCTTTGCCTAAGAATAGTATTGATTCATGGACTAAATGCAAGGATGCTTTTATTAGTAGATATTATCCTCCCGCTAAAATTATTTCTTTGAGAAGTAGCATAATGAATTTTAAACAATTAGATACTGAACATGTTGCTCAAGCTTGGGAGAGAATGAAAACTTTGGTAAAGAATTGCCCAACCCATGGATGACTACTTGGATGATCATCCAAACTTTCTATGCAGGACTAAATTTTTCTTCGCGGAATTTATTGGATTCAGCTGCTGGAGGTACCTTTATGTCCATCACATTGGGGCGGCTACAAAACTTCTTGATGATATGATGATAAATTACTCTGAATGGCACACGGAAAGAGCTCCACAAGGTAAGAAGGTAAATTTGTTGAAGAAACCTCTTCCTTGAGTGATAAGATTGATGTGATTATGTCTATGCTTGTGAATGGTAGATCTAATGTTGATCCAAATAATGTTCCTTTAGCTTCATTGGTTGCTCAAGAAGAAAATGTTGATGTGAATTTCATTAAAAATAATAATTTCAACAACAATGCTTATAGGAACAACTATGGTAATACTTATGGAAGATATGAGGAAAGGATGCTAGAAATTGAAAGATCCACTAAAAACTTTATGCAATCGCAATATGAGCAAAATCAATTGTTTACTAAAACTATGAATGAACAATCTACCTTGTTGAAGAATATAGGAAATCAACTTGAAAACTTGAATAGGGAGATTTCTGGGTTGCAAACTAAAATTTCAAATGCTGAAACCCGAATCTCATACATGTCCGCATCGCAATCCTCTTTAATTAATAAAATGGCTGCTAAACCTGATGATCTTGATAATAAGATTACTACTACAGCAAATGCCATCCAAGTTAGAATTAATGAGAATATAAGATTAATGGCTGAGTTGCGTGCTAGGTGGGATAGAGAAGAAAATGAAAAACTAGCTAAAGAGAATAATGTAGCTAAAGTTTGGACTATTACCACCACTAGTAATGCTAATTCTTCACATGTTGCTGCACCTCCTACTATCAATGGTAAAATACTTGGTGTTGGCAATGTTTCTACTCCTAGTGCAAAGCGTACAAAGCTGCCTGAAATTGCTAAAACTGCTGAAACTGCTTGTGATAAAACTGCTGAAATTTTTTCCAACCTTGGGAATAATGATCCCATTGCTGTGGCTCATAATGATTTAGATTTTGATGATTGCCACATCTCTGAAGTTATAAAGTTCTTACAAAAACTTGCTAAAAGTCCTAATGCTAGTGCTATAAATTTAGCCTTTACAAAACATATTACAAATGCTCTCATAAAAGCTAGAGAAGAGAAACTAAAACTTGAAACTTCTATTCCTAGAAAGTTAGAAGATGGTTGGGAACCCATCATTAAAATGAAATTCAATGGCTTTGAATGTAATGCCTTATGTGATCTTGGTGCAAGTATTTCTGTTATGCCTAAAAAGATTTATGATATGCTTGACTTGCCACCATTAAAGAATTGTTATTTGGATGTTAATCTTGCCGATAATGTTAAAAAGAAACCTTTGGGGAGGATTGATAATGTGCATATTACGGTTAACAATAACCTTGTCCCCGTTGATTTTGTTGTCTTGGATATCGAATGCAATGCATCTTGTCCAATTGTGTTGGGAAGACCTTTTCTTCTGTTGGTGCTGTTATTGATATGAGGGAAGGTAATATTAAATATCAATTTCCTCTCAAGAAAGGTATGGAACACTTCCCTAGAAAGAGAATGAAGTTGCCTTTTGATTCTATTATTAGAACAAGCTATGATGTTGATGCTTCTACTCTCGATGTTACTTGATTTGCACTTTCTGCGCCTAGCTGAAAGGCGTTAAAGAAAAGCGGAGACAACCCATGTTTTTACCTACAGCAATTTTTGTTTTATTGAGTCTTGGAAGTTGTTTACTACTGTAGCAACCTCTCCTTATCATGTTTTTGTGCCAAGTAAAGTTTCTATGTCAAAGTTGATGTTATATTTGGGATCGCTGCACAGAAACAGCATTGCTGTCTGTCACGAATCTGGGCATAATTCTCTGTAGAAAATTCGAAAAAATCTGCCAATTTACGAGCGTGATCCTCAGATATGTACGCAACTTTCATTAGTTTTGAGTTTTTCCATTTGAGCAAGTCTGGTGCCATTTATAAATTCGTCTTTACGGACTGTTCTGTTTTTGACAGATTCTGCCTTTTATTTCGCATTGCCTCTTTTGCTATGTTGGATTTATTTCTTTGATCCATTAATGTCCAGTAGCATTATGCAATGTCCAGAAGTGAAAAGAATGATTGTGTCACCTCTGAATGTGTGAATTATTAATGATGCACTAACCCTCTAATGAGTTTGCTTGAAGTTTGGTGTGAAGGAAGTTTTCAAGGGTCAAGAGAGGAGAATGATATACTAAGATCAAGAGGAGTGAAAGCTCTAAGCTTGGGGATGCCCCGTGGTTCATCCCTGCATATTTTAAGAAGACTCAAGCGTCTAAGCTTGGGGATGCCCAAGGCATCCCCTTCTTCATCGACAACATCATCGGGTTCCTCCCCTGAAACTATATTTTTATTCAGTCACATCTGGTGTTCTTTACTTGGAGCGTCGGTTTGTTTCGTTTTTGTTTTTGTTTGAATAAGATGGATCCTAGCATTCACTTTGTGGGAGAGAGACACGCTCCGCTGTTGCATATGGACACATGTGTCCTTAGGCTTTACTCATAATGTTCAAGGCGAAGTTTCTTCTTCGTTAATTTGTTATATGGTTGGAATTGGAAAATGCTACATGTAGTAATTCTAAAAATGTCTTGGATAATGTGATACTTGGCAATTGTTGTGCTCATGTTTAAGCTCTTGCATCATATGCTTTGCACCCATTAATGAAGAAATACATAGAGCTTGCTAAAATTTGATTTGCATATTTGGTTTCTCTAAGGTCTAGATAATATCTAGTATTGAGTTTTGAACAACAAGGAAGACAGTGTAGAGTCTTATAATGTTTACAATATGTCTTTTATGTGAGTCTTGCTGCACTTGTTCATCCTTGAGTTTGCTTCAAATAACCTTGCTAGCCTAAACCTTGTATCGAGAGGGAATACTTCTCATGCATCCAAAATCCTTGAGCCAACCACTATGCCATTTGTGTCCACCATACCTACCTACTACATGGTATTTCCAAAGTAAATTGCTTGAGTGCTACCTTTAAAATTCCATCATTCACCTTTGCAATATATAGCTCATGGGACAAAATAGCCTTAAAAACTATCGTAGTATTGAATATGTACTTATGCACTTTATATTTTATTAAGTTGCTTGTTGTGCGATAACCATGTTTCTGGGGAACGCCATCAACTATTGTTGAATATCATGTGAGTTGCTATGCATGTCCGTCTTGTCTGAAGGTCTATCATTTTAGTGGTTGGAGCATGCAAAATTGTTAGAGAAGAACATTGGGGCTAACTAAAGCCATGAATCATGGTGGAAGTTTCAGTTTTGGACATATATCCTCAATCTCATATGAGAATAATAACTTTGCTACATGCTTATGCATTAAAGAGGAGTCCATTATCTGTTGTCCATGTTGTCCCGGTATGGATGTCTAAGTTGAGAATAATCAAAAGCGAGAAATCCGAAATGCGAGCATTCTCCTTGGACCTTTGTACAGGCGGCATGGAGTACCCCTTTGTGACACTTGGTTGAAACATGGCATGCAAAGATCCGGTAGTCCAAGTTAAGTAGGACGAGGTGCGGGCACTATTAGTATACTATGCGTGAGGCTTGCAACTTGTAAGATATAATTTTCATAACTCATATGCTTTATTACTACCGTTGACAAAATTGTTTCATGTTTTCAAAATAAAAGCTCTAGCACAAATACGCAATCGATGCTTTCCTCTGCGAAGGACCATTCTTTTACTTTTATTGTTGAGTCGGTTTACCTATCTCCTTCCACCTTAAGAAGCAAACACTTGTGTGAACTGTGCATTGATTCCTACATACTTGCATATTGCACTTGTTATATTACTTTATGTTGACAATATCCATGAGATATACATGTTACAAGTTGAAAGCAACCGCTGAAACTTAATCTTCTTATGTGTTGCTTCAACACCTTTACTTTGATTTATTGCTTTACGAGTTAACTCTTATGCAAGACTTATTGATGCTTGTCTTGAAGTACTATTCATGAAAAGTCTTTGCTATATGATTCAGTTGTTTACTCATGTCATTACCTTTGCTTTGATCGCTGCATTCATTACATATGTTTACAAATAGTATGATCAAGATTATGATGGCATGTCACTTCAGAAATTATCTTTGTTATCGTTTTACCTGCTCGGGACGAGCAGAACTAAGCTTGGGGATGCTGATACGTCTCCAACGTATCGATAATTTCTTATGTTCCATGCTACTTTATTGATGATACCTACATGTTTTATGCACATTATATGTCATATTTATGCATTTTCGGAACTAACCTATTAACAAGATGCCGAAGAGCGATTCTGTTTTCTGATGTTTTTGGTTTCAGAAATCCTAGTAAAGAAATATTCTCGGAATTGGACGAAACTTTCGCCCGGGGTCCTATTTTTGCACGAAGCTTCCAGAAGACCGAAGACCTAACGAAGTGGGGCCACGAGGAGGCCGGGGGTGGCCGGCGCGGCCAAGCCACGCCCGCGCCGACCTGGCCCTGGGCCCTCGTGTGGCCCTCGCGTTGACCTTCCGCCTACTTAAAGCCGTCGCGAAACCCCCGATCGAGAGCCACGATACGGAAAACCTTACAGAGACGCCGCCGCCGCGTCCCATCTCGGGGGATTCGGAGATCGCCTCCGGCACCTGCCGGAGGGGATTCATCTCCCGGAGGACTCTTCATCGCCATGATCGCCTCGGAGTGATGAGTGAGTAGTTCACCCCTGGACCATGGGTCCATAGCAGTAGCTAGATGGTCGTCTTCTCCTTGTTGTGCTTCATTGCTGGATCTTGTGAGCTGCCTAACATGATCAAGATCATCTATATGTAATTCTATATGTTGTGTTTGTGGGATCCGATGGATAGAGAGTACTATGATTATGGTGATTATCAATCTATTGTTCATGTGTTGTTTATGATCTTGCATGCTCTCCGTTATTAGTAGAGGCTCTGGCCAAGTTTTACTCTTAACTCCAAGAGGGAGTAATTATGCTCGATAGTGGGTTCATGCCTTCATTGATACCTGGGACAGAGAAAGTTCTAAGGTTGTGATGTGCTGTTGCCACTAGGGATAAAACATTGATGCTATGTCTAAGGATGTAGTTATTGATTACATTACGCACAATACTTAATGCAATTGTCTGTTGCTTTGCAACTTAATACTGGAGGGGGTTCGGACGATAACCTGAAGGTGGACTTTTTAGGCATAGATGCGGTTGGATGGCGGTCTATGTACTTTGTCGTAATGCCCAATTAAATCTCACTATATTTATCATGTCATGTATATGCATTGTTATGCCTTTCTCTATTTGTCAATTGCCCGTAATTTGTTCACCCAACATGCTTTTATCTTATGGGAGAGACACCTCTAGTGAACTGTGGACCCCGGTCCTATTCTTTCCATAGCATACAATCTACTTGTTTTACTGTTTTCTTTGCAAACATCTTCCACTCGATACGTTTAATCCTTTGTTACAGCAAGCCGGTGAGATTGACAACTTCACTGTTTCGTTGGGGCAAAGTACTTTGGTTGTGTTGTGCAGGTTCCTAGTTGGCGCCGGAATCCCTGGTGTTGCGCCGCATCACATTTCGCGACCATCAACCTTCAACGTGCTTCTTGGCTCCTACTGGTTCGATTAAACCTTGGTTTCATACTGAGGGAAACTTGCCACTGTGCGCATCATACCTTCCTCTTGGGGTTCCCAACGGACGTGTACATCTACGCGCATCATCCACCTTCAGGTTAGCATCCGCACCCCCTCTAGTATTAAGTTGCAAACAACAGACAATTGCATTAAGTATGGTGCGTAATGTAATCAACACAAATATCCTTAGACAAAGCATCGATGTTTTATCCCTAGTGGCAACATCACATCCACAACCTTAGAACTTTCTGTCACTGTCCCAGATTCAATGGAGGCATGAACCCACTATCGAGCATAAATACTCCCTCTTGGAGTCACAAGTATCAACTTGGCCAGAGCCTCTACTAGCAATGGAGAGCATGCAAGAACATAAATAGCACATATATGATAGATCAATAATCAACTTGACATAGTATTCAATATTCATTGGATCCCAACAAACACAACATGTAGCATTACAAATAGATGATCCGATCATGATAGGCAGCTCACAAGATCTAAACATGATAGCACAAGAGGAGAAGACAACCATCTAGCTACTGCTATGGACCCGTAGTCCAAGGATGAACTACTCACGCATCAGTCCGGAGGCGGGCATGGTGATGTAGAGCCCTCCGGTGATGATTCCCCTCTTCGGTAGGGTGCCGGAGGCGATCTCCTGAATCCCCCGAGATGGGATTGATGACGGCGGCATCTCTGGAACTTTTTCCGTATCGTGGCTCTCGGTACTAGGATTTTCGCGACAGAGAGATTATATAGGCGAAGGGGCAGAGTCGGGGGATGCTCGAGGGGCCCACCCCATAGGGCGGCGCGGCCAGGGGTGGGGCCGCGCCCCTAGGGTGTGGCCGCCTCGTCGCCCCTCTTCGTCTCCTCTTCGGACTTCTGGAAGGCTCCATGGAAAATAAGACCGTGGGCTTTTGTTTCGTCCAATTCCGAGAATATTTCCTGTGTAGGATTTCTGAAACCAAAAACAACAGAAAACATGAACTGGCGCTTCGGCATCTTGTTAATAGGTTAGTGCCGGAAAATGCATCAAAATGATGTAAAGTGTATATAAAACATGTGAGTATTGTCATAAAACTAGCATGGAACATAAGAAATTATAGATACGTTTGAGACGTATCAGTCGCCTAGATCTGTTCTCCCTTGCTTTGTCCACCCGATCTTGTGCCTCTGTATTTCTCGCCGCGTCTGTCCGCGGAGGATCTCGCGCCACCGTGGTGGGTTGAGGACTGTTTCGCCTTGGAGCTTTCAGGTTGTGGTGTGCTTGGACTCGCGAACGCTGCTCCCATGGCTCCTACTCCTGCCATGGCCATCTGGTACAGTGGCTCTCTCGGGTGTCTTGCTGGAGGTCGTGATGCTAATATAAAGGCTTGTGTCGCCATGTATCCATCTTCCGGCGTTTTGGGAATGATATTCCCTCCTGTATCAATCGACATAAATGACATGTCGTGATTCTGGACAGAAAAAAAGCTGCTCCCGCTCTTGCTCAGGTAAGTGTGCTAGGCGAGACCTTCCCCTGTCATGTGATGTTATGTGGTTGGATCCCGAGGTTCCTGAATGTCGACTAAGCTCTGCCCTTCTTCGGCTTGATGCGTAGGCTGCGGCTCTCCTCTTGTCAATCTCGGCTCTCTGTTTTTCGAGTTGTCGTCCAGCACGGGCGAGTTTGTATTGGTACGCTTGCAATTCTTCGGCTGTGGCATTCGTAGTCATCGGCTCCATGCCATCCATGGCTCTTGCTGCTCTGTCCCAAGCTTCTTGTGAAAGTTGCGCCCTACGGCGAGGAGTGGTTCCGTCATATTTGTTTCCTAAACCTCGGGTGAGATCAGCGGGATCGATGTATGGATTTCCCATATCATCGAAGGCCTCTGACGCTTCATCCTCTTGACGACTTGACTCTCCAATTGCGCAGATTTGATGATATCTTGGAGTTTGACCTTCTTCGGGGTCGGTGACACCATCGTATTGATCGGCGAGGACCTCCCGAATAGAAGTAGATCTGTCGATAAAGTCAAAGTTGTCGACGCTATCTGAGTCGCTGCTTACATTTGAGTCCGCAGACGACCCGAAGGATCTGTTGTCGAAGATCTTGGCGAGTTTTCCGCTTAAAGCGGGCCTGATGAAGCTTGATGGCGAGATCTCTTCTTCGCCTGACTCGAACGATGATGACGATCCCGAAAAGTCGGAATCGACCGCGAACGATGCCGAAGAACTTGGCATCGCGAGACGGTGCGATCCTTCTTTCCTGACGCTGAAGTGGAAGCTCCCGAACATCATCTCCATAGGCTCCTCCAGATACGCATATGCATCCACACGGGAGGGAGGGTGAGGAACAAAATCGACAAGACCAGTTTCGATCTGTTTACCTCCGTCCATCGTGTTGCTTGCCACCGAAGATGTTGATGATGTTGCCGAAGATGTTGACGATGCCATCGAGATCAGCTCCTTGTCGCCTCTAGTTCCCACAGACGGTGCCAATTTACAAGGGATCGACTTGTCAATGCCTACAAGTTGTAGACTTGGGTTTTTGTGGAAGTAGAGGGCAAGTAGATCTCGAAAGTTTCAGCCGAAAAGGTGCTCGACTGCTAAAAATCTAGGGTTTGATGACAATGAGATTGATCCTTTCTTTGTCCTTCGACTCCTCCTTATATAGGAGGCGGAGCCGAGAGTTTCGTATTACACAAGTTACAATTGTCGGGAGACTCTTTGAGTTCGACCCGTAAGAATACAAATCTCTTTATTCCTAATCTATCTATGCTTGCCATAGTCGACTCTTTCATGGGCTTTCGGGCTTCGTAACCTTCGGGTTATGGGCCTTCAGTAAACCCCGGGTACTATCTTCGGCAGGCCCATCCAGGATGCCTATGTCACCCGGGCCCTAGTAACAAGCATTAAACATAGCAAAGGTGTACCAACACTCATACAAGAATATCTTCAAGACGAACACCCAAAATCTTGATACATATGGAGGATTACATGATCAATCTCATCCAAAACCTATCCACATCTTAAGCCTACATAGAACTACTCACTCATGGTGATGGAGAGTGAGTCCATGATGGTTGGTGATGATGGCGGTTGTGGTGATTGTGAAGAAGCCCTCGAAATCACTCTCTCCGGGGTGGAGAGCAGGATCAATCTGACCCCCGAAACAAAGATCTTGGTCTTGGCGGTGCTCTGTTTCGCGAAACATCGTGTGCTTCTAGGGGGATCAGTTTTTATGGTATATAGGGCACCTCGCAAAGGGGGAGGCGAGACGACGACCGAGGGCCAAACGGGCCTAGGTGGCGCGCCCAAAGATGTAGGGCGTGCCACCTAGCCTTGTTCGGGCCTCGTGGCTCCCCTCTCGTGATCCAAAGCTCCAGGGCCACACTTTTGGTGAAAAACTTTCGTGGTATTTTTCCCAATTTTATTTCCTGCGAAAACTTGAGAAAAAGAGACTTTGCTAAAAAAACATCAGATTCAACAGTTTTTATCCGAGTATGGTGAGATTCCAGAGTAAATCATTGAGCAAAGTGCTTGAAAAATCCATGGCAGATGTAATTTGGGTAATGGCAAGTCAGTTTTATTCTGGACTGACCTCTGGGGAGAATCATGTCTGCACCATAAATTTCCACACCTACTCTCCTTTGCCAAAAAAACTGATGTCTCTGTCAGCAAAGTTCTTCACATGGAATTCCTCCAAGATTTGTTTCATTTGCCTCTCTCTCAACAAGCATATGCTGAATTTGAACAATTGGAGATTCTCTGTGATAATGCATAATCTAAAGCTCAACTACACCTCCCTGCCAACTGGAGTTACATTTGGGGGTCTGACAAATTTTCTACAACTAAAGCATATAAATTCCTGATTGGGGTGCAACATACACCAATATTCTTCACATGGATATGGAAATCTTTCTGTCAGCAAAAACACAAGTTCTTCTTCTGGTTACTTTTACATGACAGACTAAATACCAGAAACCTCCTTAAAAGGAAAAACTGCACACTGCCGTCTTTTAACTGTGCCACTTTGCAGTGCAATCATGAAGAAACCCTGGCACATTTATTCTGGAGTTGTCCATTTGCGCAGCAATGTTGGGCTTTTGTTTGCCCACAAGTTACAAATCAGCAATCTGTCCTAGAAGCGTTTTATGACATCAAAGATACCCTGAATTTACCCTTTGCAGTTGAGATCATCATGCTGGCTGCCTGGAGTATTTGGATAATCAGAAACAGGAAAATATTTGAAGATCAAAATCCTTCATTTTCTGCTTGGAAGATAGTTTTCAAACAAGAATTGCAGTTATTATCATACAGAATGAAAAAGAAATGGGATGCTCCCTTCAAAGCCTGGCTGCAGAGTCTGTCATAATTTTCTGGAATAGTTGATCATAGTTTTTTTTCCTTCTTTTCTTTTTCTTCTCTTTTTTTAGACCTTTGTACATCTTGTACAACTGTACAGCTCTTGTTTTATTATTATTAATAAAAATTGTAGTGGGAAATTTCCCCACTGTTTCACCTTCAAAAAAAAGTGCTTGAAAAATAGATACATTTAGGATGTATCAGTCATGCTTGAAGATTGGTTAGGCTCTAAAGGTATTATCTAGCATGCTCGTGTTGAGATGAGACAACTGTCTTCTTCCAGGGAGTACTTGTAGTGGATGAAAAGAAGATGATGATTTGTTGATCGTTGTATGCATACGGTTGCCATGCACCCGATGGATTGAGCCCAACTATTGGCGAATTGCAACAACTCGGCAAGTTGGGGCGGTGACACATGATGAATTTGTTCTTGGCAGTGCTCTTGGAGCTCCGCGTCTCAGTTTCTAGGGTAAAAATTGCCAAGCTTCATGCACTGGCCAACACAACCAAAAGTTTAAACTGCTGGAAAGAGTTAGGCAATCCACTTATACATATCAACACCACTTCTAATGTGTGACCGGAAGACAACAAAAGAAGATCAACGCGTGGAAAGAAGAATAGCACACGTATGAATGATCGTATACGCGTCGAACATAGGGGTGGGAATAAATTGCGAAAACCATAACTCGAACTCAAGACCCTCAGTTCTGATACCATATCAATCTTCATGCACTAGCCAACGCAACCAAAAGTCTAAACTGACGGAAAAGGATAGGCAATCCACTTATACATATTAACAAAAATCTTAAATCTGGTCTTCCTTAGTTATACCTGGCAATGACGACTCTATAATCGTTACCTTGTTAAAAGCATTGTCTCGGGCTGACCTCTTCAGGATGGAAACCCATGTTCTGACTTTTGTGGTTAAACACCATGAGAACAACGTTTGTGCACCGTTACCTTTTGGAGGCGTCGTTTTGGAGAACTCTGACACATAGTCTAGGTGTAGTGAATGGTGGTGGTTTGTCCATGTTGTTGCGAGCCTGTGACCGCTCAAATGGGATTTCTTGCTTTTTCTAGTTCTTTTTTTTGTTTTTTGTTTTCGGCTATGTGCATCCTAGATGTCTAGATTAATTATGGATATTTTGTTGTTGCGGACTTAGGTGTATGTGGTATATAACAACTACAGTATATTAAATGGGAACTGACTTCTTTTTTGTGAGAGTTTTGGACTTCGTTTTGGGTTAATTTGGAGCTGACACGTATGACAATTTGTGATTGATTTCTTTAGTTCTTTTTCCGTGTACCCTTTTGGTGCTCTCTAGGAATTTTGTGGTATTAGGTGAGCTTCCTTTCGGGTAGGGTGCGTGTAACATTTTATTGAACCGCCTTTGACTCTTTCTTTGTCGCGCTAGGTGAACTCTCGAAAGATCCCCTGCCCATACACCGCCCGTGCGCGCTCTCTCGATGCACCAATGGTGCCCCATGAGGAGATCGAGTTCGTCAGCCGGCCGGATTCGAGGCGAAGGCAGGAGCTCGAGGAGGCGAATCTCGAGGTCCTCGGGTGGCAGCGAGCGGCTAGCGGCGGCATGTAGAGGCGGGGGAGAGAGGGGCAGGAAGCGGTGGTGGCGGCGGGGAGAACCTACGCGCGCGTCACCGCACGTCGCCTCTGCGCCTTCGGTGGCCGCCCCGGCGAAGAGATTGTCCGTCGGCGACGAACGCCACGCCGCGCTGGGGTCGTTGGCGCTGGAAGACGAGGCCGCCGTCGTGGAGGAGCGGCCATGCCGACCTCAGGCGCGATGTGGAGCCGGCAGCCACGGGGGCGTGAGGAGCCGTGCCGGCCGTCCTCCTGTGGGGTTGCCGCTTGTAGCAGCCCCGCTCTGCTCCTCCGTTAACCGCAATCGTCGTCGCCTGGGTCGGGTCTCCGGGTCGATTCGTCACAGTCATACCTTGAGGAGCCACCTCGCGTGGGTGGGAGCCGGGTCTTCGCAGGGAGGAGACCAAGCGCCGCCAACGTTGCCACGCGGCCGGTCGCCGGGATTCCGCATCGGTGGAAGCAGCGGCATCGCCGACCACCACCGTGTGCGTCAGGGCAGGTTAGGTATATGCCGCATCTGCCTTTCCTCTCTTATGTGTGCCTCTTTCTATTTTTTTCTCTAATACCAAATACTGGATGTGTAAGATCGATGTCGTGTTGCTCTAACACGGGACGCCCAGGCACAAGATCTTCCTGGTGACTCCGTGACGACGAGCGTGGTGTGCGCGAGCGTAGCAGTTATTCCGGCAACTACCGGAGCGGGAACCTCTTCTATTGGGCTGGGTTATGGGCTGACACCTTGGGCTTTGGCCTGTCTGAAGACACCAAAGCCTGCCACTACATATACCAGAGAACAGGGACGCATACAGACAGGCTTGGAACGGACGGCTTCGGCCTCCTCTGCTTTGGCTTTCTCCTTCCTCTCTAGTTCATCTCTCCTCTGTAATAGCTTGAACCTGGAGAATCCATGGCTGTAAACCTACTTGTTGAGTAATTGATCTGTGAGAAGAGCGTGGTGTTAACAATCTGGTATCAGAGCCAACGATTTTGAGCCCAAATCTTCCCAAATTCCACCTCAATTTTTCTCCCCACCACCGCCATTACTTCGGCCCGAGCTATGACGACGGCGTTGAGCAACTTCGCATCGGCGAGCCCACACGACTGTGTCCGGAAGTGGGCTGAGGACGAAGCACTCGCTCCCGATCTCGCGGGCTTCATCAACCCCAGGCGCGACCCTGCAGTGGTGTCGCCGGCTTCATCGACGGCGCGCTCGACCGCATCTCAGGGCGTCTTGAGAAGCGCCGCCCCCACCACCGACCCCAGCTTCAAGCGCGACACCCCCGTGGATGACCTGAGCCCAGGGGCACGGCGTCTCGACGACCTCATCGTCGGCAGCTCCGCATCACCAACCTCGGCCGCGTCCCCGCGTGTTCCGAGCAGTGGCGTCCGTGCTGGTGACTTCCACGAGCGAGCGCCGGCTACTTCAACCGCGACCCGCGCTCTGGAGATCTTACGTGCCATGTCCACAGCGGCCGCCTCCAATTCCAGTACTGGCGGTTCTACCTCCACGACAAATTCCGACAGCGCCTACAAGCTGCTCGACAGAGTGCCGCATCGCCCCAAGTGGTCGTCAGATCATACTCTGAGCATAGTGGTATGCCGTGCACTCTACCCAGTTAATGAGGATATGCTACGGCCAATACTTGCTCCATATGGTGTGCAACAACTGGTTGTGAATCGGAGGGTCACCAAGAGCAACGGGTCTCACTATGTGAAGGCCATTGTGGAGTTGAGATCAAGGGATGATGCGGCTGAGGCTCGTGTATCCTTGCAGGGAAAATGCCTCTTTGACGGGTGTTGCTACCTCGACGTTAAGTTTGCTTTACCATATGAGTTGGCGTCCATGGCGACATCAACAGGAGCCACATCTACCACCGCCTCGACTGCTTGTGTGATACACGATGGCGTCTCCCACATCGAGATGCCAGCAGGTGACAGTTTCCTACCACCGACAAATTCAGTTGTTGTACCTAGCACCACCTTCTCATTGGTGTATCCCTGCACCGAAACCGTGGCGGCATCCTTTGCGCCGTATGTCCTTCACCAGTGCTGCAGTGAGTTATGTGGTCACCATCCCTGTACCGAGGCCTCTGAGGCGAACAAGTCAGAAATGGGGTTGAGCTCAATGCAGGCTGCTGCCGTATCTGCCACAACGAAGGTGTCGATGATGCCAAATGACATGTCCCTCCAGACCGCACATGACTTTGCTATTTTTGGCACTGATCAGGCCAGCGTCTCGGCATGTGGTGCAACCCTCGACGCCAATGACACCTCTGCTAACAAGGTGTTCCTGGACACTGAGCACATGTTCCCTACCACTCCAATGTCCTCTGAGCTATCAACCTTCCAGCCGCTGGAATTTTATGATTGCAGACGTGGTGCATTTGTGCAATGGTCACCTCCTCTTGGTATGTGTGTGAACCTGCCAATGGATTTATTGGAGCAGGACATTCAGTTGCAGTATATAGGAAGAAAACAGTGGCTAATTGAAGAAATTTCAGTGGAAGTCAGCAGTATCAAGGAAGGTGGAGTGTTTGGTTTCTTGGAAAAAATTATCGAAGAGGAAAAGAAGCTCATCAAGAATGCAACAGCTAATCATGCTACGTGTTGTTCAGAACTTGAACCAATAAATCATCTTTGGACAATGATGCTCAATGATCTGAATGAAGGTTTTTCCCTTGAGCACTTATGGGACCCAGGTGGCTTAATCTTGTCAAGTTGGTATTTACAGCAACTAGAAGCAATTCTGAGCCACAAAAATGGTTCTTCTGTTGATATATCTGAGCAAGAATCAATAGCTTTTGCTAATCTACAGACCGCTCTTTATTCACCATGGTGCATGGAATGTGTGAAGTCTGATATTGGAAAGACCCAGACGTGTTGGCTACAATTGCAACCGAAGCCTCCATGGTCACATCTTGACTACAGTCAGTTTCACTAGCGAGTTTGGGAGCAATGTGTCGGCTGTTTCTGAACCTTTACTCGTCATTGGCATTACGTTTAAGTTGAATCTGAATAATTTTGCTGCATGGTACATATTCTGTGCAAGGGCTGGCTCCTGTTCAACATTGAGAAATGCTAAGCAACTTCTGAGCGTAGATACCTGCAGCCGAAATTTGCCAAACAGTACCAAACTACAGAATCCTTCTTGCTGGAATGGGTGGAGTTTCATTTTGCTGCTAATCTGTTGGACCCCTTTTCTCTTTATACAATGGTTCGGGGGACTAACTGGTGCAGTACAAGGATATACCAGCTCTAGTACTTGTACATCACTTGCCTTTCAAGAGTGTTATGCTAGTAGCAGCAAGTCTGGCCAGTCAATCCTTTCAAAAGCAGTGCGATCTGCAGGTTATCTTGAGACGAGAAGGTCAGTTTTGCCACCATTCTCATGGGATCCTGGCGTACGAACACTTATCAAGATCGACCACAGGAGATGCCAACAAATCCAAGTTGAGGACGGGAGAAATTCCAAAACTACATATCAAGGTATCGTCCAAGTCCACATTGCCCGCAGCTACTA
This sequence comes from Lolium multiflorum, assembly GCA_030979885.1. Taxonomy (NCBI): domain Eukaryota; kingdom Viridiplantae; phylum Streptophyta; class Magnoliopsida; order Poales; family Poaceae; genus Lolium; species Lolium multiflorum. The sequence continues at coordinate 89,605,451 of CM061752.1, read as the reverse complement.
CCTCAACTACCTCGGCTGCTTCCTTATATCTTCAATCTCGCTCAAGCTGCCGTCAACAAGGGATACAACAGTAACCATGAACGGCAACTACAATGGGATCCTGGCGGTTTTGCATGGCATCGGCTTGAGGTCAAGCCGAATCTTAAGGAAGGGGGGATTGTTAGCGACCTCTTCTATTGGGCTGGGTTATGGGCTGACACCTTGGGCTTTGGCCTGTCTGAAGACACCAAAGCCTGCCACTACATATACCAGAGAACAGGGACGCATACAGACAGGCTTGGAACGGACGGCTTCGGCCTCCTCTGCTTTGGCTTTCTCCTTCCTCTCTAGTTCATCTCTCCTCTGTAATAGCTTGAACCTGGAGAATCCATGGCTGTAAACCTACTTGTTGAGTAATTGATCTGTGAGAAGAGCGTGGTGTTAACAGAACTCCGGCGTGCAGGTGACCTATCCTTTCCCCGCCTTCCTTCCATCCCTTGATCTGCTTAGATCTTGTGTCTTTTATTCTATCTTTTCAGTTCAGTCATACTGGCAATAGCGTCTGCATATTCTGAACTGAACGATCTTTCTTAAGCAGCATACATGGAGTAGTAATGGTAAGAATCAGTAGGTTAGACGTGAATGGTCAAATAATTAGCAATGAAAAAGCCCAAATACTCTCTTTCGTATATTGTCTACCCTAAATGAAATCCACGGATGACTATTTCCTTGTGCCTTTGCCTTTTCACCATCTCAATGAAGCACAAAAGAAGAATAAAATAGCTTCTTGCTCTCAGCTGTAGGCGTTGCATGACTAATCTGAAACATGGATTTCATATCTCTCTGACGACGAAGCTTTCCTGATGAATTTGTGTGGTTCAGTTTTCCACTGCGTTCGCCATTCTTTCTTGCTTTTTTTTTGCTAATTTGTTCACGACACGTTAAGTTTGTATGATGATTTGATTCCAGATCCAATGATAATTACAAGAGCAGATCCAAAAACATAATGTATGACTTTTGATCCTGATATGAGTTGCATAAAAAACATGTTTGGAAAGTTTTATAGGTGGATGGTCAATCTGAATTCATCGTGAACTTTTGATTCTGTTATTCTCTTCGTTTTACAGTTGTGTGCGATGTGTTTGGTGCAGGTCTTAGTACAAGTGCACGTGTTATTTCCGGCCAGCGGCGAGTCCAGCCGCCTTCTACGTCGCCTCATCCGGTAGAATTAGATTTCTTCATCGTCAACTGCTGAGGTATTGTGCTTAACACAACATTTTCAGAAACAGCTATCGTTACTCTAGGCAGCATCCAGTTTGCTGGCCTGACGGTTAGCCGATTTTCAGATCAGATTAGCAGTGCCAATTAAGATGAGATCAGATTAGCAGTGCCAATTAAGATGAAACGAAGCTGATGCAATGTAAAGTTTAGGATGCAACAAGGTCAGTACAAATGGATAGTTCGTTTAATAACAAATAAGGAAGCAACCCTCTTTTTATGGTTAACTGATGGTTTCATTCTATTGCAGTGTGGCACTAGCACTGCCGAAGTAAAGAAGAACAGGGCCCCTCCTGTATAGTTTCGGTGAGCTCAGATAATGAAAACAGTTGACCTTCACAGAAACTTTTCATTCAGTAAAAATATGTGAATTGACGGCTATATTGGTTCTTTCCTGTGGGTGTAGTTGTTTGTATGCATGACATTCGTTTTAAAGAAATGCATAATGATATGCCTAGGTGTTATTTTTTTCCTCAGATGAACTATTTTGTAGCTTCAGGTAAGTTTTGATTTGTCCCTACATTCATGTTCATATAGAAATTGTATTATCATGACCATCCAGAGTATGGTGCTTTGCTAAGGATTTAGGAAGCTTCTACTGGTTGTTTTTTGATTCAGACATGGGGCATAAAAGTAACATTTCATGTCTTACGACTAAATAATATGTATCTTGGATGCAATTCAGTCGTTAAAAAAGCCGAGGAGAGGTCTAAATATTTTATAACTTCTGTTTTCCTAGCTATTGGTGCGTTATACATGATTACTGAATTAAATACCACACCCTTTTAAACTAAATATTAACAACATCAGAGAACCATGATGTAATCAAGTAGGGAAGAAACTAGAATTTGCTACCCAATGCTCCGCTTGATGTCGGATTCAGTTTGCATTTCGGAAGTCCTACCAATTCATGCTTTTGAGTTAGGCCAACATATCTACATATTTGTAGTATCAAAAGGTAATTAATTAATGTGTGCTCCTCCTTTTAATTGATTTCACTGATCTTTCACGTTTGCATCTAGCCATGACTGGTTGTTTTTTGTTTTCATTGATAGTTGGTAAGTTAGTTAAAGCTGCAAACAAATTGGAAAAGCATAGTATGTGCAATCTAAATTCAGTGCCAATGATTCAATATCGAGTCGAGTTACTTTGGTAAAGGACACCTTTTTTTTGACAAGAGTAAAGGACACTTACTGCTTGAAGTTTCCATACTAGCACATGCGCTCCCCAATGCAAATTTAAGTCTTAGTGCGTACAACCGGCTTGTGTGTTCTGCATGATTTTTCATCGGTTTTTTTTTTTCCGAAGAGGGGAACGGGAGCCCCGACCTCTGCATCGATCGATGCACTAGGGTCCACTATCTTCTTTCACTTTGCTCTGTCCATTTGTCTATGGTTATTCAGAGATTTGTACTTTTGTTCTTTTATATTTGGCCTTTAACATTCCTGCCATGTTGGTCCATGCGACGCTTGCATACTCTTATGCACATTTTAACTTAAAGTTTGCAATGAAATAGACTTGCAAAATATAGGAAGTCTTTTATGTGTATGATAGTTTGTTAATTCCAGGCTCTGTTTTATTGATTCTGAAGCATTCCATTCTAGGGGTACCAACAGGATTACCAATGTTACTCCTGAACAAATGAGAGGTATTATTGAAGTTATAGGTGAAACTGAGAAGTTCCGGTATTATACCTGGAGTGGACATTCTTTAAATGTTGCAAGCAACTTCATGCTTTAGATTTATGTTCAGGTCTGCAGATTATTTAATTCAGTTTTCTTGCTCGCAAGGGCGATATTATGTGCTCCATATATCTTTGTGTAAGCTGTCCATCACAAGGTTAATATACCTAGCATTTGAAAATAAATATGTCTTCTGATCTAATTGGCTTCTAAATATGGAGATAGTTGCTAAACTTAGGATGATTCAACTGTCTGCTTTTAATTCTGAAGATAGTTGCTAATTAGAGGGGATTTGAGCAAAATATAATTTATTGAGATTGTGAGGCTTCCTTTCTGTTCGTATTGCCGCTTTACGGGCATGAATTGAATTTTGTCAAGAGGTTGTTGTCTCTTCAGTTGATGCAGGCATGGGAAAGTATACCATGAAAGGGGTTTCACATTGTTTATAGATTATTGCGGTGCCTATGTTTTGTCAGAATATAGTAGATTTACCTTGTTGACTAATTTTCATCATTTCACATATCAAGGTCTTAGGCGAATATTCTGGGGTTCAACTGGTGTTCCGAGCGGATAGGCATGAACAGAATTGCTGAAATGCAAGATGCTACCTACATAGTACAAGCAAGATGCTACTTTCTATAGCAAGATGCTACCTACATAGGACCGACAATCATTGCTGAAATGCTAGCTTTTGGATTAAGCAGCATTATTGACACTGCTGTTCAGCCAAAAGGCACGAAAAGAGTAAAAGCGAAGAAGATTTCTCAGCAATAGACAGCTGGTGATGTAGAAGTTATGTATTGTAGTTTTAGTTTGATCTACAAAATAAGTTAGTACCCGAATATCTAACTGTATGCAACATAGTTTCCATTTAGGATGTCTGGAGAGTATGTAATGCAGCTGGAAGTAAAGCTATCATCAATAATATAGCTCAAGTAGTGGTATAATGTATAATTCATGTATTGTATGTATGCATAACATTAATCATGTTCGCTACAGGCCTTGCAGCAACGATATGATACTACAGGCGCCCTAAGTGAATTACCGTTCCATCAACTTCCTCAAACCATACATGTTTGTAGACCATCTTTGATCGTTACTTCCTTGAGCATTACAATATGTGCAAGTTCAGTTTTTGCCCTGCAACATTCACAACATGTAGAGCAATACAAATATGTCCTCGTCTAACTGGCTTCTAAATATTGTAAAGTTCAGTTTCAGTGCCCTGTAATTTCTGGCAACATGTAGAACAATACAAATATGCATTCTGGCCAAATTGGCTTCTAAATAGTGTAAAGTACACAACTGAGAAATTTCCATCTCATAGCTTCACTAGGAGCGCCATCTACACCGTCAATAAACCAACCACTAATTGGCAACTCGAAACAAAACCCATCTATGCATCCGGCGGTGGCGCAACAGGCCCCTCTAACAAGAAACCAAACTGCCCTACACGCCCCCCACTCCTCAAGGATGACCAACGAATATATTATTATCCTTTCGTTCGAAGATGAGAACAATAACGTCAAGTAGTTGACCAGGGTAGAGACCTCTCTGGCTCCCTAATACAGTTTAGCCTCTCCTTAGAGCATCTCCACTCGTCTTCCCGACTAGGCCCCCGAACGACGTTTTTTCCATCCGGACGGCGAAATTCGGCCCAGTCGCGCCCCGGTTCCTCGATTTCGTCCGGATTTGGGCCTAAATTCATCCGGCGATCCCACGCCATCCCCCCCCGGGAGCTCTCGGGGACTCCGGACGAAACAAAGCGCGCGAAACGGCGAGGAAATTTCCCGCGCGTCTGGTGGCCCCAACTTGTCGGCGAGAGACACCGATCGTCGTCCTCGTCGCATCGTCTTCCGCGCGCTGTAAAGCCTGCCGCCGGTCAGCATTCGCCGGCCGCGTAGCTTCCACGCGGCGAGTTAATGTCGTCGCATCGTCTTCCGCGCACGCATCGTCTTCCACGCGCATTAATCGCCGGCGCCCGCCGCGCCTATTTAAAGCCACTCCGCTCGCCGCGACGCCCCTGCTCCGCTCTTCCTCCATTCTCCCTCCACTCACCCTCCACCTCCACCTCGAACGATGGCGTTCTACGGCGACAACGGTGCATCCAACAACGGGTTCCCCCGCCGATCTCTGCACACGTGGGAGGGGCACCTCCTCCACCAGGCGGGGTATCCCTGCCCGCCGGACACGAGGCCCCCCGGCGGCGGGTGGCGGCTAAGCGCTGGTGGCGTGCCAATCCCGCCGCCGCCCGGGCGACGCCCTCGACGTCGCCATCGAGGAGGCGCGCATGGGGATGACGGAGGAAGAACGCGCGGACCCGCGCCACCACCCCGAGATCTACACTCGGTGGAATTCGTACTTTCTCCGGCGGTGGGAGCGCGGCGCGTCCTACGACGGCCCGCCACCTTCGCCTCCACGCAACAACGCCGCGGGTCGCCGGCGTTGGTGGAGCGCGCCGGGTAGGACGCTCCACAACGTCCTCGAGCACATCGAGGGCGGCAACTCGCCGCGGCTCACGATGCCCCCTCTATCGAGGGCATCGAACAACCGCCAACGGGGAAACAGCTGGCAGCCACGGCGTATGGCTGCCAGTTCCTCGTCGTCCGATTCGGCGGCGAGGTCGATCTCCAAGTCGGCGCCAACCTTGGCGCCGGTGAAAAAGGAGCCGGCTTCCCCGCCGAGCCACCGCACTCGCGGCATCGTCATCCGCGAACCATCAACGGCACAAGGACGGCGCCGCCCCAAGCGCGACGACGACACCTCCGGCGAGCGGAAGCGCAAACCGGCGAAGGTGAAGGTCGAGGACGAAGTAAGCGCCGAGGACGCCGCCATCCTCGAAGCCGTCATCGCGAGGTCCCTCCAGGACCTCGTACCCGCCGACAACGCCATGCCGCTCGACCAGGCCTGCGCCTGGTCGAGGGAGCAGTGGGAGAAGGAGGAAGCGGAGCGGCAGGGGAGGTACCTCCAGGACGCCGCTCGCTTCCGGCGGCCTGCGACTCCTCCATCCGGCGCCGTCGTCCCCGTCGTCGACCTCGAAGCCTCCGACGACGAGCTGTACAAGCCATCGCCGTCCCCGCCTCGCACCGGCCGGTGGGGAGACGCCGGCAAGGCAGCAGCCAGGCGGCTTCGGCGCCGCCACAGTTCGACGACGACAGCTCCGACGACGACGGCGGCGACTACACGGTGTTCTACCGCCATTTGGGCATGTAGAGCGCCGTGTTTTAAAATTTATAGTTGTATTCCCCGAGCCGAATTCGAAATATAGTCGAATTCGGCCTCTATGTATGAACTTCACCCTCTATATAGTAAATATCATTAAATTTAGTCTAAATTCGCCTGTTTTTAGCCGTAGTTTGTCAAGTTTACATTTTTCAAATTTACATCGTCATCTTCGCCTGAGGACGCGGCTGGGAAACTACTCCTCCCCACGCCAAATTTACGTCCAATTCGGACGTAAATTTCCCCGGATTTCGGCGTGGGGAGGGCAAACGAGTGGAGATGCTCTTACATCATATATATTGTGCTCACATTTTTCGAGTGCATATAAGGAATTGCATGCAAGGAAATAAAGCTATTGGCAGAATGATGTTTTCATCGTTACTATAGAACCCCACAAGTATTTACCAACCTAGCCGTTTTAGTTGATCCAGTTTATTGTACGTATTACAATCTAAGTGATATATCTATGTTATTTTACCTACTATTCCATCAATTAGCCACCATACTGGCGCGGTGTGCCGCCGAGCCGTTCATTGCTAGTTACTCTTACTCGAGGACAAACACTATCCTGGTGGTATATACATCAGAAATCGTACCAAGAAAAATCCTGATAAAAGCAGATCAAAGTACCCATCAAAATAATGAACAAACTAGTAATAACCAAATTAAAGGGTCTGATCAGGCTCTCAGTTGCTCAGGTACATATCGATATATCGATCGATCTACTTGGAGAACCTGAGGAGATCAGCAGCTTCGCAACCGAGGTAATGGAAGAAGGGAAGCCGCTGCAGCGAAGAAGCGCCAATCTCCATCAGCTGCTGCTGCTGGACTTGGTGATGGTGTGGAGGAAGGGCTCCTACTGCTGATGACCCGCCGAGCTTGCCATGGAAAAGTTGGTCCAGGTTCTGGTGCGACTCCAGGAGCTTGTCCAGGATCGACCAGTCCGTCTCGGCGCCGAAGCGATCGCCGCCGCTGCAAAGCAGCATCTCCGCCGTGCCGCCGCCACCAGTGCACGATGTCAGCTTCATCATGTTCTGGGACTTGGACTGGGAGCACCCCATGTCGATCTGATTCACGGCCCGCGTTGAGGCCTGCGTGCCGGACAATGACATGAAGGTTGGGACGCCCGGCGGTGTCTCGGCGCTCGTGAGCTGCGGCAGGTGCATCGAGGGGTCAAAGGTGGGAAAGACGCCGCCATGCATGAGCTGGTGGAGGTTGTGCTTTTGGTCTATATCGACAGGTGACATGCCGATGCCGGGCGTGCCATGGAACTGCGACTGGATCTCGGTGGCAGCCATGTCCGGCTGCTCGTAGCCCCTCTGGATGCTCTTCTTCTTGAAAACCCTACACACCACCCACCCGTCCTCCTGCACATTTCCAATTCCACCATGAGCATTATGCACACTGCAGAGAACCGTCCCACGTACAGAGACCGCATAGTACTAGTGCCATGCGTGCGTACCGGTGGCGGCACGACGTCGTTGTCGTCGTCTAGGCGGTACTCGTGCATAATCCAGTCGGTCTTGGTGCCGTGCGGCGCCCTGCCGGTGTAGAAGACGAGCGTCTTCCTGAGCCCGATCCTCCGGGCACCGTTGCCGAGGAGGATGGCCTTGTCGCGGCCAGTGGCCTTCCAGAACCCGGCCGCCGTGGCCCGGTTCGTCCGCGTCCCCGTCGGGTACTTCTTGTCCTTGTGGCTGAAGAAGTACCACTCGTCCTGAGGCCCCGTCCCGATCCTGCACCGATCTGCACCGCCACCATGAATATAAATTACTACATCTTAAGGATCTCCACTCCAGTGCAAGTTATGAATAACAGTTGGTTACCTACCTATGAGATCCCAGGGCTCAAGCTTGTTGAGGTCGATCTCCCTGATGACATCCAGATCTATGGCTTCATAAGCAACCTTCTTCCTCAGGTAGTAGTAGAGGAGCTCCTCGTCGGTCGGGTGGAAGCGGAAGCCCGGGGGCACCGTCATTGGTGCTACACTCGGATGCATGCTTCCTCAGTCCTCACTCGAACGATCTGGCAAAAACAAAACACAGCATTAGAAGCCTTGATCCGCATGTATATGTAAATTTCTTGTCAAAGGAGAGCATAAACATGAACAAAAATACGCATATCTACCTTGGCAATTAAAGGTTTCTTTGCTTGGCCTACGTAGGCTTGCTTGGTTTTGCTCAACTTGAAATCAACAGTCTTCGGACAAGGTAAGCCAAGAGGTAGTTGTGCTTTCTGTGCTCCAAGAGAGTGAGAGATGTGAGTTATAAAGGAGAAGGGGAGAGGAAGGTTAGGGCTACTTGGAACTTGGGGATAATCTGGTGGTCATCTGGTCTGTGATGCCTCACCAAAGACAAAGAACCGGGGTTAGAAAATGTTCCTCTGGAGGTGGGGATTAGCTGTTGCCTACATGTAATGTCAGTGATAGTGTTTGCATTGGTCATGACTGGTTTTGGAAGGACTAAAGGAAAGAAGGAAGATTGTCTCTGGACCAGGAGACTGTACTGCCACAAAAATGGCCTCAGAAGGAGCAATGAGGTGTCCCTATCTGCAAATTCGTGATCCCTAACATTTTATTGTGTGCGTTTGTATGTGTTCATCTTTGTTCTTAATTCAGTTTTTAAAAGGTTAGGAGGGTCACACCCGTGTAAAGTTAGAATTAATTAGTGTAAACAAACTCCTGATCGCGCTTTGACCAGTCGTGTGGGAGTCAGGGAATTAAACCCCAGCTCCTTCCTTCCATTGTTCCATATTCTGTTTCTATTCTCCTTCTAATCCTCTGCCAGATGCCTTATTGTATTCGAGCAGGGTAAGGGACATTTTCTTATTCGTTCGAGCAAAGTCTTCGATCTGATCGCATTGATCATCACATAGACCCATCCCAATTAGGGATCTACCATAGGTCGTACAAGTAGATTTCAAATATTGCGGTCAGTTAGCGTGCTACGTAACCAACCAATCTCCTATTTATTTACATATTATCTTGGACTTGAGATTTGAACTGCTTATGTATCAGCTGTCCAATTCAACCCTCGGTGAAAAACAACGTCATCACTGCCACAGAAATGTACAATTCTGAAGCTTTAGCTGAGTGGATGCAAACTGTTCAATTACATATATCTAGAGCTTAAGTTTTACAAAATAGTATGTGCAACTACAAGCCTAATAGTGCAACGCAGATTTTCCACATGTATGTTGATGTTCTTGCACTATCCTCGCGTCCGAGCGAAGTTCTAAGATTCGTGCTAGATATTGCATCCTCATAAATTACATATAGACCATTCTATTTTATGGGATTCAACCTACACTCCACATGTCAACAAGCATGTCAAAGTATTACTCCCTCCTATCCAGGGGGGGAGCCTCTTGGAGGCCATACCGGGTGCTGCCCAGGCTTTGGAAAACACAAAACACTAACTCCATGACAAAAGTATTTGCTTCTACTGGCCAGGCTTTGGACCAGTGAACATTTTGGCCCATGCTTTTCTTTGTGGCACGCTCCGCCACAGCTCCTATCCATAATAAGTATTGGTGGTTTAGTTCAAATTTGAGCTATTGTTTTCAAAGTTATATCTTAATTCAGATTAAACTATTGCAATATATAGTTTGTAACAGCTCGAACGATTGAGAATAAAATGTGTTGAAGTTCTGGCTACATTCCTTCCTTGCACCTATATATCAGCATCCATGTGAACAAAACGTTTCAACCGTGCATGTTTCACCCATTGATTTGGTGCTTTAAGATTTGAGCTGGGTTGTTTCCCCAAGTTCCGTTGCGTTTTAGAGAACTGCATGGATTGGCACGCAAGAAAACACGGTGCAACCATGGTGAAACCGTGCACCATAGTCATTTCTCACATGTATGGTAGGAATATCTTTCAACCGTACAGGGTAGAGTTTATTGTTTCATCTTGCTTCATCTCGGGCCAATCCTTGTGAAAGAGCAAAATCTATATCCCGTGTTTTGTGTGTTTGATGACAACACTCGAATGAATTTAACCGTGCGCAAAGATTGTCTTTGATAGATTCGCAAGTGCACGGTGCCCTCGCTGAACACGTCATGATCGAAGGACTGAAGCGTAGCTTATAGGTTTTCTGGTTTTGCGTGTGTGTCGCGAGGTAACATGGTTGGGAGAGGAAGAGAGGAAAAATCAGGTTCTGCCAAAGCGGTACTACTGGTACCAGTAGCGGTAGTGCCGCTACCCTACTGGTACCGCTCTGCAGTACCGCTCTGGAGGTTTTGCCCTGAAAAGTCCCACAGAACAAGTTACGGTACCTTGAGCGGTAGTACCGCTTGAGAGCGGTAGTACCGCCTCGGTACCACTTAGGTACCGTAACATAAGTTACGGCACTACCTCTGTGGTACCGCTTAGGTACCGCTTGGGATCCAGTACTCCTAGAGACCATTGCGGTACCTCAAGCGGTACCGCAAGCGGAAGTACCGCTGTATGTCCACGTGAATAAGTTCTGTGGGGATTTCGAACAGCGGTAGTACCGCTTACCAAAGCGGTAGTACCGGTTAGGCAGAAACTGAACATAACGGTTGGATTTGAGGAGCCCTATATAAAGGCCCCTTCTTCTTCAGCTCGTTTTTATCTCTTCTCTCTCTCTCTCACCTCCATTGTTCCTGAGCTCAAACTTAGAGGATCTCCCCAACTACCCAACCAATCTTGCCCATACTTTGAGGAGTGGTGGAGGAGGCCCCGATCTATCGATCTACCAAGAGAGATTTCACCAATTCGTGCTAGTCCTTAGTGGATCTTGGTGGTAGGGTTCCTATGGTGGGATCTTGGATGAAGTGCTCCTATGGAGGCTAGCTTGGAGTTGTGCTAGCCCCATAGGGTGTTGGGAGCCTCCTGGTGTTGTGGAGCTCGCCCCAACCTTGTGAAGGAATCACCGCCTTGACCGGTGCCTTAGTGGAGAAGGGGGAGCCCCTTTTGTGGAGCTCTCTTGAGGAAGAAGGTGAGGCCTTCCTTCGTGGTGTGGCCGCCTAGCCTCTTGTGTGAGGCTAGCACCTCGCAGACGTACTCCCTTTTGTGGGAGAAACTGTGGGAAACAAATCCTCGTCTCGTCTCCGCTCCCTCCGGGTGTCCCGCTCCTCATCTTTATTATTGTTGCTTGGTTCCTTTGGTTGTTGCACTAGCCTAGGATCATACTAGGAACATCCCCACCACTAAAGCTATCACATTTACTTCTGTTGCACTAAAAATTGAAAAAGGGCTAAAAATTGCGTAGCGCCCATTCACGCCCCCTCTTGTTCGCTACGGTCCGTTCAATTGGTATCAGAGCAAGGTTCGTTGCTCGGGCTTTACCGCCTAAGAAATGGCCGAACAAGAGAAGGTTGTGAATGGGTCCCTTCCCGGTGAGCAATCATCTCCACCATCAATTGTCGATAGCACTCCGGCTACTTTGGATGACCTCAAGAAATTGGAGTCATCCATTGTATCTCAAATGAAGGCTATGATGATGGAGTTGATTGCTCCCAAACCAACCCCTATCATAGATCCTAAGGCAAGTGTCGATGTTCCTCCACAACAAGTCAACACCCTTCCTCTTGTTGATTTTGTTGCGCAATCGATAAAACCACCTCGAGAAGGGGAACTTGAGGATGTTGGCACTTCATCAAAAGGGAAGGATGAACCACCGGTTGCGGGACAATTAGGGGGTTATCATGCGGTGCCTCCACCAAGTGATTACACCATAAATGTCCCAATACCCATGCCTCATATTTTGTCTCATGGCTCACCACCTCTACTTGAATCAAATAGCTTTGAGAATTGGCAATTTTTGATGAGATCTCATGTGCGCAGCGCGTCTACCGAGCTTTGGCGCATCATTGAGGAAGGTTATTCACCAAGAGACCCAAAGAACTTGACAAGAAGAGAGGTGGTGGATGATCAACTCAACGCCACCGCCATCAACATGATTCACATGGCCGTCACGCCCAAGGACCGCGCTCATATTTTCTCGCTCAAGACCGCCAAGGAAGCATGGAATGAACTCGACAAGCTCTTCCTCGGAAATGAGAGCATTCAAAACTCTCGTTTTGATGAAGTAAACAACATGGCCGACAACTTCGTCATGATTGAAGGAGAATCTCCCGAAGAGATGTACCGGCGCCTCATTGCTCTCGCCGTACAAATGCAAGATCTTGGAGCAACTTTTGTGGATGACCATTGGATCAAAAGGAAATTCTACAACGCTCTCCTCCCTTATGAGGAAGTGAAGTTGACGGCTATCCGCCAAAATGCCTCCTTCCGCGCTATGACATCCGATGGAGTCCTTAGTGAAGTCATTGCTTTGGACATCTCCAAGAAGAATGTGGAAGATCTTGTTGCACATGCCCACAACACCCGCAAGCCCAACCTTGCGTTGAAGATGAAGGAGCATGAAGCTAGTGGGAGCGATGAGGATCCCATCGAGTGGGGTCCGGATGATCTCAAGGCCAATTATCATGAACACATGGCTCTTGCCGCCAAGAGTTTTTGGAGTGGGAACAAGACACGAAGCTCAAGGTTAAGAAGATACTCACCTCATGACTCTTCAAGATACTCCTCCAAGAGTCCAAGGGAAGAGCAAAGGGGGAGAGCTTGCTACAATTGCGGCGACACAAGTCATTTCGTTGCGGATTGTATCTTTGAGAGAAGGGAAGACAATGGTGGAACGCTTGTCCGAAAGGACAAGTCAAATCTCTCTCAAAAGGGTTCTCCAAGTTCTCCTCCAACTCCGGTGACTCCAAGGTCTCCTTCACCAAAAAGCCTAGAGCTTTCATTATCCGTGAGGAATACTCCTCCGATGAAGGTGAAGAGCGCAAACACAAAGGGCTCGAACAAGGAGTAAGGGGAAGTGGCCGCCATCACCATCTCCACTCCCTCCATCTCCCTCTTCGACTCTCCAAATGAGAACCTCATCGTCAACAACTCCCGTTGTCTTGTGGCAAAGGTATCGTCAGAGGTAGTATCCCTTTCCGAGTCTACATCTTCCTCTAATACTATATCTATTGCGAGTTTGGATGCTCCTACCACTAACAAGATAGGAGATATCAAGAGTCGTGATGAGGAACTCTTGACTCAACTTGATGCGGCTCAAGACCGTATTGAGGAAAAAGGGAGGCTTGAGAAGGAGGCGGAAGTGGAAATTATCTCTCTCACTCAAGCTCATGAGGAAGAGTTGTGCATGCACATGTCTCTTGAAGCTAGTGCTATTATTCTCGAAGACTCCAACAATTCTATCATCTCCCAACTCACCAAGGACCGAGACCATGCTCTTGGTTGGGTGGACGAGCTCAAGATGAAGAAGCGCTATCTTGAGGAGAGCCATGAATGGTTGCTTGAAGAAGTTGCGACCCTCACCAAGAACTTCAAATCCTTGGAGAGTAAGTTTGTGCTTCTATCCGAGATGAGGAGGCATCCTCAAGAAGAACCACACAAGAAGAAAGAAGATGAAGGCCCCAATTCATGTTGTGATAAGTGATACGTCTCAAACGTATCCATAATTTCTGATGTTCCATGCTTGTTTTATGACAATACTTACATGTTTTGTTCACACTTTATATCGTTTTGATGCATTTTCCGGAACTAACCTATTGACAAGATGCCGAAGTGCCAGTTCCTGTTTTCTGTTGTTTTTGGTTCCAGAAATCCTAGTAAGGAAATTTTCTCGGAATTGGACGAAATCAACGCCTAGTATCTTATAATTCCACGAAGCTTCCAGAACACCTGAGAGGGGCCAGAGGAGAGGCCCAGGGCCACCACACATGGTGGCGGCGCGGCGGGGCGCCCCCTGTGTGGCTGCCCCGTAGCCCTTCCGACTCCGCCTCTTCGCCTATAAGAAGCCCCTGACCTAAATCTTCGATACGGAAAAGCCACGGTACGAGAAACCTTCTAGAGCCGCCGCCATCGCGAAGCCAAGATCTAGGGGACAGGAGTCTCTTTCCCGCACGCCGCGGGACGGAAGTGCCCCCGGAAGGCTTCTCCATCGACACCACCGCCATCTCCATCAACGATGATGCTCCCATGATGAGGAGGGAGTAGTTCTCCCCGAGGCTAAGGGCTGTACCGGTAGCTATGTTGTTAATCTCTCTCTCGTACTCCAATACAATGATCTCATGAATTGCTTTGCATGATTGAGATCCATATGATGAGCTTTGTATCACTACTAGTCTATGTGCTACTCTTGTGATGTTATTAAAGTAGTCTATTCCTCCTTCATGATGTAATGGTGATAGTGTGTGCGTCGTGAAGTACTTGGCGTAGGTTATGATCATAATCTCTTGTAGGTTATGGAATTAATTATTACTATGATAGTATTGATGTGATCTATTCCCCCTTCATAGTGTAATGGTGACAGTGTGTATGCTATGTTAGTACTCGGTTTAAATTGCAAAGATCTATTATGCTCTAAGGTTACTTAAATATGAATGCTGAATGTTGTGGCGCTTGTTAACTCCGGCTTGAGGGAGCTCTTGTAGCCCTACACAATGAATGTTGTTTGTCATCCAACAAGAGCATATGTAGCACAAGTGAGGAGAAGTTATTAATTTATTATGTGATCAATGTTGAGAGTGTCCACTAGTGAAAGTATGATCCCTAGGCCTTGTTTCCAATACTGCAAACACCGCTTACTTACTGTTCTACTGCATGTTTACTCGTTGCCATATTTATTTCAGATTGTTATTATCACTCATATTCATCTATACCACCTGTGTTTTACTATCTCTTCGCCGAACTAGTGCGCCTATACATCTGACAAGTGTATTAGGTGTGTTGGGGACACAAGAGACTTCTTGTATCTTAATTGCAGGGTTGCTTGAGAGGACTATCTTTGACCTCTACCTCCCTGAGTTCGATAAACCTTGGGTGATCCACTTAAGGGAAACTTGCTGCTGTTCTACAAACCTCTGCTCTTGGAGGCCCAACACTGTCTACAAGAATAGAAGCACACGTAGACATCAATAAGCTCCTTGATGAAGTTTGCTCATTGAGAAGACATAATGCAAGACTCTTGGAGGTCAATTCTTGTCAAGAGGAAGCCTTGGATGAGTACTATCGCTTGAGCAAGGAGAAGGTGCCATGTTGCGATCATGAAGAAGAGATTGCCGCTCTAAAAAGACACAAGGAAAAGCTCAAGGAATTGAATGACATGCAAAATGAGTCCTTGATGGAGTGGATCCGCTTGAGCAAAGAGGAAGTTACTTGTTGTGACCATGAGGAAGAAATTGCCGCTTTGAAGAGAAGCAAAGCCAATCTTATGGTGATCAAGTCCATACAAGAGGAAGCCTTGAGGGAATATCATCTCGCTAGCAAGGACTACATTTGTTGCAACCATGAAGATGACATTGCCACTTTGAAAAGACAAAAGCGCTCACTCTTGAGAATGAATTCTCTTCAAGAAGAAGCATTGTTGGAACATTTCCGGGTGAACAAGGAGAAAGAGGTTCAAGAGTTTGACATCACTCACCCTCACCCGGATCATGATGATGAAGTCAACCGTTTGAAGTCCAAAACTAAAAGTCTCCAAATCCAAGCCCAATACTTGGAAGGAGTCATTGAATCTAGAGTCGAAGCCAATGAGGACTCTTGCAATGAAGAAGGAGTGGCTATAAAGCCAAAGAAGAAGAGAAGAAGGAGGATCAAGATAAAGAGGAACATCATGATAGGACCCATTGAAAAATGGGTTCCTATTTCCAAGGCTTGATCCATGAAGGTCTTTGCTTCCGGTGGTGCTATATTGGTGGTTGATGTTGAAGCCACAAGTCTCTTGACCGGAAGCAAAGAAGTTGTTGTCGTCCTCGGGCTATCTCGTTCTATCACTTCTTATGGCGACAACACAAGCAAGCTTAAAGGTATTGGGCCTTGACAAGGTGGTGGTAACACCCGACCTTGTCAAGACCCTTGGTTACAATGTTCTTTCCGTTTATAATGAACATGTTGTGGTCCTCTTGTGGAGCTAGACACTCCGAGAGGCCACGTTCTCGGACTAATAGAAAATGCTTCCTTGTGTAAAGGTCGTGTTTGTAGGGATTGTGTTGAAGGAAAATGCATGGAGCTCCTTGATACGTCTCCAACGTATCTATAATTTCTTATGTTCCATGCTACTTTTATGACAATACTTGCATGTTTTATACATACTTTACAGCATTATTATACATTTTCCGGCACTAACCTATTAACAAGATGCGAAGTGCCAGTTGCTGTTTTCTGCTGTTTTTGGTTTCAGAAATCCTACAAAGGAAATATTCTCGGAATTGGACGAAATCAACGCGATGGCGTGTAACTCACACGTTCGTTGGGAACCCCAAGAGGAAGGTATGATGCGCACAGCAAGTTTTCCCTCAGAAAGAAACCAAGGTTTAATCGAACCAGGAGGAGCCAAGAAGCACGTTGAAGGTTGATGGTCGCGAAATGTGATGCGGCGCAACACCAGGGATTCCGGCGCCAACGCGGAACCTGCACAACACAACCAAAGTACTTTGCCCCAACGAAACAGTGAGGTTGTCAATCTCACCGGCTTGCTGTAACAAAGGATTAAACGTATCGAGTGGAAGATGTTTGCAAAGAAAACAAGTAAAACAAGTAGATTGTATGCTATGTAAAGAATAGGACCGGGGTCCACAGTTCACTAGAGGTGTCTCTCCCATAAGATAAATCATGTTGGGTGAACAAATTACAGTCGGGCAATTGACAAATAGAGAAAGGCATAACAATGCATATACATGATATGATAAATATAGTGAGATTTAATCCGGGCATTACGACAAAGTACATAGACCGCCATCCAACTGCATCTATGCCTAAAAAGTCCACCTTCAGTTATCATCCGAACCCCTCCGGTATTAAGTTGCAAAGCAACAGACAATTGCATTAAGTATGGTGCGTAATGTAATCAACAACTACATCCTTAGACATAGCATCAATGTTTTATCCCTAGTGGCAACAGCACATCACAACCTTAGAACCTACTGTCACGATCCCAGATTCAATGAAGGCATGGACCCACTATCGAGCATAAATACCCCCTCTTGGAGTTAAGAGCAAAAACTTGGCCAGAGCCTCTACTAATAACGGAGAGCATGCAAGATCATAAACAACACATAAACAATAGATTGATAATCACCATAATCATAGTACTCTCTATCCATCGGATCCCGACAAACACAACATATAGTATTACAGATAGATGATCTTGATCATGTTAGGCAGCTCACAAGATCCAACAATGAAGCACAACAAGGAGAAGACGACCATCTAGCTACTGCTATGGACCCATGGTCCGGGTGAACTACTCACTCATCACTCCGGAGGCGACCATGGCGGTGTAGAGTCCTCCGGGAGATGAATCCCCTCTCGGCAGGGTGCCGGAGGCTCCCGAATCCCCCGAGATGGGATTCGCGGCGGCGCGTCTCCGTAAGGTTTTCCGTATCGTGGCTCTCGATGGGGGTTTCGCGACGGAAGCTTTAAGTAGGCGGAGGGTCAACGTGGGGGCCACACGAGGGCCCGGGATAGGTCGGCGCGGCCAGGGCCGGCCGCGCCGGCCACCCTCCTGGCCGCCTCGTGGCCCCACTTCGTTAGGTCTTCGGTCTTCCGGAAGCTTCGTGCAAAAATAGGACCCTGGGCGAAAGTTTCGTCCAATTCCGAGAATATTTCTTTACTAGGATTTCTGAAACCAAAAACAGCAGAAAACAATGGCTCTTCGGCATCTTGTTAATAGGTTAGTTCCAGAAAATGCATAAATATGACATATAATGTGCATAAAACATGTAGGTATCATCAATAAAGTAGCATGGAACATAAGAAATTATCGATACGTTGGAGACGTATCAGCATCCCTTAGTTCTGCTCGTCCCGAGCAGGTAAAACGATAACAAAGATAATTTCGAAGTGACATGCCATCATAATCTTGATCATACTATTTGTAAACATATGTAATGAATGCAGCGATCAAAGCAAAGGTAATGACATGAGTAAACAACTGAATCATATGACAAAGACTTTTCATGAATAGTACTTCAAGACAAGCATCAATAAGTCTTGCATAAGAGTTAACTCATAAAGCAATAAATCAAAGTAAAGGTGTTGAAGCAACACATAGGAAGATTAAGTTTCAGCGGTTGCTTTCAACTTATAACATGTATATCTCATGGATATTGTCAACATCAAGTAGTATAATAAGTGCAATATGCAAGTATGTAGGAATCAATGCACAGTTCACACAAGTGTTTGCTTCTTAAGGTGGAAGGAGATAGGTAAACCGACTCAACAATAAAATTAAAAGAATGGTCCTTCAAAGAGGAAAGCATCGATTGCTGTATTTGTGCTAGAGCTTTTATTTTGAAAACATGAAACAATTTTGTCAACGGTAGTAATAAAGCATATGAGTTATGAAAATTATATCTTACAAGTTGCAAGCCTCATGCATAGTATACTAATAGTGCCCGCACCTCGTCCTACTTAACTTGGACTACCGGATCTTTGCATGCCATGTTTCAACCAAGTGTCACAAAGGGGTACCTCCATGCCGCCTGTACAAAGGTCTAAGGAGAATGCTCGCATTTCGGATTTCTCGCTTTTGATTATTCTCAACTTAGACATCCATACCGGGACAACATGGACAACAGATAATGGACTCCTCTTAAATGCATAAGCATGTAGCAAAGTTATTATTCTCATATGAGATTGAGGATATATGTCCAAAACTGAAACTTCCACCATGATTCATGGCTTTAGTTAGCGGCCCAATGTTCTTCTCTAACAATTTTGCATGCTCCAACCACTAAAATGATAGACCTTCAGACAAGACGGACATGCATAGCAACTCACATGATATTCAACAATAATTGATGGCGTTCCCCAGAAGCATGGTTATCGCACAACAAGCAACTTAATAAAATATAAAGTGCATAAGTACATATTCAATACTACGATAGTTTTTAAGGCTATTTTGTCCCATGAGCTATATATTGCAAAGGTGAATGATGGAATTTTAAAGGTAGCACTCAAGCAATTTACTTTGGAATGGCGGAGAAATACCATGTAGTAGGTAGGTATGGTGGACACAAATGGCATAGTAGTTGGCTCAAGGATTTTGGATGCATGAGAAGTATTCCCTCTCGATACAAGGTTTAGGCTAGCAAGGTTATTTGAAGCAAACTCAAGGATGAACAAGTGCAGCAAAACTCACATAAAAGACACATTGTAAACATTATAAGACTCTACACTGTCTTCCTTGTTGTTCAAAACTCAATACTAGATATTATCTAGACCTTAGAGAGACCAAATATGCAAATCAAATTTTAGCAAGCTCTATGTATTTCTTCATTAATGGGTGCAAAGCATATGATGCAAGAGCTTAAACATGAGCACAACAATTGCCAAGTATCACATTATCCAAGACATTTTAGAATTACTACATGTAGCATTTTCCAATTCCAACCATATAACAAATTAACGAAGAAGAAACTTCGCCTTGAACATTATGAGTAAAGCCTAAGGACACATGTGTCCATATGCAACAGCGGAGCGTGTCTCTCTCCCACAAAGTGAATGCTAGGATCCATCTTATTCAAACAAAAACAAAAACGAAAACAAACCGACGCTCCAAGTAAAGAACATAAGATGTGATTGAATAAAAATATAGTTTCAGGGGAGGAACCTGATGATTTTGTCGATGAAGAAGGGGATGCCTTGGGCATCCCCAAGCTTAGACGCTTGAGTCTTCTTAAAATATGCAGGGGTGAACCACGGGGGCATCCCCAAGCTTAGAGCTTTCACTCCTCTTGATCATAGTATATCATTCTCCTCTCTTGACCCTTGAAAACTTCCTTCACACCAAACTTCAAGCAAACTCATTAGAGGGTTAGTGCACAATTAATAATTCACTCATTCAGAGGTGACACAATCATTATTTTCACTTCTGGACATTGCATAATGCTACTGGACATTAATGGATCAAAGAAATAAATCCAACATAGCAAAAGAGGCAATGCGAAATAAAAGGCAGAATCTGTCAAAAACAGAACAGTCCGTAAAGACGAATTTAGAAATGGCACCAGACTTGCTCAAATGGAAAAACTCAAAACTAATGAAAGTTGCGTACATATCTGGGGATCACGCTCGTAAATTGGCAGATTTTTTCGAATTTTCTACAGAGAATTGTGCCCAGATTCGTGACAGACAGCAATGCTGTTTCTGCGCAGCAATCCCAAATATAACATCAACTTTGACATAGAAACTTTACTTGGCACAAAAACTTGATAAGGAGAGGTTGCTACAGTAGTAAACAACTTCCAAGACTCAACAAAACAAAAAATTGCTGTAGGTAAAAACATGGGTTGTCTCCCATAAGCGCTTTTCTTTAACGCCTTTCAGCTAGGCGCAGAAAGTGCAAATCAAGTAACATCGAGAGTAGAAGCATCAACATCATAGATTGTTCTAATAATAGAATCAAAAGGCAACTTCATTCTCTTTCTAGGGAAGTGTTCCATACCTTTCTTGAGAGGAAATTGGTATTTAATATTACCTTCCCTCATATCAATAACAGCACCAACAGTTCGAAGAAAAGGTCTTCCCAACACAATTGGACAAGATGCATTGCATTCGATATCCAAGACAACAAAATCAACGGGGACAAGGTTATTGTTAACCGTAATATGCACATTATCAATCCTCCCCAAAGGTTTCTTTTTAGCATTATCGGCAAGATTAACATCCAAATAACAATTCTTCAATGGTGGCAAGTCAAGCATATCATAAATCTTTTTAGGCATAACAGAAATACTTGCACCAAGATCACATAAGGCATTACATTCAAAGTCATTGAATTTCATTTTAATGATGGGCTCCCAACCATCCTCTAACTTTCTAGGAATAGAAGTTTCAAGTTTTAGTTTCTCTTCTCTAGCTTTTATGAGAGCATTTGTAATATGTTTTGTAAAGGCTAAATTTATAGCACTAGCATTAGGACTTTTAGCAAGTTTTTGTAAGAACTTTATAACTTCAGAGATGTGGCAATCATCAAAATCTAAATCATTATGAGCTACAGCAATGGGATCATTGTTCCCAAGTTTGGAAAAAATTTCAGCAGTTTTATCACAAGCAGTTTCAGCAGTTTTAGCAATTTCAGGCAGTTTTGTACGCTTTGCACTAGGAGTAGAAACATTGCCAACACCAATTATTTTACCATTGATAGTAGGAGGTGCAGCAACATGTGAAGAATTAGCATTACTAGTGGTGGTAATAGTCCAAACTTTAGCTACATTATTCTCTTTAGCTAGTTTTTCATTTTCTTCTCTATCCCACCTAGCACGCAGTTCAGCCATTAATCTTATATTCTCATTAATTCTAACTTGGATGGCATTTGCTGTAGTAGTAATCTTATTATCAATATCATTATTAGGCATAACTTTCAATTTTAAAAGATTTACATCAGAGGCAAGCCTATCAACTCTAGAAGCAATAGTATCAATTTTATCAAGCTTTTCCTCAACAGATTTGTTAAAAGCAGTTTGTGTACTAATAAATTCTTTAAGCATGGCTTCAAGACCAGAGGGTACACTCCTATTATTATTGTAAGAATTCCCATAAGAATTACCATAACCATTACCATTAGCAGAAGGATATGGCCTATAGTTATTACCAGAGTTGTTCCTATAAGCATTGTTGTTGAAATTATTATTTTTAATGAAATTCACATCAACATTTTCTTCTTGAGCAACCAATGAAGCTAAAGGAACATTATTTGGATCAACATTAGATCTACCATTCACAAGCATAGACATAATCACATCAATCTTATCGCTCAAGGAAGAGGTTTCCTCAACAAAATTTACCTTCTTACCTTGTGGAGCTCTTTCCGTGTGCCATTCAGAGTAATTTATCATCATATCATCAAGAAGTTTTGTAGCCGCCCCCAATGTGATGGACATAAAGGTACCTCCAGCAGCTGAATCCAATAAATTCCGCGAAGAAAAATTTAGTCCTGCATAGAAGGTTTGGATGATCATCCAAGTAGTCAGTCCATGGGTTGGGCAATTCTTTACCAAAGTTTTCATTCTCTCCCTTGCGCAACATGTTCAGTATCTAATTGTTTAAAATTCATTATGCTACTTCTCAAAGATATAATTTTAGCGGGAGGATAATATCTACCAATAAAAGCATCCTTGCATTTAGTCCATGAATCAATACTATTCTTAGGCAAAGATAGCAACCAATCTTTAGCTCTTCCTCTTAATGAGAAAGGAAACACTTTCAATTTAATAATATCACCATCTACATCTTTATACTTTTGCATTTCACAAAGTTCAACAAAATTATTGAGATGGGCAGCAGCATCATCAGAACTAGCACCAGAAAATTGTTCTCTCATAACCAAATTCAGTAAAGCAGGTTTAATTTCAAAGAATTCTGCTGTAGTAGCAGGTGGAGCAATAGGTGTGCATAGGAAATCATTATTATTTGCATTTGTGAAGTCACACAATTTAGTATTTTCATGGTTGGCCATTTTAGCAACGGTAAATAAAACAAACTAGATAAAGTAAATGCAAGTAACTAATTTTTTTGTGTTTTTGATATGGAGAGCAAGACAGTAAATAAAGTAAAACTAGCAACTAATTTTTTTTTTGTGTTTTGTTTAGGTGCAGCAAACAAAGTAGTAAATAAAATAAAGCAAGACAAAAACAAAGTAAAGAGATTGAGAAGTGGAGACTCCCCTTGCAGCGTGTCTTGATCTCCCCAACGGCGCCAGAAAAAGAGCTTGATGGCGTGTAACTCACACGTTCGTTGGGAACCCCAAGAGGAAGGTATGATGCGCACGTAGCAAGTTTTCCCTCAGAAAGAAACCAAGGTTTAATCAAACCAGGAGGAGCCAAGAAGCACGTTGAAGGTTGATGGTCGCGAAATGTGATGCGGCGCAACACCGGGATTCCGGCGCCAACGCGAACCTGCACAACACAACCAAGTACTTTGCCCCAACGAAACAGTGGGTTGTCAATCTCGGCTTGCTGTAACAAAGGATTAAACGTATCGAGTGGAAGATGTTTGCAAAGAAAACAGTAAAACAAGTAGATTGTATGCTATGTAAAGAATAGGACCGGGGTCCACAGTTCACTAGAGGTGTCTCTCCCATAAGATAAAGCATGTTGGGTGAACAAATTACAGTCGGGCAATTGACAAATAGAGAAAGGCATAACAATGCATATACATGATATGATAAATATAGTGAGATTTAATCCGGGCATTACGACAAAGTACATAGACCGCCATCCAACTGCATCTATGCCTAAAAAGTCCACCTTCAGGTTATCATCCGAACCCCCTCCAGTATTAAGTTGCAAAGCAACAGACAATTGCATTAAGTATGGTGCGTAATGTAATCAACAACTACATCCTTAGACATAGCATCAATGTTTTATCCCTAGTGGCAACAGCACATCACAACCTTAGAACCTACTGTCACGATCCCAGATTCAATGAAGGCATGAACCCACTATCGAGCATAAATACCCCTCTTGGAGTTAAGAGCAAAAACTTGGCCAGAGCCTCTAATAACGGAGAGCATGCAAGATCATAAACAACACATAAACAATAGATTGATAATCACCATAATCATAGTACTCTCTATCCATCGGATCCCGACAAACACAACATATAGTATTACGATAGATGATCTTGATCATGTTAGGCAGCTCACAAGATCCAACAATGAAGCACAACAAGGAGAAGACGACCATCTAGCTACTGCTATGGACCCATGGTCCAGGGGTGAACTACTCACTCATCACTCCGGAGGCGACCATGGCGGTGTAGAGTCCTCCGGGAGATGAATCCCCTCTCCGGCAGGGTGCCGGAGGCGATCTCCAGAATCCCCCGAGATGGGATTCGGCGGCGGCGTCTCTGTAAGGTTTTCCGTATCGTGGCTCTGCATGGGGGTTTCGCGACGAAGCTTTAAGTAGGCGGAGGTTCAACGCGGGGGGCCACACGAGGGGCCCAGGGGATAGGTCGGTGCGGCCAGGGCCTGGGCCGCGCCGGCCACCCTCCTGGCCGCCTCGTGGCCCCACTTCGTTAGGTCTTCGGTCTTCTGGAAGCTTCGTGCAAAAATAGGACCCGGGCGAAAGTTTCGTCCAATTCCGAGAATATTTCTTTACTAGGATTTCTGAAACCAAAAACAGCAACAGCAACTGGCTCTTCGGCATCTTGTTAATAGGTTAGTTCCAGAAAATGCATAAATATGACATATAATGTGCATAAAACATGTAGGTATCATCAATAAAGTAGCATGGAACATAAGAAATTATCGATACGTTGGAGACGTATCACGCCCATGGTCCTATTTTTCCACGAAGCTTCCAGAAGACCGAGGAGGAAACGAAGTGGGGCCACGAGGCGCCGACACACTAGGCGGCGCGGCCCGGGCCCTGGCCGCGCGGCCCTAGCGTGTGGGCCCCCGTGACCCCTCCGACTCCACCCTTCCGCCTACTTAAAGCCTTCGTCGCGAAACCCTCTGTATCGAGAGCCACGATACGGAAAACCTTACTGAGACGCCGCCGCCGCCAATTCCATCTCGGGGGATTCAGGAAATCGCCTCCGGCACCTGCCGGAGAGGGGAATCATCACCGGAGGGGCTTTACATCATCATGCCCCCCCTCCGGATTGATGCGTGAGTAGTTCATCTTTGGACTATGGGTCAATAACAGTAGCTAGATGGTTGTCTTCTCCGCTTGTGCTATCATTGTTTAGATCTTGTTAGCTGCCTAACATGATCAAGATCATCTATTTGTAATGCTACATGTTGTGTTTGGTGGGATCCGATGAATCTAGAATATTATGTCAAGTTGATTATCAATCTATCATATATGTGTTGTTTATGTTCTTGCATGCTCTCCGTTGCTAGTAGAGGCTCCAAGTTGATACTTGTAACTCCAAGAGGGAGTATTTATGCTCGATAGTGGGTTCATGCCTCCATTTAATCTGGGACAGTGACAGAAAGTTCTAGGTTGGGATAAAACATTGATGCTTTGTCTAAGGATATTTGTGTTGATTACATTACGCACCATACTTAATGCAATTATCTGTTGTTTACAACTTAATACGGGGGTGCGGATGCTAACCCGAAGGTGGATTATTTAGGCATAGATGCATGCTGGATAGCGGTCTATGTACTTTGTCGTAATGCCCTGATTAAATCTCATAGTAATCATCATTGATATGTATTGAATCTTTATTTGTCAATTGCCCACCTGTAATTTGTTCACCCAGCATGTTAGTTATCTTATTGGAGAGACACCACTAGTGAACTGTGGACCCGGTCCATTCTTTTACATCTGAATACATTCTACGCAATCATTGTTCTACTGTTCTTTGCAAACAAACACCATCTTCCACTCGATACGCTTAATCCTTTGTTTTCAGCAAGCCGGTGAGATTGACAACCTCACTATTACGTTGGGGCAAAGTATCTTGATTGTGTTGTGCAGGTTCCACGTTGGCGCCGGTTTCACCGGTGTTGCGCCGCACTACACTCCTCCACCAACAACCTTCACGTGCTTCTTGGCTCCTATTGGTTCGATAACCTTGGTTTCATACTGAGGGAAACTTGCTTCTATACGCATCATACCTTCCACTTGGGGTTCCCAACGGACGTATGCTTCGCGCATATCAAGCTAAATTTCTGGCGCCGTTGCCGGGGAGGTAAGGTAAAAGGTATTCACATCCTCCGACTACTAAGCTATTTCCTAGCACTGTTGCCGGTGTGTGAGTGCTCGAAGCTATTTCCTTTAGATCCTGCAATTGCATCTTTTTGTTTCTTGTTTTACACTAGTAAGGCATAATGGAAAATAACAATGAGCTTCTTATTCTATTTCCTGAGTTAAGACATGGATTGTTTGCTGCGAAAATTAAAAAACCTATGGAATCTTATTTGCATGCTAGTAGCAA
The DNA here is from genome assembly GCA_030979885.1 of Lolium multiflorum. Lineage (NCBI taxonomy): Eukaryota > Viridiplantae > Streptophyta > Magnoliopsida > Poales > Poaceae > Lolium > Lolium multiflorum. The sequence goes on along the minus strand of CM061752.1, from coordinate 89,579,365 downwards.
TGATATTAGTATGAACGCTTTGAACACCATTGTTGCTAATGATATGGAAAATTCTAAGCTTGGGGAAGCTGGTTTTGATGAGCATGACATTTTTAGTCCCCCAAGCATTGAGGAGAAAATTTTCTTTGATGATACTTTGCCTCCTATTTATGATGATTATAATAATAGTGGTCTTTTGGTGCCGCCTACTATGGAGAGTAAATTTTATTATGATTATACTATGCCTCCTACACTTGATGAGAATAATAATGATAGCTACTTTGTTGAATTTGCTCCCACTACAACTAATAAAATTGATTATGCTTATGTGGAGAGTAATAATTTTATGCATGTGGCTCATGACAAGAATGTTTCATGTGATAGTTATATTGTTGAGTTTGTTCATGATGCTACTGAAAGTTATTATGTGAGAGGGAAACATGGTTATATGCATCTTAATAATATTAAGTTTCCCCTCTTTATGTTGAGAATCTTGAAATTGCACTTGTGTTGCTTTTCTATGCTTGTCACTTTGTTCTTCATGAATTTATTTGTGTACAAGATTCCTTTTCATAGGAAGTGGGTTAGGCTTAAATGTGTTTTGAATTTGCTTCTTGATGCTCTCTTTTGCTTCAACTCTTATTTCTTGCGAGAGTATCATTAAAATTACCGAGCCCATCTTAATGGCTATAAAGAAAGCACTTCTTGGGAGATAACCCATGTTTTATTTTGCTACTGTTTTGTTGTGTCTTGGAAGTTGTTACTACTGTAGCAACCTCTCCTTATCATGTTTTTGTGCCAAGTAAAGTCTCTATGGTAAAGTTGATGCTAGATTTGGATTGCTGCGCAGAAACAGAATTGCTGTCTGTCACGAATTTGCGCAGAACTCTCTGTAAAAAAATCAAAAAATCTGCCAATTTACGTGCGTGATCCTCAGATATGTACGCAACTTTCATTAGTTTTGAGTTTTTCCATCTGAGCAAGTTAAGTGCCTCTGTAAAATTCGTCTTTACGGACTGTTCTGTTTTGACAGATTCTGCCTTTTATTTCGCATTGCCTCTTTTGATATGTTGAATGGATTTCTTTGTTCCATTAACTTTCAGTAGCTTTGTGCAATGTCCAGAAGTGTTAAGAATGATTGTGTCACCTCTGAACATGTGAATTTTTGATTATGCACTAACCCTCTAATGAGTTTGCTTGAAGTTTGGTGTGGAGGAAGTTTTCAAGGGTCAAGAGAAGAGGATGATATACTATGATCAAGAAGAGTGAAAAGTCTAAGCTTGGGGATGCCCCCTTGGTTCATCCCTGCAAATTTTAAGAAGACTCAAGCATCTAAGCTTGGGGATGCCCAAGGCATCCCCTTCTTCATCGACAACTTATCAGGTCACTTCTAGTGAAACTATATTTTTATTCCGTCACATCTTATGTACTTTACTTGGAGCGTCTGTGTGCTTTTATTTTCATTTTGTTATTTTCATTCTCTGAATAAATTCATGCTCATGTGGGAGAGAGACACGCTCCGCTTTTTCATATGAACACTAGTGTTCTTCATTCTTACTTTTAATGTTCAAGGGCGAAAGTTGATCGCTTCACTTGTTGCTATTTGGTTGGAATCAGAAAATGCTTCATATGATCTTGAATAATTTGATACTTGGCAATTGTTTTGAGCCCTCATAAATCATGTGTAAGCTCTTGCATCATGTAGTTTAAATCTAGTAGTGGGGAACTACTGTAGAGCTTGTTGAAATTTGGTTTGCATGATTGGTCTCTCTAAGGTCTAGATATTTTCTGGTAAAAGTGTTTGAGCAACAAGGAAGAGTGTAGAGTCTTATAATGCTTGCAATATGTTCTTATGTAAGTTTTGTTGTACCGGTTCATACTTGTGTTTGCTTCAAACAACCTTGCTAGCCAAAGCCTTGTACTGAGAGGAAATGCTTCTCGTGCATCCAAAACCTTGAGCCAAAACCTATGCCATTTGTGTCCACCATATCTACCTACTATGTGGTATTTCCTGCCATTCCAAGTAAATACTTCATGTGCTACCTTTAAACAATTCAAAATCTATTATCTCTTATTTGTGTCAATGTTTTATAGCTCATGAGGAAGTATGTGGTGTTTTATCTTTCGATCTTGTCATTTACTTTGACAGACTTTCACAATGGACTAGTGGCTCATCCGCTTATCCAATAATTTTGCAAAAGAGCTGGCAATGGGGTTCCCAGCCCCAATTAATTAACTTGCATTAATAATTCTCTTCACATGTTTTGCCCTGATCTATCAGTAAGCAACTTAAATTTGCAAATAGACACTCCTCCATGGTATGTGAATGTTGGAAGGCACCCGAGGATTCGGTTAGCCATGGCTTGTGAAAGCAAATGTTGGGGGGAGTGTCATCTAATAAATAAAACTAAAGTACATGTGTAAACAAAAGAGAAGAGGGATGATCAACCTTGGGTAGAGATAACGTCCTTCATGGGAGCCGCTCTTGAAAGTATGGTTGATAAGGTAGTTAGAGTACCCATTACCATTCGTTGACAACAACAAACACCTCTCAAAATTTTACTTTTATGCTCTCTATATGATTTCAAAACTTGAAAAGCTCTAGCACAAAAACAGTAATCCATGCTTCCCTCTGCGAAGGGCCATTCTTTTACTTTATGTTGAGTCAGTCTACCCACTTCTTTCTATCTTAGAAGCAAACACTTGTGTTAACTGTGTGCATTGATTCTTACATGTTTACTTATTGCACCTGTTATATTACTCTATGTTGACAAATATCCATGAGATATACATGTTACAAGTTGAAAGCAATTGCTGAAACTTAATCATCCTTTGTGTTGCTTCAATGCATTCTACTTAGAATTTATTGCTTATGAGTTAGCTCTTATGCAAGTCTTGTTGATGCTTGTCTTGAAAGTACTATTCATGAAAAGTTTTGCTATATGATTCATTTGTTTAGTCATCATCTTTTGTTAGCAATCTTTTGCTTCAGATCACTCCATCCATCTCATATGCTTTACAATAATGTTGATCAAGGTTATGTTGGTAGCATGTCACTTCAAAAATTATTTGTGTTATCGTTTACCTACTCGAGGGCGAGTAGGAACTAAGCTTGGGGATGCTTGATACGTCTCAAACATATCTATAATTTCTTATGTTCCATGCTACTTTTATGACAATACTTGCATGATTATACATTTTCCGGCAGTAACCTATTAACAAGATGCCGAAGTGCCAGTTGATGTTTTCTGCTGTTTTTGGTTTCAGAAATCCTACAAAGGAAATATTCTCGGAATTGGACGAAATCAACGCCCGGGTCCTATTTTTCCACGAAGCTTCCAAGACCGAGGAGGAAACGAAGTGGGGCCACGAGGCGCCGACACACTAGGGCGGCGCGGCCGGCCCCGGCCGCGCGGCCCTAGCGTGTGGGGCCCCGTGACCCCTCCGACCCGCCCTTCCGCCTACTTAAAGCCTTCGTCGCGGAACCCCCGTACCGAGAGCCACGATACGAAAAACCTTCCGAGACGCCGCCGCCGCCAATCCCATCTCGGGGATTCAGGAGATCGCCTCCGGCACCCGGAGAGGGGAATCATCACCGGAGGGGCTTTACATCATCATGCCCGCCTCCGGATTGATGCGTGAGTAGTTCATCCTTGGACTATGGGTCCATAGCAGTAGCTAGATGGTTGTCTTCTCCGCTTGTGCTATCATTGTTTAGATCTTGTGAGCTGCCTAACATGATCAAGATCATCTATTTGTAATGCTACATGTTGTGTTTGGTGGGATCCGATGAATCTAGAATATTATGTCAAGTTGATTATCAATCTATCATATATGTGTTGTTTATGTTCTTGCATGCTCTCCGTTGCTAGTAGAGGCCAAGTTGATACTTGTAACTCCAAGAGGGAGTATTTATGCTCGATAGTGGGTTCATGCCTCCATTTAATCTGGGACAGTGACAGAAAGTTCTAAGGTTGTGGATGTGTTGTTGCTACTAGGGATAAAACATCGATGCTTTGTCTAAGGATATTTGTGTTGATTACATTACGCACCATACTTAATGCAATTATCTGTTGTTTACAACTTAATACTGGAGGGGGTGCGGATGCTAACCCGAAGGTGGATTATTTAGGAATAGATGCATGCTGGATAACGGTCTATGTACTTTGTCGTAATGCCCTGATTAAATCTCATAGTAATCATCATTGATATGTATTGAATCTTTATTTGTCAATTGCCCACCTGTAATTTGTTCACCCAGCATGTTAGTTATCTTATTGGAGAGACACCACTAGTGAACTGTGGACCCCGGTCCATTCTTTTACATCTGAATACATTCTACTGCAATCATTGTTCTTTACTGTTCTTTGCAAACAAACACCATCTTCCACTCGATACGCTTAATCCTTTGTTTTCAGCAAGCTAGTGAGATTGACAACCTCACTGTTACGTTGGGGCAAAGTATCTTGATTGTGTTGTGCAGGTTCCACGTTGGCGCCGGTTTCACTGGTGTTGCGCCGCACTACACTCCTCCACCAACAACCTTCACGTGCTTCTTGGCTCCTACTGGTTCGATAACCTTGGTTTCATACTGAGGGAAACTTGCTTCTATACGCATCATACCTTCCACTTGGGGTTCCCAACGGACGTGTGCTTCGCGCGTATCACTCCTCGCAAGGCCAAGACACTCATATCGATTACAAGTACGAGAGTGAGACTCAGCGAACCATGATGAAACTTGTCAATCAATGTCAACGCAAGTATGACACCATGATCCTCGCAATAAGGAGCAACAATGGAGTGGAGTACAAGTTCTACATCTTGGATGTCTTCCTTGGCAAAGAAGGAATCCAACATCATTACTCCTCGCCATATACACTTCCCCAACAACTTGGGGTCGCCAAAAGAGAAAGTCAAACCTTGATTGAAGTCACTCAAACATGATGATGAAGTACAAGTCCATTGGATTGGTTGTGGAAGTTTGTGATGTGACTTTTGATGAAGATGATAGTTCTTTGGAGGAGCGAAGTGCTTCTTGTGAGAAAGGAGATGCAATTCCCCCGGTTACCGTAGGAAGGATGAGTGTTGGCTCTTGCCTACCTCAAACGCTACCTTCTACGAGTACCGGGGAAGGACCAAGTTCCACCTATGTGGAGCAATCTACACCACAAGGCCAAGCTTCTTCCATTGAAAAACCAAGTGAGAGTCAACTTCTACCACAACCTCAAGTTCGGCATCAACAACAAGGAGGGTCAAGGCGGGGACCTAAACCATGATGAAGATCAAGGGACCTCACACGAATCTATCCCTATGGTCCATTCTCGCCGGTGTGCAAAGGCGTCAAGGCTCCTTCATAACTCAAGCAAAGTACGTCAAGACATACTCAAGAGGAAGATATGAAGGGGTCCAACGGTATAGGAACCCCAAGCACCTAAAGTCTCAACATTCCCTTAATGAGACCGACAAGGCAATGGACTCATACTCTACCGGTCAACGTCAAGGTTCGCTTCTCTACCGTTGTGCTTCTCATCCGGACATTGTGTCAAGAGTGGGTATTCATACCACTTTTGTGCTATATGTCTAGATGTAAAGCACGCATGAACATAGGGGGAGTGCGGTTTAAACTTATTGAGCTATCCCTCCCCCCATAATGCATAAAGAAACCCAAAACATACGCTATTTGTCAAATAAGTGACTAATGAGCTTCATGTTGAGTTGTAGCCGTGAGTCCTAGATACATCTACGCGACCTCACACTACTATACTCTTACACGGTGGCTTCGGCCACCAACCTCCTCTTTGAGGAGTTTTTGGTTCTTTTTCTTTTTCTTTTGATTCTCTTGGTTTCCTTTCTCTTTTTTCTTTTGATTTCTCCATGATTCTTTGTGGGAGATTCACCCAAGCTTGGCTTTTCTCGTTGATTCTTGCAAGCTTGGTTGAGTAGTACCTTAAAAGTTCCGTCATCTAATCCTAAGCCAATACCTACCTCTTGAGCCAATTCAGTCTAAAAGCACAAGTCTACACCAGAATGTGAGTGTTTTTGAGTTTGGAGGCGGTACTACCGGATCTCAGGCCGGTAATACCGCTTCGGTGCAGTAACCTGACGACTGCCAGGAGCTTGCCCCAGAGCGGTACTACCGCCCGAGTTACCGGGCAAGTACCGGTAAGCGGTACTACCGCTCCTACGAGCGGTACTACCGCTTGCGCTTTTGACTTAAGGTACCGGGTGGGACGGGTTCTTCCCCAAAATCACCACACCCCCACCCACCACGAGTCAAAGGCGTCCCCAAGCTCCAAGACCTCGAGGAGACCGGCCCCGATCTCCTCCTCCGGCCATCCCCGGCCAAATCTCCTCCGTGGAGAAGCTTCCCCACCCTCTTCTCCACCATGTCCTCCGGTATGGGCTCTAATCTCTCTCTCTAGGGTGTGTTGAACTCCCTAGATGCATAGGTTAGGGTTTGATGGGGTTTTGTGGTGGATAAACCTTCTTGGAAGCTCTTCATGTACGTGGATACTAGCTAGCAACATTGCCATGAACTGCGGGAAACAAATCCTCGTCTCGTCTCCGCGCCCTTCGGTTGTCCCGCTCCTCATCTTTATTATTGTTGCTTGGTTCCTTTGCTTGTTGCACTAGCCTAGGATCATAGTAGGAACATCCCTACCACTAAAGCTATCACCTTTACTTCCGTTGCACTAAAAATTGCGTAGCGCCCTGATGTCTACGGGTGCTTCTATTCTTGTAGACAGTGTTGGGCCTCCAAGTGCAGAGGTTTGTAGAACAGCAGCAAGTTTCCCTTAAGTGGATTACCCAAGGTTTATCGAACTCAGGGAGGAAGAGGTCAAAGATATCCCTCTCAAGCAACCCTGTAATCACAAAGCAAGAAGTCTCTTGTGTCCCCAACACACCAAATACACTTGTCAGTGTATAGGTGCACTAGTTCGGCGAAGAGATAGTGAAATACAAGTAATATGGATGTATATGAGTGGTAATAGCAATCTGAATAAAATATGGCAGCGAGTAAACATGCAGCAAAACAGTAAACAAACGGAGATTCGATGCTTGGAAGCAAGGCCTAGGGATCCTGCTTTCACTAGTGGACACTCTCAACAATGATCACATAATAGGACTACTCTACACTCTTTTGTTGGATGATGAACGCATTGCGTAGGATTACGCGAACCCTCAATGCCGGAGTTAACAAGCTCCACAATGCAATGTTCATATTTAAATAACCTTAGAGTGCAAGATAGATCAACATAATTACACCAAGAACTAACATAGCATGCACACTGTCACCATCATGCATATGTAGGAGGAATAATACACATCAATACCATCATAGCAATAATTAACTTCATAATCTACAAGAGATCATAATCATAGCCTATGCCAAGTACTCACACGGTGCACACACTATCACCATTACACACATGGAGGAGGAATAGAGTACTTTAATAACATCACTAGAGTAGCACATAGACGATATTCAACTAGATCACATAAAGAGAGAGATGAACCACATAGCTACAGCGGAGCCCTCAGCCCCGGGGGTGAATTACTCCCTCCTCATCATGGAGGCAGCGATGGCGGTGAAGATGGCGGTGGAGACGGCGGTGGAGACGGCTCCGGGGGCAATTCCCCGTCCGGCAGGGTGCCGGAACAGAGAGTTCTGTCCCCCGAATCTTGATTTCGCGATGGCGGCGGCTCTGGAAGGTTTTTCTCCGTCTCGTGGTCTCTGGCGGTGTTTTTAGGTCAGGGAGGCTTAAATAGGCGCCGAGAGGGAGTCGGAGGGGCCACGGGGTGCCCACACCCTAGGGGGCGCGCCCCCGGCCCGCGGGTGTGGTGTGGGGCCCCCCGGCTCCTCTCTCGTCCTCCGGTGCTCTGGAAGCTTCCGGGAAAAATAGGAATTTGGGCGGTGATTTCGTCCGAGAATATTTCGTTACTAGGATTTCGAAACCAAAACAGCAGCAGAAAACAGCAACTGGCCTTTCGGCATCTCGTCAATAGGTTAGTTCCGAAACGCATAATAACGACATATAATGTGTATAAAACATGTAGATATCATCAATAAAGTGGCATGGAACATAAGAAATTATAGATACGTTTGAGACGTATCAAGCATCCCTAGTAGTTCTGCTCGTCCCGAGCAGGTAAAACGATAACAAATGATAATTTCTTAAGTGACATGCCATCATAGCCTTGATCATACTATTGTAAAGCACATGAGATGAATGCAGAGATTCGAAGCAATGATGAGGATAATGAGTAAACAAATGAATCATATAACAAAGACTTTTCATGAATAATACTTTCAAGCCAAGCATCAATAAGTCTTGCATAAGAGTTAACTCATAAGCAATAAATTCTTGGTAGAAAGCTTTGAAACAACACAAAGGAAGATATAAGTTTCAGCGGTTGCTTTCAACTTCAACATGTATATCTCATGGATAATTGTCAACACAAAGTAATATAACAAGTGCAATAGGTAAACATGTAAGAATCAATGCACACAATTTACACAAGTGTTTGCTTCTAGGATAGAAAGAATAGGTAAACTGACTCAACAATAAGGTAAAAGAATGGTCCTTCAAAGAGGAAAGCATTGATTGCTATATTTGTGCTAGAGCTTTGATTTTGAAAACACATAGAGAGCATAAAAGTAAAGTTTTGAGAGGTGTTTGTTGTTGTCAACGAATGGTAGCGGGTACTCTAACCCCCTTGCCAGGCAAACCTTCAAAGAGCGGCTCCCATTTTATTTTATTTTTGGGTGGCACTCCTTCCAACCTTTCTTTCACAAACCATGGCTAACCGAATCCTCGGGTGCCTGCCAACAATCTCATACCACGAAGGAGTGCCTTTTAATTTTAGTTTTATTATGATAACACTCCTCCCCACCTTTGCTTTCTCAAGCCATGGCTAACCGAATCCTTCGGGTGCCGTCCAACAATCACATACCATGGAGGAGTGTCTATTTTTGTTAATTAATTTGGGACTGGGAATCCCATTGCCAGCTCTTTTTGCAAAATTATTGGATAAGCGGATGAAGCCACTAGTCCATTGGTGAAAGTTGCCCAACAAGATTGAAAGATAAACACCACATACTTCCTCATGAGCTATAAAACATTGACACAAATCAGAGGTGATAAATTTTGAATGGTTTAAAGGTAGCACTCAAGCAATTTACTTTGGAATGGCGGAGAAATACCATGTAGTAGGTAGGTATGGTGGACACAAATGGCATGAATATTGGCTCAAGTATTTGGATGCATGAGAAGTATTCCCTCTCGATACAAGGTTTAGGCTAGCAAGGTTATTTGAAGCAAACTCAAGTATGAAATGGTGCAGCAAGACTCACATATAAACATATTGTAAGCATTATAAGACTTTACATCGTCTCCTTGTTGTTCAAACACCTCAACCAGAAAATATCTAGACTTAGAGAAACCAATCATGCAAACCAAATTTTAACAAGCTCTATGTAATTATTCATTAATGGGTACAAGGTACATGATGCAAGAGCTTAAACAAGATCTATATGAGCACAACAATTGCCAAGTTTCACATTATTCAAGACATTATACCAATTACTACATGTAGCATTTCCCGTTTCCAACCATATAACAATTAACGAAGCAGTTTCAACCTTCGCCATGAAAATTAAAAGCTAAGAACACATGTGTTCATACGAACCAGCGGAGCGTGTCTCTCTCCCACACAAGGATGAACTTATTCAGAGAACTAAGATAACAAAACAAAAACAAAAATAAAAGCACACAGACGCTCCAAGTAAAGTACGTAAGATGTGACCGAATAAAAATATAGTTTCAAGAGAAGGAACCTGATACTTTGTCGATGAAGAAGGGGATGCCTTGGGCATCCCCAAGCTTAGATGCTTGAGTCTTCTTGAAATATGCAGGGGTGAACCACGGGGGCATCCCCAAGCTTAGAGCTTTCACTCCTCTTGATCATAGTATATCATTCTCCTCTCTTGACCCTTGAAAACTTCCTTCACACCAAACTTCAAGCAAACTCATTAGAGGGTTAGTGCACAATTAATAATTCACTCATTCAGAGATGACACAATCATTATTTTCACTTCTGGACATTGCATAATGCTACTGGACATTAGTGGATCAAAGAAATAAATCCAACATAGCAAAAGAGGCAATGCGAAATAAAAGGCAGAATCTGTCAAAAACAGAACAGTCCGTAAAGACGAATTTAGAAATGGCACCAGACTTGCTCAAATGGAAAAACTCAAAACTAATAAAAGTTGCGTACATATCTGAGGATCACGCTCGTAAATTGGCAGATTTTTTCGAATTTTCTACAGAGAATTGTGCCCAGATTCATGACAGACAGCAATGCTGTTTCTGCGCAGCGATCCCAAATATAACATCAACTTTAACATAGAAACTTTACTTGGCACAAAAACATGATAAGGAGAGGTTGCTACAGTAGTAAACAACTTCCAAGACACAAATATAAAACAAAGTACTGTAGCAAAATAACACATGGGTTATCTCCCAAGAAGTTCTTTCTTTATAGCCATTAAGATGGGCTCAGCAATTTTGGTGATGCACCCGCAAGAAATAGTTTTTGAAGCAAAAGAGAGCTTCAAGAGGCAATTCAAAACACATTTGAGCCTAACATGCTTCCTATGCAAAAGAATATTATACACAAATGAATTCATGAAGAGCAAAGTGACAAGCATAAGAGGATAAAACACGAGTAACTTAAAGATTCTCAACATAAAGAGGGGAAACTTAATATTATTAAGATGCATATAACCATATTTCCCTCTCTCATAATAACTTTCAGTAGCATCATTGATAAAATCCACAATATACCCGTCACTTAAAACATTCTTATCATGGTTCATATGCATAGAAGTATCATTAATTTTGGCATAAGAAGAGTTATTCTCATTAATAGTAATTGGAGCAAGATTATTATCAAGAATTTGAACATGGTAAACAAGTTGCATATTAAAAGAATTGTTTTTGGCAAGCCCATCATAACTATGACAAGTTTCATAAGGATAATTGTAGCATGTGTCATATACATCTCTACAGTAACTATCTAAACCTGAATATGTAATATCATCATTTTCACTAAAAGTAGAAGTCTCAAATATAGGATCTTCAAGCACAGCATCCCCAAGCTTAGGGCTTTCAATATCATCGTTTAAGGGGACATGAATAATGCTATCATCATTACTTTCATAATCAGTACCAAAGAGATTTCCAATATCAAAGGTAGTGTGCTCATTCAAATCATGATCGCTAATGTATGTAAAGGGCATAGGAAGATCATCGTATTCAGATTCATTATCACAATAATCATTAGGAGCAACATACTTACGGTTACCTAGCGTTATCTCATTCACGCGGGGATACGCCGTTACCTCTTTCTTTTTATTCTCCTTCTTCTTCTTCTTCTTCGTTCCTTCTTCTTCTTCTTCTTCTTCTTCTTCTCTTCCTTCTCCTCATTCCCTTCTTTAGGAGGAAGAGGCTTGAAGGGTGGCTTGTCCGCATAACCTGATTTACTTTTAGAAACAATAGAAGAAACTTGGGAGGATCCCTCCTTCTCATTAATTAGTTGAAAACACACAGCGGTCCTATCATATTTCGGCAAGGTGTCATCTTCTAAAATATTTTGTATGTAAGTATTTGTATGGCTATTATCAATGCAATAAGAAAGACAACCATGCAGGACATCATCAATATCAAGATCGTTAATATTTAACAAAGAAATTTTTCTTGATAACTCTTCACACTTCAAAAATAAGGTAAGTTCATCATGCTGATTAGGAATAATTTCATCATCACAATACAAATTTGCAGCACTCATGGGGTTTGAATTATCATTGGAGGAACATTGAAAATTAAAATGACCAACTCTATGGCAAAGTTCACAAATAAAAGGATAGAGGGCACACACTTTTTCTCCAAGATCATCTAGAGCTCTAGACCATTTTCTAGTTTTTTCATTTCTGTGATGGATACAATATTCATCTTCTATTTGATTAATTCCACAAGGTCTATGTATTCCACAAAAATTAACATGCTTATAAGAAATAGCATTCTTAGGAGTTTGAGCATGCTTATTGCAATCATTAACAACAATGTCATTCTTCATGCAAGCCTCTTTAAAAGGTTCATGATACTTATCAAAATTCTTTTTAGGCAATTCTAAATGAGAAGCAAAGGCTTTATAAAGATTTGCAGCAACTTGAGAGTCAAGACCATAAGTAGCACTCATATTTCGAAATTTATCAGTATTCATAAAAGTTTCAATGCATTCATAATCATAGTTTATACCTGACTCTTTACCTTTGTCGTTCTCCCAATCTTCAGCGTTCTCCTTAATCCGATCAAGAAGGTCCCTTTTAAATTCTTCTTTATTGCTCGTGAATGATCCAGAACAAGTAGTATCCAGCAAGGTCTTGTCTTGAAAAGAAAGTCTTGCATAGAAATTATCAATGATGATATTACCTGGAAGCTCATGATTGGGGCATTTGAGCATTAAAGTCTTCAATCTCTCCCATGCTTGGGCAATACTCTCTCCATCATGAGGCAAAAATTATATATATGGTTTCGATCTTTGTGAATTTCACTTGGAGGATAGAACTTGGAATAAAATAGAGGCACAATATCCTTCCAATCAAGAGAGTGCCCGTCCTTCAATAGTTTATACCAATGCGCCGCTTTACCAGACAACGACATAGAGAATAGTTTCTTCTTCACTTCATCCATAGAGATACCTGCACACTTGAATAACCCGCATAATTCATGCAAAAACAGTAAATGATCTCCAGGATGGACAGTTCCATCCCCTTCATAGCGGTTATCCATAACACGTTCAATAATTTTCATAGGTATTTTATACGGAATACTTTCAGCAGGTGGATTTAAAATATCAGAAGCATCATTAAAGTTATCGCATATGGAAGATAAAGCATTATCAGAACAAAATATTTCTTCCAAAGCGGAGGAGCTAAAAAGATTATTTTTAGGTAAACCAGCTTCCCCAAGCTTAGACTTCTTCATAGCATTAGCAGTAATTGCATTCATACTAATAACATTGCTACTATCATGTAAATAAGGTTCCATGGGTTTTTTAATTTTCGCATCAAACCATCCATGTCTTAAATCAGGAAATAGAATAAGAAGCTCACTAATTTTTTTGTTGTTTTCCATTATGCCTAACTAGTGAAAAATAAAAACAAGAAACAAAAAGATGCAATTGCAGAGTCTAAAGGAAATAGCTTCGAGCACACACACAATGGCGCCAGAAAAGTACTGTTACCTGGAACCGGAGTATGAGTGCCTTTTACCTTTCCTGCAACGGCGCCGAAAAGTGCTTGATGTCTACGGGTGCTTCTATTCTTGTAGACAGTGTTGGGCCTCCAAGTGCGAGGTTTGTAGAACAGCAGCAAGTTTCCCTTAAGTGGATTACCCAAGGTTTATATCGAACTCGGGAGGAAGAGGTCAAAGATATCCCTCTCAAGCAACCCTGTAATCACAAAGCAAGAAGTCTCTTGTGTCCCCAACACACCAAATACACTTGTCAGGTGTATAGGTGCACTAGTTCGGCGAAGAGATAGTGAAATACAAGTAATATGGATGTATATGAGTGGTAATAGCAATCTGAATAAAATATGGCAGCGAGTAAACATGCAAAACAGTAAACAAACGGAGATTCGATGCTTGGAAGCAAGGCCTAGGGATCCTGCTTTCACTAGTGGACACTCTCAACAATGATCACATAATAGGACTACTCTACACTCTTTTGTTGGATGATGAACGCATTGCGTAGGATTACGCGAACCCTCAATGCCGGAGTTAACAAGCTCCACAATGCAATGTTCATATTTAAATAACCTTAGAGTGCAAGATAGATCAACATAATTACACCAAGAACTAACATAGCATGCACACTGTCACCATCATGCATATGTAGGAGGAATAATACACATCAATACCATCATAGCAATAATTAACTTCATAATCTACAAGAGATCATAATCATAGCCTATGCCAAGTACTCACACGGTGCACACACTATCACCATTACACACATGGAGGAGGAATAGAGTACTTTAATAACATCACTAGAGTAGCACATAGACGATATTCAACTAGATCACATAAAGAGAGAGATGAACCACATAGCTACGGAGCCCTCAGCCCCGGGGGTGAATTACTCCCTCCTCATCATGGAGGCAGCGATGGCGGTGAAGATGGCGGTGGAGACGGCGGTGGAGACGGCTCGGGGGCAATTCCCCGTCCGGCAGGGTGCCGGAACAGAGAGTTCTGTCCCCCGAATCTTGATTTCGCGATGGCGGCGGCTCTGGAAGGTTTTTCTCCGTCTCGTGGTCTCTGGCGGTGTTTTTAGGTCAGGGAGGCTTAAATAGGCGCCGAGAGGGAGTCGGAGGGCCACGGGGTGCCCACACCCTAGGGGGCGCGCCCCCGGCCCGCGCCGGGGTGTGGTGTGGGGCCCCCGGCTCCCCTCTCGTCCCTCCTCTGGAAGCTTCCGGGAAAAATAGGAATTTGGGCGGTGATTTCGTCCGATTCCGAGAATATTTCGTTACTAGGATTTCTGAAACCAAAAACAGCAGAAAACAGCAACTGGCCTTTCGGCATCTCGTCAATAGGTTAGTTCCGGAAAACGCATAATAACGACATATAATGTGTATAAAACATGTAGATATCATCAATAAAGTGGCATGGAACATAAGAAATTATAGATACGTTTGAGACGTATCACGCCCATTCACTCTCCCTCTTGTTCGCTACGGTCCGTTCACCTTGTAATTGTCATGCATGTAAATGAACGCGACAAAACTGGAACATCTGATACCAAGATGATATGGGGTGGCCCGATCTTCTCAGTAAGCAACGGTGGTGATGATGATCACGGGGTGATAGCAGCGGAGGAACACGACGATGTAGTGGATGATAACTTGTATGACGCAACGAGATCTCTCGATTGGTCCCTGTCGCCAATGCAACAGCTCTCAACCCTGCAAGATATTCGCAACTCCACACACTTGCGCACGTAGCCGCCGACCACGAAGAGGTAAGTTGCAACCGTCTAATTCCCAATGGAACAGCAGATCACACAAGACTTAAACAGGATCTACACAATATCCAAGCAATATGGTGTAGGGAATTCAATAGTTTTGCAGAGCAAACAACTAAGAACTAGGGTTTATCTTAAACATGGTCTAAAGCAGCTAGGGGGTCGTCCAAGGCACTTATATAGGCGTCCGGGACGAGTTCTGGTCGAAAGATACAAGTAAAACCGACCCAGAATAGATCTGGTCGAGACAGACTCGGACTGGTCCGGTCTGGGATCCGGTCAACCGGGCTGTGGACCGGGCGGTCCGGTCTGTGGTCCGGTCAACCGGGCGAAAACCGCAACTTTCCGGTCGGTGATGCGGTCCTCCGGTTCGGCCGGTTGGCGACCGGTCAACCGGGCCAGGGACCGGGCGGCCCGGCGTGGGGGCCGGTCTGACCGGGCGCTGGACCGGCCTGGACTTTTCTTCTCCTCTCGCGCATTCCTCCCGCTCCTCCCTCGCGCGTCCATGAGATATCTTCATGTCCAGCTCCTTGTCCAGCTTCACGTCCATCTTCACGTCCAGCTGCTCCTCTCCTCCTCGTGCGATGCTTGTCTCCTCTTCATACCTGATGATACATAAGTAATAGGACTTAGGTAGTATAAAGTTCTCATCAATCAAAGTATCGTTTAGGAACAAGTTCACCTGTTGCTTAAGTAGCTTCGCACGAGCTCGTGTCATTGGTCCAATCCTGACTTCATTGAACTTAAGCTTCACAGCAGGTTCATCTTCAATTGGCAATGACGGAGATAGTAGTGAGGTAGGGATGTCCTCATCATACCAAATTGACAGACGAAACACCGCCCACAGTAGAAAACCCACTATGGGGTGGTAGTTGTTATTAAGGCACAATAGAAGGTGAAAAATGTAAGTTAATTAAACTACACATTATTCAAGACATGATTATCTGATACCACCTCTGATACAGAGGAGAGACACAATCATATAACCGTATAGGAAAAGATGTGTGAGGACTTCCAGGCATGCATGGATGCATCCATGATATTCGAGATTTGCTTGTGTTCTTGGCAAGCTTGCAAGCGCACAGTACGATCATGTCCTGCTCCTGCATTCTTTAGCTAGAGAAGGCCGGTTGTTACGGTGGTTTTTATATGCGCGAGTACATAGATCAGTTCAAGACTTCCAAGACGAAGTTGACCGTATCCAATACATACTCGCGCAGAGCATGACGCGTACGTAGAGAATATAAAATACTCGTCGATCTGCCCCTCTCTCCAGCTCGCAGGAAATATACGGGAAACCTTGCTCGCTCCCACTAGCTGGGTGCGTACGTACCGCGACCCGGGTGCGGCGGCGCGGCGCTTTGTCCTGACCGTCGCCGACGTGCTGCCGTCGCGCCATGCCGGTTGGTTTGCCGATATGGCTCGCTTGGAGGATATGCATGGCGAACAAACATTCATGCATTCACTCAGGTGTGTGCATGCGCCCCTGTCTGCGGCCTCTCGCCCCGCAGCCGCCGGCCGGTCGCCGGGAAAGATGGGGCGATCATGGATGGATAGCGCGACGGACCGGCCGGCATCCGTCCACGCAGCAAGCACCAGCCGGGCGTGCGTGCGCGCGTTCATGGCGCGGGGGAATTAATGGTGTGGAGTCGAGGAATATTATCCGTCTTGATTTGTCGTTGTCGATGGCGCGAGAGATGGGCGGATTGAGCTAGCAGGAGGCCTCAAACCCCGGGGCATGGTGTCGCCATCGTCGTCGTTCGTTGCAGCTGCACGTGCACGCGCCGCGCGCTCACCAGCTTGTATCCCGGCCACGGCCGGGCCCAGAGGCCGATGGTCGATGGACGGTACCAGCCTAGAGCTTAATTAGCTACTTGAGGTGGTCAAAATCTCCCCGAGAAAAATAAGTTGGACAAGGAAAATCGTCTCTACTGCCAGCTATTCCGATCAATAATAGAGTGTTCTCCGATGGCAAAACGGAAAGCCCGAAAGTGTTCGTTGTAAAATGCGGACACACTAGTAGAAAAATGGGCATCCGTCTAAGCCATATATACCGGATTCCTTACGAACCGGTACGGAAGGGGGCATTCGTACCGGTTCCAGGCGTGGGACATCTATACCGGTTCGTAAGGGCCCTTTTATACCGGTTCGTGTTACGAACCGGTATGAAAGGGTTTGAGCCCTGTATCCAGGCGGAGGTGGGGCCAGGGCTGCACCTTTAATACCGGTTCATCTAAGGAACCGGTACTAAAGGGTCCGCACCCTTTATCAGCTCGCCGATATCTCATTCTCTCCTTCTCCTCTCACATTTGCAAATATTTTGCACCTCTCACACTCTAATAATCTTCATTTTTCTCCACCATTTTAACAAGATCAACGGCATACATCTATCCAAGGGTTAGCAATATCATCCTTTCTTCCGGCGTTCCTAATTTAGCTCATTTCTTTGGTAGTTTTAACTCGTACTATTTTTCTAGTGCTAGCAAGGTGTTCGATGAAATGCCTAAGTTAGGGATTTTAATTTTTTATATGCAATTTGAGCTGAAATTATGGTATGTTTTGTAGGTTTTAATTAGTATCATCCCGTCCTCACCGCCGTCGATCGCCAGCGTCGTCCCCTAGCCGGCACGGTACCACCTCGGTGAGCCTCTTCTTTTTTATAATTTTTTTTAGTTTTATGTGATGAACTTGAATATTAATTAAGTTGGTCACTCATATATCCATGATGTTGTGTACTTAATGATTTTTGATATACATATAAAATGCAGATGAGTCGACAATGGATGTACGGTGACCGGTGCCATCCCGAGTTCATTACTGGCATGCATTATTTTCTCAACGTGGCTGAGGCAAACAGGCGGTCGAATGGTTTCATGTATTGTCCATGTAGTTCCTGTAAGAATATGAAGGATTACCCTACCTCGAAGACCCTTCACATCCACCTGCTGGAGAATGGTTTCATGCCCAGCTATAATTGTTGGACCAAGCACGGAGAAAGAGGGGTTATATTGGAAGACAACGAAGAAGAAGAGGATAGTGACAACTATCCCTTATTCACTGAAGACGGTGGTAGTAGAATGGGGGAAGACGAAGCTGAAGAAGAGCCCATTTTCGATGAGCCGATTTTTGATGACCCGGATGACGATTTGGGTCGGGCCATTCTTGATGCGAAGATGAACTGCGGAAATGAAAAGGAGAGGTTGAAGTTGGAGAAAAT
Source organism: Lolium multiflorum (assembly GCA_030979885.1). Lineage (NCBI taxonomy): Eukaryota > Viridiplantae > Streptophyta > Magnoliopsida > Poales > Poaceae > Lolium > Lolium multiflorum. Next base: position 89,561,082 of record CM061752.1, on the reverse strand, counting down.
GTTAGAGGATCACAACAAACTGTTGTACCCAAATTGCGAAAATGGTCAGAAAAAGCTGGGTACCACGCTGGAATTGCTGCAGTGGAAGGCAGAGAATGGTACTTCTGACAAGGGATTTGAAAAGTTGCTGAAAATAATAAAGAAGATGCTTCCAGGGGAGAACGTGTTGCCCTCTAGCACGTACGAAGCAAAGAAGGTTGTCTGCCCTCTAGGATTAGAGGTGCAGAAGATACATGCATGCATCAATGACTGCATCCTCTACCGCGGGGAGTACGAGAATTTGAATGCATGCCCGGTATGTAGTGCATTGAGGTATAAGATCAGGCGAGATGACCCTGGCGATGTTGAGGGTGAGTCCACCCCCAGGAAGAGGGTTCCTGCGAAGGTGATGTGGTATGCTCCTATAATACCACGGTTGAAACGTTTGTTCCAGAACAAAGAGCATGCCAAGTTGTTGCGATGGCACAAAGAGGACCGTAAGAAAGATGTGATGCTGAGACACCCCGCTGACGGGTCGCAGTGGAGAAAAATCGACAGAGAGTTCAAGTCATTTTCAGATGACGCAAGGAACTTAAGATTTGGTCTAAGTACAGATGGCTTTAATCCTTTCGGGGAGCAGAGCTCCAGTCATAGCACCTGGCCAGTGACTCTATGTATCTATAACCTTCCTCCTTGGTTGTGCATGAAGCGGAAGTTCATTATGATGCCATCCAAGGGCCCGAAGCAACCCGGCAACGACATTGATGTGTACCTGAGGCCATTGGTTGAAGAACTTTTAGAGTTGTGGCGTGTCGAAGGTGTACCTGTGTGGGATGAGCACGAACAAAAGGAATTTAACCTACGAGCGTTGTTATTTGTAACCATCAATGATTGGCCTGCTCTTGGTAACATTTCAGGGCAGTCAAACAAGGGATACAATGCATGCACACACTGTTTAGGTGAGACTGATAGTAATTATTTGGGAAACAAGAATGTGTACCTGGGGCATCGTCGATTTCTTCCAAAACAACATCACGTCAGAAAGAGAGGAAAGCATTTCGGAGGTGAGGCAGATAACCGAACGAAGCCTACCCGCCCTAATGGGGAAGTTATATATGATATGGTCAAGGATTTAAAAGTGATCTTTGGAAAGGGTCCCGGCGGACAATCTGTTCCGCATGATGTTGACGGACACGTACCCATGTGGAAGAAGAAGTCGATATTTTGGGAGCTACCCTACTGGAAATTCTTAGAGGTTCACTCTGCAATCGACGTGATGCACGTGACGAAAAATGTTTGCGTGAACCTGCTAAACTTCTTGGGCGTGTATGGGAAGACAAAAGATACACCGGAAGCACGGCAGGACCAGCAAAGTATCCACGAAGGAAACAACCTGAATCCAGAGAAGTATCAAGGTCCTGCCAGCTATGCTCTTACCAAAGAGGAGAAGGAGATCTTTTTTGAAGTCCTGAGTAGCATCAAGGTCCCGTCTGGCTTCTCGTCGAATATAAAGGGAATAATAAACATGTCGGAGAAAAAGTTTCAAAACCTAAAGTCTCATGACTGCCACGTGATTATGACACAATTACTTCCGGTTGCATTGAGGGGGCTTCTGCCGGAAAATGTTCGAGTACCCATTGTGAAGCTATGTGCGTTCCTCAATGCAATTTCTCAGAAGGTGATCAATCCACTTACTCTACAAAATTTACAGAAGGATGTGGTCCAATGTCTAGTCAGCTTCGAGTTGGTGTTCCCACCATCCTTCTTCAATATTATGACACATCTCCTAGTTCACCTGGTCGAAGAGATTGGCGTTCTCGGTCCTGTATTTCTACACAACATGTTCCCCTTTGAGAGATTCATGGGAGTCTTAAAGAAGTACGTTCATAACCGTGCTAGGCCAGAAGGAAGCATCTCCAAGGGCTATGGAACAGAGGAGGTCATTGAGTTTTGTGTTGACTTTATTCCTGACCTTAAGCCGATCGGTGTTCCTGAATCGCGCTATGAGGGGAGACTGCGTGGAAAAGGCACGCTAGGAAAGAAATCAGCAACGTGTATGGACGGACATTCTTTCACTCAAGCACACTACACAGTTCTACTTAATTCCATCTTGGTGGCTCCGTACAAAGAGGAACACAAGGAGATCTTACGCTCTAAATACCCGGAGCAACGTGAAGATTGGATTGATGGAGAACACATGAAGACTTTCGGCGGTTGGTTGCAAACACGTCTCATGAATGTCACCGATGACGAGCAGCTGTACTTGTTGGCCAAGCAACCATCTTCTACTATATCGACTTTTCAAGGGTACGAGATTAATGGGACGTCGCATCATCTTAAACAATGAAGATTGTCCATGGTTGCGTCGCAGTAAGAAGAAAGGGAAACGGGCGAAGAAAACTCAGAAGACTAGAGCAGATGGAGTATAACTTGTGTATCTCAATATGGAAATCACTTTTGTGTAATGATGTTACTGTATGTAAGATATTAACAATGGAGATGGTTGGCTTGTTTTACTAGTTAAGTCACGGGCTTGCAGGGAAATTTTTCCGAGGCGGAACTTCCGAAGATGCCATAGGGCGTGTGCACCAAGGGCATCTTCGACAAGTTCCGCCACGGGAGATTTCCCAACCCTTTCCCCATCCATGGTGATGAAACTCTCCATCCATGTTGGCTTGTTGAGCTGCTTCCCATGGTCTATCGATGCTCCTTTTATAGGCAGAGCGTCCTTATCCTGCCGACAGCTTTAGTACCGGTTGCAGACACCAACCGGTACTAAAGGTTACCCACGCGTCCTTATCCCACCGACAGGGCGTCGTGCGCTACATACTTTATCTCATCGAGCAGGGCGTCCTTATCCCGCCGACAGCTTTAGTACCGGTTGCACCCACCAACCGGTACTAAAGGTTACCCACGCGTCCTTATCCCACCGACAACTTTAGTACCGGTTGCACCCACCAACCGGTACTAAAGGTTTGCCTCGATCTGTCTTCCCGCCTATTTTCTTCCCGCGCTTTCCACCGGTTCCCGCCTCTGTCTTCCCGCCATTTTTTCACTATATATATGTAGGCTTGGCCACCATTTACATATCACATCTAGACTCATCATTCTCTCCCATGGCTTCCATCGCAATATCTCTAACCCCCCGGGAGGCGGAGGCGCTTTGCGCCTCGAACTACCCCTGCCCGCCGGGCTACCGCGTCCCGACCGGCTGGTTGCTAAGCGTCGGAGGCGTACCGGTCCCTCCAGTCCCTCTAGGTGTGGCGCGCGAGATGGCCATCACGAACCACTACTACTTCGAGCTCACGCCAGAGCAGCGGAGGAATCCCCAGTGGCATCCCGACTACAGCCCGACTTGGGAAAGCTTCTTCATCAATCGGCGTGAGAGGGCGCTTGCCAGGCACGAGGAGGGCGGCCCGCCTCCTCCGAACTTCAACGAGGCCGGCCGTCGGCTGTGGTGGCGCGGCCGGACTCTCCAGGGCGTCATGGCCTACCGTGGCCCCCGCCTGCGCTACCCTCAGTCCCAGCCCACGCGTGCTCACCCGCCGACGTTCGAGTACCGCGACCCCGATGCCAGCGACGATGATGACGGCGACTACGACGACTACAGTGGCGACTACTACAGGGCTAGGCACGAGTATGACTGAATGACTCCAACAGTAGAATTTGGCCATGTATCTTTAATTTTCAGTTAAGCTATGTACTTTTAATTCGAGTTCAATCGTAATAAAATTTCATTCCCGCCCTTTCTTTTCCGCCTTTTTTCTCCCACGCGCGGCGTCGTGGCGGGAAAGTTTCCCGCGCGACGTCGGGGCGGGAAAGTTTCCTGTGCGGACGGCGTCGTGGCGAGAGTAAAGAAAAGAAATAGAATAGAATAAATAGAAAAGAAAAACAAAAGCAATAGAAAAAATAAATACAAAAGCAATAGAAAAAATAAATAGAAAAGAAATAGAAAAGAAAGGAAAAAGAAAAGTAAAAGCAATAGAAAAAATAAAAACAAAAGCAATAGAAAAAATAAATACAAAAGCAATAGAAATTAAAAACAAAAGCAATAGAAAAAAGAAATAGAAAAGCAAAAGCAATAGAAAAATAAAAACAAAAGCAATAGAAAAAATAAATACAAAAGCAATAGAAAAAAGAAATAGAAAAGCAAAAGAAAAAAAAAGAAAAGAAAAACAGAAAATAAAAAGTAAAGAAACAGAAAAATAAAAAGAAAAGAAACAGAAACAGAAAAGAAACAGGAAAGAAAAAGAAAAGAAAAAGAAAAACAAAAGAAACAGCAAAAGAAAAACAAAAAAAACCTTTGGTACCGGTTGGTACCACCAACCGTACGAAAGACCTTTCGTACCGGTTGGTGCTACCAACCGGTACCAAAGGTGGTTCCCTAGTGAGGGACTTAGCGCGCGCGCGCAGTTTTCCTTTCTTCCCCAATTCCTTCGCAGAGAGGCTCGCGCGCCGGAGACCTCGCCGTCGCTCCTGGCCGTCATCGCCGTCGCCGTAGCGGCCGCCCTCGCCGTCGCCACTCGCCGTAGCCGCCGCCGTAGCCCTCACTGAAGCCGCCGCCGTCGTCGCCGCGTCGCCCGCGCCGCTCCACCTCTCCCCGCCGCCGTCGCCCGGCCCTCACCGAGGTGAGCACCCGCCGGCCCCTCCTCTCCCTCCCTCGCCTCCCTCGCCTCCCTCGCGTCGGCTCCCTGGCCGGCGCGCCTCGCCGGGAGGAGCCCGCGCGCGCGTCGCCTGCCGCGCGCGGTCGCCGCCGGCCTCCCCTCACGCACGCGCGCTGGGTGTTCGAGGAAATGCGCGGAAGAGCTCGGCGACGAGCATGCAGGCGGTGGATGTCCGAGAGCGCGACGAGGTCGGTGGCGTCGAGGTTGATGTTGCGGAGCACGGCGAGGAGGGACGGCACGGTGGCGGTGGGCGCGGGGAGGCCGGCGAGCACGTCTTGCACGGTGGCGGCGCGGGCTGTCGCGGCGGCCGAGCGGCACGCGGTAGGAGGGCCCGCCGGTGGAGACCACGGAGTCGCGCGGCGAGCGCGAGGATGTCGGAGCAGGAGACGACGGTGCCCCGGCACTCCCGCTCGAGGCGGTCGCGGATGGCGTTGATGGCGGCGAAGGCGGACGGGCGCAGCGTGAGGTTCGGCGGCGCCTGCTGCTCGCGGGACCGGTGGCTGACCCGTCGAGGAGGACCGAGGCGTCGCAGCCCTGCACGGCGCCGTGGAAGTGGAGGCGGAGTAGTCCGGCGGCGATGCCGACGTCCTTGCGGATAGCGTCCTTGACGTAGTCCCGCACGATGGTCTCCGCTCTCGGACAGCTCCGTCGTAGAAGTCGAACGACAGCCCTGCGCCACGGCGGCTGCCTCAGGTTGCCGGCACCCTCTTGCTCCGCCGCAGCAAGTGACCAGCTCGCCACCGCCACCGCCATCGTGCTGTGCGGCGAGCAGAGGAGTGGGAGCCATTACTACTGCTATGCTCTCCGTGTGTCTCACTCTAACCTGGCTCTGTGACTAAGCAGAGCGCGTCGGAGCGGAACCGCGCGCGCTCGCCCTTGTCGGCGACGACGCCCGCGGGCGCGTCCCGCACCACGGCGCCGCCCATAATGTTCATATATTGCCAAAACGCATCCATTCTACATTATTTGAGCAGTGAATTTCGAAGTTGATTTTGTCTCCAAACAACTAAGTTTTCTTAAGGGCATGCTTGTGTTTTTGTTTGGCATATTCATTTCAAAAGGAGGGCATATGTGTTTGTATTTCACATGATTATGCTATTAATTGCTTTCTTAATTTTGCAGTGACATTGAGGTATGGAGGACGGCACCTTCGTCCGAGATGAGGAGGGGGAAGAAGCGGTGCAGCAATTGATCTATGAGAGTGCCCGTGGTCCGGAACCCGAGGATGGAGATGACAACGAGTTCCAAGACTTTCTGAATGATTTCGGCGAGGGACTTGAGTCTGAACAAGTTAGACGAGACAACGAAGTGTCCATCACAAACTCCGGCGAGGTGTATATCTATGTATCAATTAGTCTATATGTTCATCCCTAGATGCATTCATTTATTTGTATTGCACTTATTAACGAATAATTTTTTCTTTTAGCCTTCTGGATCATCGAGCAAGTCTGTTAGATCAAAACGAGGCCCGACGCGGGTGCTAAAGGGCGAGGGCAGGTTAGCCCTCACGGCATTCAAGGATAATGGTGAACCAGTGGAGCCCAAGGAGTTTTGCCGCAAATTTACAAGTCAATCCGGAGTTATTGTTAGGGACCATGTACCGATCAGCATTCAAGAGTGGCATAAGCCGAAGAACCCGGAGAGTGGTGCTAGTTATGTCAACGACGCGATGAAAAAATTTCTTTGGGACACGCTCATGACAAAGTTCAGCCTACCGGAAGACATGACGGAAGGCCAGAAGAATAAAGTCAAGGAATGGACATGGAAGAAGATGGCCATACAATTCCAGACCTTCAAGAAAAATTTATGGGACAAATATAAGAATGAAGATCCAGTATTCGATGATAATCTAGTGAAGATAAAAGATCACTGGGCCGCATTTAAGGAATATAAGAAATCGTCTACTTTTGTGTCCCGATCGAAGAAAAATACCGAAAATGCTGCAAAGAAGAAACTTCCGCATCATTTGGGGTCAGGTGGCTACAAGAGTGCCATTCCGAAGTGGACAGCGTTTGAGAATAAACTGATGGATCATGGAATCGTTCCACAGACATGGGACTGGCCCGAACGGTCCAAGTTCTGGTTGTTCGCTCATGGGGCAGGGTTGGACCCAAAGACAGGGCTGATCGTTGCGAAGGGAAAATGGAAGGAAAAAATTGAGGATATCGTACCGAAGCTTGTAGATGCAATTGAAAAGGTCAGAAAGGGAGAGTACATTCCCGATCGAGAGAATGACGAGCTGACACTCGCTCTGGGGAACCCTGAACATGTTGGACGGGTACGAGCTCGCCCAGGTCTCACCATGAAGGAAGCGTGGCCGGACAGCGCTGACACTTATAGAAGCCGTTCGCGAAAGAAGAAGAAGGACGTCGACGAGTTAGCAGAATTGAGGACTAGGGTGGAGGCGCTTGAGAAAAATCAGAGGGCACCTGATCAGCAGCTGTTTCTACAGGATGCACAAGCCGATGTTGCCCCATCTCAGCGAAGAAGCAGTGTCGGTTCCTCGCATCTTGACGGATGTGGAGGAAGCTACCCCGTGGATTATGTCACGGAGAAGACAGATTGCGAGCTACATATGTTAATCAGGACCGCGTCTGTTAAGGTGGCGGTCGGCTATGTGTACCCAAGTGAAGATGGAGCAATGCACCATCATATGCCCATTCCACCTGGTTGTGTTCGTGTCGGGGTGGATGAAGTTGTTTCGGGTTTTGAAAAAGTGGAGCTTGATATTCCTAGAGGTGAAGATGAGAGGACACTGGGCGATGTCAAGCACGGTTTCGCCCTATGGCCGAAGAAGTACGTCGTCCTTTTGCAAAGGCCACCGACTCCTACACATGAGCAGCAAATGCCATCGACTCCTCCTGGTGGCAGTCCTGGTGAGCAGCCAAGTCCACACCTACCTGAGAGGGACCCCAGCGTGAGTCCACCATCTCGAGATCCTCCGCGTAAGACAGCGTCCGTTAAGCGGAACGGTACGCCGCCTAGGAAGAAAGCTAGAAAGGAGAAACAACTGCCGCCTACTGAGAAGTTACCTTGGGAAAAAACTCCAGAGGAAAGAGCGGAGGCCGTTCAGGCCGAGGTGAAGAAATTTTTTGCACCAAAAGTGCCAGAGATACCTTTCGAGAAGACACTAGATCCGGTGAAAGTTGTGCGTACCGTTGAGAATCTATATGACCCTGTACCATCGCCGCCATCTGACTATAGGCGTTCTATTGAAAGGTCGTATGACAAGATGATCGAGGCGACAAAACCCGTTAAATCGGGTATCAGGGAGATAAAAGGGATACACCAAGTCTACCAGCTCGGACAACAACCCGTTCAATCGGTCGAGCCTCTCAAGGTGTTTGACGGGAAGGCCGTTCAAAGTTCTCGACAAGACACAACCGATTACGCCTTGGCTGAACGAGCATATCAATTTGTTCAAGGGAAAGATTTGGTCGAGAATCTCAGGAAGCTACCAACACGTATGCGTAACTTGCATTCGTGGTACCTTGATGCCTCAAAGAAAGGGATCGAGACTATCATGGTGCGAGTTAGGGAAGAGCACTACTTCCAGGAATACTGTGTGAACGTTGACTTCAACGAGCTTTTCCAGTTATACAATCTCCGGGCCCTCGACAAATCTATCATCAGTTCCTATTGTCTGTAAGTGATTTATTTAATTTGAGAAGTCTTTAGCTCAGCTCGTTCATTGTCTGCAGATTATAATCCTTTGTGCGCTATATTATGCAGATCGAAGATACACGAATGCAAAAGGGATGAAATCACGCACATTGGGTTCATTGACCCGCACACAATGCATGTTAAAACCATAGAAGATCCCGTCTATAACAAGGATACACCGGAGACTTTGCTAAGGTTTTTGAAGCGACAACGTGACAAAAACCTAATAATTTGGCCTTACAACTTCCAGTGAGTCTTACTGTCTTATAACACATTATATTTTGCTCACCGTATGTCAAAATTTTAACTAATGACTTATATATATGACACTACATATTTAAACGTGCGTAGGTTTCACTTTATTCTTCTCGTCATCAATATGCAAACTGGAGAAGTTGAAGTCTTTGACTCACTAAGCAAAGAACCGGAACTATACTTGTCTTGTTATTTAATGCTCAAAAGGTAATTTTAATTGTTATCGGTTTGTTTCGTTAATTTCCTGCTATGAACTAATTGATAACTCTTTTATGCATTTTCTTTTGTCGGGCAGCGTATGGGCAACTTTCATCAAGGAAGATACCTCCCATGAATGGCCACAGAGGCTGCGATGGAAGGCGAAAGTAAGTAGTACTACCTAGGTCCACACACCTTTTATTATCATACTTGACTATTGTTTGATTGACTTATATTCTTGTAAAGAAATGCCCGCAACAACCACAAGGGACTGATCTCTGTGGATTCTACGTTTGCGAGTACATCCACAGAATTGTCAGCGAGAGAAGTAATAATGCAAGAAATAAAGAGGTACGAAAACAATATTCACAAATTTGTTTTCTTATCATAAGTTGTGCTGAGTTTAAGTAATAGTTGTTTCATTGTGGTTTGAATATATATATACACACACACACACATATCTCATGTACTCATTTGTATCTTATTCTTTTATAGTTGGCAACAAAGCGGAACAAGCTCTCAATCGATGACCGCTTCATAGCAATAGGCGAGGAATTGGCGGGATTCTTCCTTCGGGACGTCATACCACCATTCGCAGAGTTCCACTATGAATGAAGATGTACATGTTACATATATAGTTGGCTCGAAGAGTACCACTATGCTACATGTAATATATAGAGTACGGCTCGGAGAGTACCACTACTATGCATGAAGATCGATCTTCATGCATAGTGCTTCTTAATTTGCGATCTTATGCAATTACATGTGTGTTATATTATATGCACCAACTTGCTATGCATCATATTGATCTTCATGTACTACCTAAACCCAAACGCGTTTCTGGTGCATCGACGCGATATGAAACAAACCGATATCCCTAAACCCCTCCAAAAACCCTAAAACTTCAAAACCTTTGGTACCGGTTCGTATTACCAACCGGTACCAAAGCTCCTTGGCCCTGAGCTCTCCTGGGCGCCCACGTGGAGGCGCCATTAATACCGGTTCGTAAGCAACCGGTACGAAAGGGGGGGCCTTTAGTGCCGGATAATTTATACCGGTTGGGAAACCGGTGCGAATGGCCCTTACGAACCGGTATAGATGAGCGTTTTTCTACTAGTGACATCATCCGCCGATCAAAACTTTGTCGCAACAACATACATAGGGAGTGACTATCTCCGGCGGTTTGTGTCATTTTTTTTTCTCTCCTGTCCAGTTGGAGGATCAAATGCTTAACTTGCAGCTTCTGTAGATTTTAAACCATAAATTCAATTTTGAAAACCTTTTGAATATTTGGGTTCCTACTGAAGAGAGCTTCAAAATAATACCAGCATTGAGTATATTTTCATAACAATATTTGAAAGTCGACTTTTTAAGCAGAGTGGAACTTTGTAAAACATTGTGAAACCGGGAAAATATTTATTGAAATAATTTGTTTCGCCACGTTTCAAACTAGGTTCATTAGAGTTGGAAAATTAATTGTCAAATGACTTAAATTTCAAACCATTAAGTATATTAATGAAAACAAGATAAACAAGTTTCATTGAGTTTCATTCTCAATCATAATGTTTCATTATCTTTCGGAATTTGGGTATTAATTTTTAAAATTTTGGGCTTGTTTAAAAGATATAATCGAAATAGATAGACATATTCAAACAGACTATTAATTTAATAATTATCCTATTTTGTATGGTTCTTTTAAATCTAGGATTAAAATTAAATGAAATGAGAGAGACAGAGAGTTTTCTGCCATTGTACTATGCGTAATATGCAAAAATATCTTTATTCGTCCAAATCTTAAAACAAATATATCAAATGAATGGCTTTAACAAGCACGCACGTAAGCTAAACATGCATTTCTCCTTCTACGTACGGTTCTACCGGCCGCAAGCTCTTCTTTGGTTGGGTCTTCAGTCTTCTTCCATGGGTTGTGGTAGCTCGAAGTTCCATGGACGCTGCCAACTTTCCCGGCCGAAACTGTTTCTTCGTTCCAGTTGGTAATAATTGCGGTCTTTGATTGCCGTATCAGAGGGATTCTCACGCTATCGACCACACGACCTCCGATGCGTGTTTAAGCACTGTTACCTTTTATTTATTCTGTTTCAGTAACAACCCGGTCAAAGAAGCATGCATGGAGCTATATCCCGCGCTCCTACTAGGTACTACTCCTGTTTACGATTGGCCTGGATATTCATTGATCGATTCCTATTCATACCAGCTTAGAATGTGGCTCTTAGACTACTCACAATGGGAGTATCATAGGTAGTATCATGCATTCCATGCATGCAAAATGCTGATGTGGCAGTGCAATTAAGGATGAGAGAGAGTGTACTAGTATCATAGGTAGATACCATATCATAGCACATACTACTAGAAAAAATAATGTCAAGTAAATCTTGTACACATATTTGCATTGAGATTCTACAAAACAATTAATATGAAGACTATGATACTAGTATATGATACCATGCATTGTGAAGATAATAACATGTAGTAGTATCATGCGCATGATACTTCTATATGATACTATGCATTGTGACTAGTCTTATCTTACAAATTATCAAGCCGACGTTGATAGCCGTAGCTCCATGTACTATTGATGTATACTACCTCCGTTTCAAGGTATTTCAAGTTTGACCATAAAAATTGAGCAACAAAATCTTGATTATATTATATGTAATTAGTATCGTTGGATTCGTATTGAAAAGAACTTTTTAATGATACTAATTTCATACAAGCAATGTTTATCTATTTGAAGTAATTATTGGTCAAACAAAAAGCACGTAAAACGGAGGTAGTATATGCAAAAACACGGGCTTCCTAAAAAGCACGTAAAACGGATATTCATTGATCGATTCCTATGTTTATTCCTTGAAACGGAGGTAGTATATGCAAAAACACGGGCTTCCTAAAAATAGCACTATCAAATACAATATCCCTCAGTCCCAATTGTGGGACGGATACAAGCTATGTTTCATTTCTAGTGTATATAGATGGTTGGTGCTGGTGATACGTATCATGCGTGTTCAGATTTTTTTCGATAAAGGGAATATATTAATATCGAAGGACCAATTCACCAAATGCCCTAAAACATTACGGATGCACACAAGAGAAAAAGAAAACTAAAAAATAAAAGTCCCGCTACAATATTCCAACACAAGCAACAATAATACAACAACCACCAAGACAACACCTTAAATTCAGACTCTTCGAAAGCGACGCCTCCAAGAAGGGAACAGTGCACCAGCGCCGCCGTCGCCCGATCAAAGATCTTAGGTTTTCACCTTGAAGATAGTCTTCCCTCTCAAAACAATGCCTTCAACAAGGACATTGCCAGACATAACCAGTTAAGGCCAGACCTTGGGTTTTCACCCTGAAAGGTAAGACTCTGAACTTCACATGCTGCCCCCTTTACATACCACTGTTGCGAAGTCCGGAACACCAAGCAAGCCCCTCAACAGCGCAAAGACTTGAACCTCCATTAGCTAGTCCTCCAATCCGGCCTTCATGATATTCTCTTCTTCTGACTTCACCATGGATCAGCTGTCACTTGGTGTCAACACAGAAAAGAGCTTCGCGCCGCTCCCTCCAGACCAAACGGTTGGGATAAAAGCATGGGTGCGCATGACCGAATACCACCGATCCAGCAAACTCCAGGCAATAGAAGCACTGTTGCACTTGCCGGCGGCGCCTTCCGGAACTCAACACTCCGGCCAGATCGAGAGGCCAGGCGTCCGGTAGGTTTTCATCTTTACCCAAAAGAGGCCCTAGGACCACCGCCTTTATTCAGGTCGGGCCCCCACGCCGACGACCATCCCAGGCTTGCCATGGTTGCCGCCGGAGACACCAAGCAGATCGCGTAGTCCGGAGACACCGCATACGCCTGGGCACCACTGCAGCCGAACGCCAGCCCACCACTGCCGGCCGCCGAGAGGCGAGGAGAAGGGGACCTAGGGTTTCCCTCTGCAGCCCGCCCCACCCCTCCCTCCGCCGCCATCAGGGCACTGATACGTCCAATTTGCATCACTATTTTATATCGTAATTTGCTGTTATTCATTGATATAGTTCATATTGGGACACAATACTTATGTTATTTCATCTATTTTGCATGTTTCATCATTATTGGAGGATCGAGCACCGGAGCCAAAAAAGCACCGTCAGAACGCAATATTTCGGAAGATCAACTGTGGAAGGAAATTATACCAAAAATCCTATTTTTCCAGATGACGGAGGGAGCCGAAAGGGGAGAAGAGGGGACCCGAGGTGGGCCCACCCATAGGCCGGCGCGGCCCAAGGCCTGGTCGCGCCGCCCTATGAGGAGGGGGGCCCACAGCCCCTTTCGCCTCCTTTTCTTCGTGTACTCCTTCGTCCCGAAAACCTAAGCCACAGAGGGTACGTCGCGAAGAGTTACAGCCGCCTCTGTGGGGCGGAGAACACCAGAGAGAAAAGAGCTCTCCGGCGGGCAGGAATCCGCTGGGAAATTCCCTCCCGGAGGGGGAAATCGACGCCATCGCCATCGTCATCGAGCTGGACATCATCTCCATCATGATCATTATCATCACCTCCACCATCTTCACCGCCATCACCACCGCTCACCTCGTCACCGCTGTAACGATTTGGGTTGGATCTTGATTGTTTGATAGGGGAAACTCTCCCGGTGTTGATTTCTACTTGTTATTAATGCTATTGAGTGAAACCGTTGAACCAAGGTTTATGTTCAGATTGTTATTCATCACCATATCACCTCTGATCATGTTCCATATGATGTCTTGTGAGTAGTTCGTTTAGTTCTTGAGGACATGGGTGAAGTCTAAATGTTAGTAGTGAACTATGGTTGAGTAATATTCAATGTTATGATATTTAAGTTGTGGTGTCATTCTTCTAGTGGTGTCGTGTGAACGTCGACTACACGATACTTCACCATTTATGGGCCTAGGGGAGTGCATCTTGTATTCGGTTGCTAATTGCGGGGTTGCCGGAGTGACAGAAACCTGAGCCCCCGTTGGTATATCGATGCAGGAGGGATCGCAGGATCTCAGAGTTTAAGGTTGTGGTTAGATTTATCTTAATTACTTTCTTGTAGTTGCGGATGCTTGCAAGGGGTATAATCACATGTATGTATTAGTCCTAGGAAGGACGGTGCATTAGCATAGGTTCACCCACACAACACTTATCAAAACAATGAAGATTAATTAGCTGTATGAAGCGAAAGCACTAGACTAAAATCCCCGTGTGTCCTCAAGAACGTTTGGTCATTATAAGTAAACAAACCAGCTTGTCCTTTGTGCTAAAAAGGATTGGGCCACTCGCTGCAATTATTTCTCTCGCACTTTACTTACTCGTAATTTATTTCTGTTACATCAAAACCCTTGAATACTTGTCGTGAGCATTTACAGTGAATCCTTCATCGAAACTGCTTGTCAACACCTTCTGCTCCTCGTTGGGATCGACATTCTTACTTATCGAAGATACTACGATACACCCCCTATACTTGTGGGTCATCAAGACTATTTTCTGGCGCCGTTGCCGGGGAGTGAGGGCTATTGGTAAGTGGAATTGGTAAGGAAAACCTTTACGTTTGTGCTGATTTTACTTCTGCCTGCTATAAGTCATTATGGAGAGATCTTCTCTTCAATTTCTATTTGGGAAATCTGCTACTACTGCAACGGTAGTGGATGAAGCGCCAGGTGAGGAAGTAATACCGTATAAAATACCTATGAAAATTATTGAACGTGTTATGGATAACCGCTATGAAGGGGATGGAACTGTTCATCCTGGTGATCATTTACTGTTTTTGCATGAATTATGCGGGTTATTCAAATGTGTAGGTATTGCTATGAATGAAGTTAGAAAGAAACTATTCTCTATATCGATGTCTGGTAAAGCGGCGCACTGGTATAAATTGCTGAAGAATGGTGATTCTCTTGATTGGGAGGACATTGTGCCTTTATTTTATTCCAAATTCTATCCTCCAAGTGAAATTCACAAGGATCGGAACCGCATATATAATTTCTGGCCTCATGATGGAGAAAGTATTGCCCAAGCTTGGGGAGATTGAAGTCTTTAATGCTCAAATGCCCCATTCATGAGCTTCCTGGTAATGTTATTATTGATAATTTCTATGCAAGCCTTTCTTTTCAAGACAAGACCTTGCTGGATACTTCTTGTTCTGGATCATTTACACGCAACAAAGAAGAGTTTAAAAGGGACCTTCTTGATCGGATCCAAGAAAATACTGAAGGTTGGGAGAACGACAAAGATAGAGAGTCAGGTATAATCTTTGATTATAAATGCATTGAAGCTTTTATGGATACTGATAAATTTCGTAATATGAGTGCTACATATGGTCTTGATTCCAAGTTGTTGCAAATCTTTACAAAGCTTTTGCCTCTCATTATGAATTGCCTAAGAAGAATTTTGATAAGTATCATGAACCGTATAAAGATAAAATTGATTCATCTATTAATAAATGCGTTGTAGTTGAAACTGCTGATCATGTTATTCCTGAAGCTTATATTGAAAAAACTCCTTTCCCTGCTAAAATGAAAGAGTACTCTGTTATATCTAGTGCGGTTAATAAAAGTGAAAAGAAACCTATAGAACCTGAAGAACAAATTAAGGTTGAACCTGCTATTGCAATAGTTAAAGATCTTGTGACTGAAAATGTGGAGGATGGTCATATTATTTTCTGTGAAGATGCTTCTAATATTGTTTCACATCCTAATAAACCCAAACAAGTTAGTGTTCCTATGCTATCTGTTAGAATTGGTGATCATTGCTATTATGGTCTATGTGATATTGGTGCAAGTGTTAGTGCTATTCCTTATGAGCTTTACACGGAGATTATGCACGAAATTGATTCTTGTGAACTTGAAGATATTGATGTGGTTATTCAGCTGGCTAATAGAGAAACTATTTCTCCAATTGGTATTGTTCGAGATGTGGAAGTTCTATGTGGTAAGATTAAATATCCTGCTGACTTTTTGGTACTTGGTTCTGCTGCTAGTGATTATTGTCCTATCATTTTTGGTAGACCTTTTCTAAATACTTGTGGAGCTATTATAGATTGCAATAAAGAGAAAATTTTGACTAAATTTGCTGGTGAATCTTATGAGTTTAACTTCTCTAAATTTACCAAAATTCCTTATAAAGCTGATTTGCCTAGTGATGATTTTAAAATGGAGCAGTGTGCATCTATTGTTCTTGTTCCTAATAATCCCTTGCAGCAACATTTGGAGAATAGCGAGAGTGAAGTTTTTAGGAAAGAAAGAGATGAGCTTGAGGAAATTTTTCTTCGCCAACCTATTCTCAAGCATGATTTACCGGTGGAAGATTTGGGTACAACACCGCCACCAAAGGAAGATCCTGTTTTTGATTTAAAGCCTTTACCCGATAATCTTAAATATGCTCATATTGATGATAAGAAAATATATCCTGTTATTATTAGTTCTAAACTTTCAGCGATTGAGGAAGAAAGGTTATTGAAAATATTGAAGAAACACCGAGGAGCTATTGGCTACACTCTTGATGATTTGAAGGGGATTTCTCCTTCCATTTGCCAACATGCTATCAATATGGAAGATGATGCAAAGCCTGTTGTTGAACATCAACGTCGTCTAATTCCGAAAATGAAGGAGGTGGTAAGGAATGAGGTATTAAAACTTCTTGAAGCTGGTATTATATATCCTATTGCTGATAGTAGATGGGTTAGTCCTGTGCATTGCGTTCCTAAGAAAGGAGGAATGACTGTTGTGCCTAATGATAATGATGAGCTCATCCCTCAAAGAGTAGTTGTAGGGTATAGAATGTGCATTGATTTTCGAAAAGTTAATAAGGTTACTAAGAAAGATCATTACCCTTTACCCTTTATTGATCAAATGCTAGAAAGATTGTCTAAAAATACTCACTTTTGCTTTCTTGATGGTTATTCTGGGTTTTCACAAATTGCTGTTAAAGCTAAAGATCAAGAGAAAACCACTTTCACTTGTCCTTATGGAACTTATGCTTATAGGCGTATGCCTTTTGGTTTATGTAATGCTCCTGCTACTTTTCAAAGATGCATGTCTGCTATTTTTCATGGGTTTTGCGAGAGTATTGTAGAGGTGTTCATGGATGATTTTTCTGTCTATGGGAATTCTTTTGATAATTGCTTGCGAAACCTCGATAAAGTTTTGCAGAGATGTGAAGAAACTAACCTTGTTCTTAATTGGGAGAAATGCCACTTTATGGTTAATGAAGGAATTGTATTGGGACATAAAATTTCCGAGAGAGGTATTGAAGTTGATAGAGCTAAAGTTGAAGCAATTGAGAAGATGCCCTATCCGAGGGATGTTAAAGGTATTCGTAGTGTTCTTGGTCATGCTGGGTTTTATAGGAGATTTATTAAAGATTTCTCCAAGATTTCAAAGCCTCTTACTAATCTTCTTCAAAAAGATGTACCTTTTGTTTTTGATGATGATTGTAAGGAAGCTTTTGAAACTCTAAAGAAAGCCTTAACAACTGCTCCTGTAGTCGAACCTCCTGATTGGAATTTGCCTTTTGAAATTATGTGTGATGCTAGTGATTTTGCTGTAGGCGCTGTTCTTGGACAGCGAGTAGATAAAAAATTAAATGTTATTCATTATGCTAGTAAGAATCTTGATGCTGCTCAAAGAAATTATGCTACAACTGAAAAGGAATTGTTAGCTGTAGTCTTTGCTTGTGACAAGTTTAGATCCTATATTGTTGATTCAAAAGTCACGATTCATACTGATCATGCTGCAATTAGATACCTTATGACAAAGAAAGATGCTAAGCCAAGGCTTATTAGATGGGTACTTCTTTTGCAAGAATTTGATTTACATATTATAGATAGGAAAGGTGCTGATAATCCTGTTGCTGATAATTTGTCTAGATTGGAAAATATTACTTATGATCCTGTTCCTGTTAATGATAGTTTTCCAAATGAACAATTGGCTGTAATAAAGGTGAGCTCGCGAGAGAGCCCTTGGTATGCTGATTATGTTAACTTTATTGTTTCGAAGTATTTGCCTCCAACCTTTTCAGCTCAGCAAAGGAGGAAATTCTTTTATGACTTGATGCATTATTTTTGGGATGACCCACACTTATATAAAGAAGGAGTAGATGGTATTATGCGAAGATGTGTTCCTGAATATGAACAACAGGAGATATTGAGTAAATGTCATGGTAGTGTTTATGGAGGACATCACGCTGGAGATAGAACCGCACAAAAGGTTCTACAATCAGGTTTTTATTGGCCAACACTTTTCAAGGATGCAAGGAAGTTTATCTTATCTTGTGATGAATGTCAAAGAGTTGGTAATATCTCTAGACGCAATGAAATGCCTATGAATTATACTCTTGTTATTGAACCATTCGATTGTTGGGGATTCGACTTCATGGGTCCCTTCCCTTCTTCAGAAGGTAACACTCATATACTTGTCGCTGTTGATTATGTTACTAAATGGGTAGAAGCTATACCTACAAAAAGTGCTGATGGTGAGACCTCTATAAAAATGCTTGTAGATGTTATATTTCCTAGATTTGGAGTACCTAGATATATTATGACTGATGGAGGTTCTCATTTTATTCATGGAGGTTTTAGAAAAACTCTTGCTAAGTATGGTATTAATCATAGAATTGCTTCCGCTTATCACCCTCAAACTAGTGGCCAAGTAGAATTATCAAATAGAGAGATTAAATCTATTTTGGGAAAGACTGTTAATAAATCTAGAAAGAATTGGGCTAGCAAATTGAAGGAAGCACTATGGGCTTATAGGACTGCTTATAAAAATCCCATGGGTATGTCACCGTATAAAATGGTTTATGGAAAAGCTTGTCATTTACCTTTAGAACTAGAGCACAAAGCTTATTGGGCTGTAAGAGAACTTAATAAAGATTTTAAACTTGCCGGTAAGAAGAGGTTGCTACAATTGAGTTCTTTAGATGAATGGAGAAGTGAGGCTTATGAAAATGCTAAACTCTTTAAGGAGAAAGTTAAGAAATGGCATGATAGAAGAATTATTAAAAGAGAATTTAATGTTGGAGATAAAGTTCTATTGTATCGGTCTCGTCTTAGATTCTTTGCAGGGAAATTACTCTCAAAATGGGAAGGACCATATGTTATTGAGGAGGTATACCGTTCAGGAGCAATAAAAATTAGCTCTTTAGAAGGTAACGCCACACAAGTAGTGAATGGACAAAGACTCAAGCATTATATTTCTGGAGATTCTTATAATGAAGATATTGATATTATTCAAGTGATAACTCCGGAAGCTTTCATCAAAGATCAAATTGACAGTTCTGCAGAGTCCGACTTTGAATAGGTAACAGTACAGGTAATAAAAAGTCCGCATTTAGCTTTCCGAACAATATTTCTGCTGTTTTTGGAAAATATGAAAAATTACGAGATCGAAACGGAGTGGAGGAGACGCACGAGGGCGTGCCCCCATAGGCCGGCGCGGGCCCCAGCCTGGCCGCGCCGCCCTATGAGGACACCGCCTCGTTGTCCCCCTCCGACTCTTGTTCGATCTGGAACCTTCCTTTTGTTGTAAAAATATTTGCTATATAATCCCCCGGACCCCTGGAGGTCCGTATATCGTTTTCTCGTCGTGTTTTGTTTCGAGCTGTTTTCTGCCAGATTTGTTTTGATCTAGAAGCACCATGGTCTCCAACAACAAGGACAAGGGACCTTTGGAGGAAGATATTCAAGACCCGGAACTGAAGGAAGAAGTCGCGAGTGAGGATGAGGAAGAAGTGGAGGAGGTTCCGCGAGTACACCAGCGTGCCACCATTGCAAGCATTGGCGTGATATCAAATCCATCCAACACCAAGAGGAGTGCACGAATCGCTACCGGAGGAGCAGTTCCACGTCATTACTTGGCTCCAAGGACATCTTCTCCGGGCAATTACCGCCCTTTCCGCAACCTAATCTACGATCGTCAAACTGAAAAGACCCCCAAGGTAGTGTTGCCAAGTGGTTGGGATATAGATCGTTCTAACATTGCAGGAGAGATGAAATCTGAAGCTGAAGGATGGGGAAACAACTCTAGGAGTTGGGACTCACCACCTGACATGATTATGAGCCGCGTTGAGCACAACTCGGAGCTGATTCGCAACCTCACCTATGAGATTGAGGATTTAAAGGAGCTTGTTAAGAAGCTTGTCGAGAAGAATCCATCGCCATCATCACCGAAGGAGTAATTCATCATCGGTATTGGCATCCCCTTGGTTTGTTCCAAGCTTGGGGGAGTGCCGCGGTATCACATCATCACTACCTTTATCTTTTACTATCAAGTAGTGTCATATCATGAGTAGGGAAGTTATCATATGGAATAGTTTGCAATGTGGAAGTATCTCTCTTAGTTGGTTATCTATGTATCCGTTGGTGTGAGTTATCATTATGGAATATTAATGAGAAGTCTTATCATTTACTTTTTGCACACCTTATTTTAGTTTGCAATCTCCATTATATGATTACTCTTGACATTAGTATTGATATCACTTTGGGAGCATTAAGTGAATCTATTTGGTTTTGGCAAACTTAGCATTGGTCAATAGCAACAACATCTTGATGTTTAAATAGAAGAGAGAAATACATGTAGATATATTACTCTATTATCTCTATGTTAATGAGTTTAGTATTCTGAAGTTAAAATTGCTTGTGCTTATGAGAAAGATGCATGATTGTTTCTATCATATGTATATTTGTTTGTTTCCTTCAACCTTTATGCTTGCTATCAAACCTTGCTAGCCAAAGACTTGTATTGAGAGGGAATGCTTCTCATACATCCATAACCTTAGACCAAATCCATGCCATTTGTGTCCACCATAACTACCTACTATGTGGTATTTTGCGCCATTCCAAGTAAATACTTCATGTGCTACCTTTAAATAATTCAAACTATACTACTCCTTATTTGTGTCAATGTTTTATAGCTCATGAGGAAGTATGTGGTGTTTTATCTTTCAATCTTGTTGGGCGGACTTTCACCAATGGACTAGTGGCACATCCGCTTATCCAATAATTTTGCAATAAGAGCTGGCAACGGGGTTCCCAGCCCCAATTAATAACTTTCATTAATAATTCTCTTCACATGTTTTGCCCTGATTTATCAGTAAGCAACTTAATTTTGCAATAGACACTCCTCCATGGTATGTGAATGTTGGAAGGCACCCGAAGATTCGGTTAGCCATGGATTGAGAAAGCCTGGGGGGAGTGTCACCCATAATAAAACTAAAATACATGTGTAAACAAAAGAGAAGGGGGATGATCTACCTTGCTGGTAGAGATGCCGTCCCTCATGGGAGCCGCTCTTGGAAGGTTCGTTTGGCAAGGGAGTTAGAGTGCCCGCTACCATTCGTTGACAACAACAAACACCGCTCAAAATCTTACTTTTATGCTCTTTATATGATTTCAAAACTTGAAAAGCTCTAGCACATGATTTAATCCCTGCTTCCCTCTGCGAAGGGCCTATCTTTTACTTTTATGTTGAGTCAGTAAACCTATTTCCCTCTATCTTAAGCAAGCAATTGAGTTGTTGTGAACCAACCATTTATGCTATGATTGAGCTAATCATGTCCTTTATACTTTCTTGTTTAGTACAAATTTTATCTGAATGAATATGATTTTGAAAGTTATCAATGATTATGAGGAGATTGTTATGATTGAGAATGAAAGCCCTGCTATATAAATTCTAATATGAAAGCTTTGTTTAGAAGATAAGTACAATCCGTTAGTAGTTCTCTGACCAAGAACAAAGTTTGCCATCACCAACTATGATTTCTTGTGCACCTTTACTTGTGATCTCTCTTTACTTATTTCAAGTTGAGTTATATGAAGAGAATGTTTACTAGAATGTCTTGTGTGAATCAATATGATGCTTCTTGTCCGTATTTTATTTATCGACTCTTCACTCCATAAACATGTGGTCTTGTTTATCGAGCTCAGTTTCGCTTGGGGACAAGCGAGGTCTAAGCTTGGGGGAGTTGATACGTCCAATTTGCATCACTATTTTATATCATAATTTGCTGTTATTCATTGATATATTTCATATTGGGACACAATACTTATGTTATTTCATCTATTTTGCATGTTTCATCATTATTGGAGGATCGAGCACCGGAGCCAGGATTGCTGAAAAAAGCCCGTCAATGCAATATTTCGGAAGATCAAATGTGGAAGGAAATTATACCAAAAATCCTATTTTTCCAGATGACGGAGGGAGCCAGAAGGGGGAGAAGAGGGGACCCGAGGTGGGCCCACCCCATAGGCCGGCGCGGCCCAAGGCCTGGCCGCGCCGCCCTGAGGAGGGGGCCCACATTCGCCTCCTTTTCTTCGCGTACTCCTTCGTCCGAAAACCTAAGCCACGGAGGGTACGTCGCGAAGAGTTACAGCCGCCTCTGCGGGCGGAGAACACCAGAGAGAAAAGAGCTCTCCGGCGGGCAGGAATCCGCGGGGAAATTCCCTCCCGGAGGAAATCGACGCCATCGCCATCGTCATCGAGCTGGACATCATCTCCATCATCATCATCATCATCATCTCCAACATCTTCACCGCCATCACCACCGCTGCACCTCGTCACCGCTGTAACGATTTGGGTTGGATCTTGATTGTTTG
This sequence comes from Lolium multiflorum, assembly GCA_030979885.1. NCBI lineage: Eukaryota > Viridiplantae > Streptophyta > Magnoliopsida > Poales > Poaceae > Lolium > Lolium multiflorum. The sequence continues at coordinate 89,538,708 of CM061752.1, read as the reverse complement.
ATAGGGGAAACTCTCCCGGTGTTGATTTCTACTTGTTATTAATGCTATTGAGTGAAACCGTTGAACCAAGGTTTATGTTCATATTGTTATTCATCACCATATCACCTCTGATCATGTTCCATATGATGTCTTGTGAGTAGTTCGTTTAGTTCTTGAGGACATGGGTGAAGTCTAAATGTTAGTAGTGAACTATGGTTGAGTAATATTCAATGTTATGATATTTAAGTTGTGGTGTCATTCTTCTAGTGGTGTCGTGTGAACGTCGACTACACGATACTTCACCATTTATGGGCCTAGGGGAGTGCATCTTGTATTCGGTTGCTAATTGCGGGGTTGCCGGAGTGACAGAAACCTGAGCCCCCGATGGGAGGGATCGCAGGATCTCAGAGTTTAAGGCTGTGGTTAGATTTATCTTAATTACTTTCTTGTAGTTGCGGATGCTTGCAAGGGGTATAATCACAAGTATGTATTAGTCCTAGGAAGGGCGGTGCATTAGCATAGGTTCACCCACACAACACTTATCAAAACAATGAAGATTAATTAGCCGTATGAAGCGAAAGCACTAGACTAAAATCCCGTGTGTCCTCAAGAACGTTTGGTCATTATAAGTAAACAAACCGGCTTGTCCTTTGTGCTAAAAAGGATTGGGCCACTCGCTGCAATTATTTCTCTCGCACTTTACTTACTCGTACTTTATTCATCTGTTACATCAAAACCCCTTGAATACTTGTCTGTGAGCATTTACAGTGAATCCTTCATGCTTGTCAACACCTTCTGCTCCTCGTTGGGATCGACATTCTTACTTATCGAAGATACTACGATACACCCCCTATACTTGTGGGTCATCACACACCACCGCCAGCTGCGGATATTTTTGCCAATATAATATGCATTATACTAGTTATGGAGAATAAGTAAGTGATGCGCGTAGATGTACACGTCCGTTGGGAACCCCAAGAGGAAGGTATGATGCGCACAGTGGCAAGTTTTCCCTCAGAAAGAAACCAAGGTTTAATCGAACCAGGAGGAGCCAAGAAGCACGTTGAAGGTTGATGGTGGCAAAATGTGATGCGGCGCAACACCCGGCGCCGACGTGGAACCTGCACAACACAACCAAAGTACTTTGCCCCAACGAAACAGCGAGGTTGTCAATCTCACCGGCTTGCTGTAACAACGGATTAACTGTATTGTGTGGAAGATGATTGTTTGCAAGAAAATATTAAGAACAATTGCAGTAGATTGTATGCGATGTAAAGAATAGGACCGGGGTCCACAGTTCACTAGAGGTGTCTCTCCCATAAGATAAAAGCATGTTGGGTGAACAAATTACGGTCGGGCAATTGACAAATAGAAAAGGGCATAACAATGCATATACATGATATGATAAATATAGTGAGATTTAATCAGGGCATTACGACAAAGTACATAGACCGCCATCCAACTGCATCTATGCCTAAAAAGTCCACCTTCAGGTTATCATCCGAACCCCTTTCGGTATTAAGTTGCAAAGCAACAGACAATTGCATTAAGTATGGTGCGTAATGTAATCGACAACTACATCCTTAGACATAGAATCAATGTTTTATCCCTAGTGGCAACAGCACATCACAACCTTAGAACTTTTGTCACTGTCCCAGGTATCAATGAAGGCATGAACCCACTATCGAGCATAAATACTCCCTCTTGGAGTTAAGAGTAAAAACTTGGCCAGAGCCTCTACTAGTAACGGAGAGCATGCAAGATCATAAACAACACATAAACAATAGATTGATAATCACCATAACATAGTATTCTCTATTCATCGGATCCCGACAAACACAACATATAGTATTACAGATAGATGATCTTGATCATGTTAGGCAGCTCACAAGATCCAACAATGAAGCACAATTAGGAGAAGACGACCATCTAGCTACTGCTATGGACCCATAGTCCAGGGGTGAACTACTCACTCATCACTCGGAGGCGATCATGGCGATGAAGAGTCCTCCGGGAGATGAATCCCCTCTCCGGCAGGGTGCCGGAGGCGATCTCCTGAATCCCCGAGATGGGATTCGCGGCGGCGGCGTCTCGAAGGTTTTCCGTATCGTGGCTCTCGGTACTGGGGGTTTCGCGACGGAGGCTTTAAGTAGGCGAAAGGGTAGGTCAAGAGGCGGCACGGCCCGGATGACAGGCCGGCGCGGCAGGCCCTGGCCGCGCCGCCCTGTCGTGGCCACCTCGTGCCCCCTTCGACTCCTCTTCGGTCTTCGGAAGCTTCGTGCAAAAATAGGACCCTGGGCGTTGATTTCGTCCAATTCCGAGAATATTTCGTTACTAGGATTTCTGAAACCAAAAAAACAACAACTGGCTCTTCGGCATCTTGTTAATAGGTTAGTTCCAGAAAATGTGTAAATACGACATATAATGTGCATAAAACATGTAGATATCATCAATAATGTAGCATGGAACATAAGAAATTATCGATACGTTGGAGACGTATCAGCATCCCCAAGCTTAGTTCTGCTCGTCCCGAGCAGGTAAAACGATAATAACAAAGATAATTTCTGAAGTGACATGCCATCATAATCTTGATCATACTATTTGTAAACATATGTAATGAATGCAGCGATCAAAACAATGGTAATGACATGAGTAAACAAATGAATCATAAAGCAAAGACTTTTCATGAATAGTACTTCAAGACAAGCATCAATAAGTCTTGCATAAGAGTTAACTCATAAAGCAATAAATCAAAGTAAAGGTGTTGAAGCAACACAAAGGAAGATTAAGTTTCAGCGGTTGCTTTCAACTTATAACATGTATATCTCATGGATATTGCCAACATAAAGTAATATAACAAGTGCAATATGCAAGTATGTAGGAATCAATGCACAGTTCACACAAGTGTTTGCTTCTTAAGGTGGAGAGAGATAGGTGAACTGACTCAACAATAAAAGTAAAAGAAAGGTCCTTCAAAGAGGAAAGCATCGATTGCTGTATTTGTGCTAGAGCTTTTATTTTGAAAACATGAAACAATTTTGTCAACGGTAGTAATAAAGCATATGAGTTATGTAAATTATATCTTACAAGTCGCAAGCCTCATGCATAGTATACTAATAGTGCCCGCACCTTGTCCTACTTATCTTGGACTACCGGATCATCACAATGCACATGTTTCAACCAAGTGTCACAAAGGGTACCTCCATGCCGCCTGTACAAAGGTCTAAGGAGAAAGCTCGCATTTTGGATTTCTCGCTTTTGATTATTCTCAACTTAGACATCCATACCGGGACAACATGGACAACAGATAATGGACTCCTCTTTAATGCATAAGCATGTAACAATAATTATTATTCTCATATGAGATTGAGGATATATGTCCAAACTGAAACTTCCACCATGATTCATGGCTTTAGTTAGCGGCCCAATGTTCTTCTCTAACAATATGCATGCTCCAATCATTAAGGTGATAGATCCTTCAGACAAGACGGACATGCATAGCAACTCACATGATATTCAACAAAGAATAGTTGATGGCGTTCCCCAGAAGCATGGTTCCCCAAAAAAACTCCTTGTTAAATATGATGTCGTCAGTTTAGCGTGCAAGTTGTCGGGACAGGTTCTTGTTTCACATGATTTAATGTTTTAGTGTGTAAAATAAAGATCCAAGGAAGTGAAAGATTGTTGTTGCCATTTGGTTAAAATTAGGATGTGATTTGTACGCAGCTGACCGGCAAGGAGGCGCCCCATGGGGCGCCCCAACCACTAGTAACACTCCCGTTGTGGCTATAATACTTGCCATTGTGACTTGTCGTATAATGTAAGGGGTGCCACATATTGTAATGACGAGTAGTTAATAGCATCAGGCACGCAGGTGTTGCGGTATTCATGCCGGCAAAGTATACGAGTTCTTCCAAATACGTTAACAAATCTCTATATCAACACCTAGTTATAATTGTTTGGTTCTCAGTAGATCGATAGTGCGTCTACGACACTAACAGCTACTACTTCCTCCGATCCTAAATATTTATCGCAGATTTAAACAGAATATATATTAAAATATGTATGTTCATTAAATCTGCGATGAGTATCTACATTTCAAGAGGACATACTAACTAATACTTCAATACACTTGAGATGGGGGGCTACATGCGGTTGTCCACTTGTGTGCGCTTGGCCGCCTGCATTTCAGAGCAGTGTTCCTTTCCAAACGATTCTTCTCCTCGTGATCAATTAATCTTGCACGCAGCAGCACTAACTTCTTAGTACATTGTTACCACTAGTGTAAAATACATAAATAAAAGAGTAAATATATGATGACCTACATTAGAACAGGTTGCACCAAAGACAAATTACAGTTCAGAGAAAGGATGGAGCCAAGGTTCCCCTTTCCCATATTCTCTCCACCCTGCCACCCACCATCCGTTCGTGTGTGTGATCAGGCCATTTTTTATATACCTCTTTGTCCCCTCATGCACCTGTTCACACACGCTCCTAGATTAGTTCAAAAATAACAATTCTTGTTTGCCCTAGAAAACAAATCCATCCATGCAACTTTTCAATACATTGTGTCTGCATCTGAACATCTGATCACACAAGTGACATGTAATCAAAGTAGCCGCTTAGCCGGCCATTTAGTTTGACTATTATACACAGTTTGTTTAGTGATCTGTTTGGATATTAAACCACTCATGGGGCATGAAGATTTAGCGAGCGGTGGGTCAATAGTCCTGCGTCGCAAGCAATGGGTTTTGTGGGCCATGCGTACGTGCGGTTCGCCTGTCTTCCTGGTTAATTTTTGTTCGGGGTAACTCTACTGGTTCTTCTTCATTATATATCGACCAGCGGGTTTCCTGGGATAATGGAAGACCTAATTACAAAACACACGGCCACATGCAAGGGTATGGGGAGAGCTACATGCAAGGTCCGGTGACAAACTGACAATTGACACCGGCGACCTAAAAAATTACTCAAGGGGATTTGCCTTGTACTAAGTTAATGACACAGTCAACCTACTATACTCATGACATAAATTTAGACTGCCCACAATGAAGGTATCAGACCATCTCCAACAGGGCGACCCATCCCGTGCCCGCGTGTTCGGATGGGTCGAAGCGGACAAAATCGTGGTCCAACGCGCGGACGCATCCCAAAAACGAATGGCCGCAGCGTCCGGGACGACCCAAAGCCGACCCAAATCTGGGTCTGGTTTGCGTAGTCGTAGACACCGAGGGCTGGCCTCTCGCGTCCTTCTCTTGTCCTCCCCTGGCCCGCGCGTCTGCCTCCTAAACTATAGCCACTCCATTCCAGTCCCTCCAAACCTAGGGATGGTCGACGAAGCTGCCACCGCCGCCACCATCGGAGACGAGGCCGAGCTCCCCGCCGTTGGCGATCCTATCATGGAGGAGGCCCGCGGCGGCGAAGAAGAAGGCGAAGCCCGAGCTCACCACGGAGCAGAGGGCAGTCGAGAACAAGAAGCGGGCCGAGCAACGCAGGGCGCTAGATCAACGGGTGATACGTTGCAAACGTATCTATAATTTTTGATGCTCCATGCTTGTTTTACACCAATTTGTATATGTTTTGCTCATGCTTCGTTGCACTTTTATATATTTTCCGGCACTAACTTATTAACAACATGCCACAGTGCCCATTCCCTGTTTTCTGCTGTTTTGTATTTCAGAAATGTTGTATAGGAAATATTCTCAGAATTGGAAGAAACAAAAGCCGAAGTCAATATTTTTCCATAACGAAGACATAGTCGAGAAGAGGCGCAGGGCGGCCAAACCATTCCTTGGCGCGGCCTGGCCTAGGCTCGCGCCAAGGGGTGGTGTGAGCCACCCTGGCCTTCACCGACCTCTCCCTTCCGCCTATAAGAAGCCTCCCGACGCATGAACCCTAAATCAATCAGTCTCCGTCCATGAAAAGTTCCGTAGCTCCGCCGCCGCCAAAGACAAGATCCGGGGGACAGAAATCTCTGTTCCGGCACCCTGCCGGGACGGGGAATTGCCCCAGAGCCATATCCATCGACTCCACCTCCATCTATATCATCGTTGCTGACTCCCATGATAAGGAGTGAGTAGTTCCCCCCCGAGGCTGAGGGCTTTACCGGTAGCTATGTGGTCTATCTATCTCTCCATGTATGATCTTTATGTGATCATGAGCTTTGTAATCTAGTTGAATAAGTAGATGTTATGCTTCAACTATTGTGCTACTCAAGTGGTTTTATTATGTGATCTCCGGGGACACCTTGTCCAACGGTGTGAAGGTGACAGTGTGCACACCGTGTTTATTTCTTAAGCTTAATTTACAGAAATACTTATGAATTGTGGTGTCTAGTTAGTACCATCTTTGTATGCTCAAAGTGACAGCGTGGGGTGTCCATAGATTGGGAATGCGAACTTTAAGGAATGCTTATGCATTCCTACGCAGTGAATTTGTGTTTATTATCAAACCGGAGAGTGGTTCAGAGTAGCGTAGTGAAGAGATAATATCTATGTATTCAATTATGGTATCATTGTTGAGAGTGTCCACTAGTGAATGTATGATCCCTAGGCCTTGTTTCCATGCATTGAAACACCGTTTACAACCAGTTCTGCTACATGTTTGCCTGCTGCCTTCTTTATTTTAGATTGCAATTACCACTCATAATCATCCATCACCCTTGTATTTCACTATCTCTTCGCCGAACTACTGCACCTATACACCTGACAAGTGTATTCGGTGTGTTGGGGACACAAGAGACTTCTTGTATCGTAATTGCAGGGTTGCTTGAGAGGGATATGTTTGACCTCTACCTCCCTGAGTTCGATAAACCTTGGGTGATCCACTTAAGAGAAACTTGCTGCTGTTCTACAAACCTCTGCACTTGGAGGCCCAACACTATCTACAAGAATAGAAGCGCACGTAGACTTCAAGCTCTTTTCTGGCGCCGTTTCCGGGGAGGTAAGGTAAAAACTACTCACATCCTCTGACTACTAAGTCTTTTAGTTGTTGGTGAGTGCTCGAAGTTATTTCCTTTAGATTCTGCAATTATATCTTTTTGTTTCTTGTTTTTTATTTTCACTAGTTAGACTTACTGGAAAAGAACAACAAAATTAGAGAGCTTTATAGTATTTATCTTGAATTAGGACATGAGGTGTTTGAAGAGAAAATTAAAAAAACCTATGAAACATTACTTGCATGCCGGTAGCAATGTTATTAGTATGAATTCTTAACCATTATTGCTAATGCTATGGAAAAGTCTAAGCTTGGGGTAGCTAGTTTTTATAAAAATGATCTTTTTAGTTCCCTAGCTTTTGAGGAGGAAATTTGCAATGATGATACTATGCCTCCAATATATGATGATTACAATGATGATTATGTTATTTTCAGTTACCTACTATTGAGGAGAAAATTAATTATGATTACAATATGCCTCCTATATTTGATTATTACGGTGATGAGAATAATAATGATAGCTATTTTGTTGAATTTGCTCATACTACAATTAATAAGAATGACTATGCTTATGTTGGGAGTAGTAATTATTTTATGCATGTGGCTCATGATAAGAATGTTTTATGTGATGGTTATATTATTGAGTTTATTCATGATTCTACTGAAAGTTATTATGAGAGAGGGAAATATGGTTGTAGAAGTTTTCATGTTACTAAAACACCTCTCCATATGCTGAAAGTTTTGAAGTTGCTCTTGTTTTATCTTCCTATGCTTGTCACTTTGTCTTTGTAGATTTATTTGTGTACAAGATTCTTATGCATAGAAAGTGGGTTAGACTTAAATGTGTTTCATACTTGCTTTTTGATGCTCTCTTTTACTTAAATTCGTATTACTTATGTGGGCATCTTCTCAAACTACTGCACCTAGCTGAAAGGCATTAAGGAAAAGCGCCTATGGGAGACAACCCATTGTTTTATTTCTGTAATTTTTATTTTATGTTGAGTCTTGGAACTTATTACCTCTGTAATAACCTCTTCTTATCATTTTTATTTTTCTTTTGTGCCAAGAATAGACTCTAATAGGAAGAAAGTAAGATTTGGGGAAGTTGCTGTCCTGAAATAGATCCTATGTTGTCACCATAAAAATTTGTATTCACAGCCAGAGCGGAATTTTGAGCTTTCAATTTTTGTGCATATGCCCCAGGTTATTATATAACTTTCGTTAGTTGACCACTTTTCGATTTGAGCAACAGTGATTTTCTAAAAAATCGATCTTTACCTGCTGTTCTGTTTGACAGACTGCCACTATTTGCGTTTGCCTCTTAATCTCTTTCTTTTTTAATTCTTTTGATCAAAGAGCTCTTTGAAGATGTTGCTACAGTAGCTAATACTTTAATAGATGCTTGATATGTGTTAGAACTGAACCCAAGTGGATTTATTATTTTGATTGTACTAATGGTGCTAATAAAGAATTGTGCGAAGTTTTGTATGAAGGAAGTTTTCAAGTGTAGGGAGAGAAGAATGATGTAATGAGACGAAGAATGAACAAAAGCTCAAGCTTGGGGATGCCCATGTCACCCCAACAAATATCCAAGAGGTACAAGCGTCAAAACTTGGGGATGCCCAAGGCGGCTCTTCATCAACAAAGCATCAGGTCATCTTTGTATGCTCTATATTTTTATTGCTTCATACGCTATGTGTTGTTCTTGGAGTGTCTTTATTTTTGTTTTGTTTTGTTTGCTGTAGCATATGGTTGGATCCCGGCATATTTGTTTTGGAGAATAACATGCTCTGTTTTAATTGCATAGAAGGCTCTAGTTTTCGCTCTTATTGTTCTGCGAGTGTTCTAGTTTGCTAGTACTGCGTTTAGCTCTTGTTATTTCACTCAAATTATGTTCAGAGCTCGTTAGTATTCTTTATTTATGTATGATTAGCTCTCTGGTCCATATTTATTTTCGTCTCTGAGAGCTATTTCAAATAAGTTGATTGGTGTTGGAGACAAGTAAAATGTTTCATGCTTATAGTGATGCAAAAGGAAGCTTATCTAGACTGTGGTATAGACTTTGACATGCCGTGTTGGATGTTATTCTTGTCATATGCTTAGTATTTATTGTTGTAGCATGACTTGTCTTAAATATCTGAGAGTGCATAATGTGCTATTGAAAGAATCATGTGTTTTTTCATCATACAAAGAATAATATTGTAGTATTCTCCTTTGATGTTTTATTGGATTGACTTGGCACATGCTTATACCATGTTATGACTACAACCAGTCAACTAAAGCCTCTATGATCATTTAGTTTTTGACTTGTAATATCACTTTATGCTTTGATTGATAATGTTTTGTCGCTATGCATGATTATGACCATTATTGCTCTCTTAGTTGGTCGCTCCCAGTCTTTTGCTAGCCTTCGCTTGTACTGAGTATGAACTCTACTCATGCATCCAACCACTAAAAACCAAAGTTTTCCAATTGTATCCACCATATCTACCTTTTAGCATTATTGATATTCCAAGTATATTCATCATGTTTTTATTTATCTTCTAAATTAAATTTTGGCATGAGAAAATTAGTCAGTAAAGCTCTCACTAACTTGAAGGCACATTTACTTTCTTGCAATTAATAAATTTGAGCCATTGTGACACCGAACTAGTGCACCTATACACTTGACAAGTGTTGTGTTGGTGACACAAGAGACTTCTTGTATCGTAATTGCAGGGTTGCTTGAGAGGGATATCTTTAACCTCTACCTCCCCGATAAACCTTGGGTGATCCACTTAAGGGAAACTTGCTGCTGTTCTACAAACATCTGCACTTGGAGGCCCAACACTGTCTACAAGAATAGAAGCGTGCGTAGACATCACTCTCGTTGTCACATAAAAGAGGTACCTTGCTATACTCAAGTCCATAATCCCGCAAGGTTTGCCTCATCCATAAGATTTGAGCACAACTACTCGCCGTGGCAACATACTCGGCCGCCGCGGTAGAGACAGAGACATAATTTTGCTTCTTCGAGTACCGGCACACCAAAGATCTCCCAAGGAAGTGACAAGCACCGGATGTAGACTTCATATGAACCTTGTATCCCGCCTAATCCGAGTCGGTGAATCCACACAATGAGAAGTCCGTGTCCCTTGGGTACCATAATATGAAGTTTGGGGTATCAACCAAATATCGGAAGATCCTCTTCACCGCCATAAGGTGGCTTTCTTTCGAATTTGCTTGAAACCGTGCGCATATACCAACGCTTAACACAATGTCCGGACGAGAAGCACAAAGGTAAAGAAGCGAACCTATCATCGAACGGTAGAGCTTGGGGTCCACCGCCTTGCCGGTCTCGTCGAGGGTGAGTTGACACTTTAGGTGCATGGGAGTTCCAATACCGTTGGCCCCCTTCATATCGAAGCGCTTGATCATATCTTCGAGGTACTTCGCTTGATTGATGAAGGTGCCTTGACGCATTTGCTTGATCTCAAATCCAAGAAAGTACTTGAGATTCCCCATCATCGACATCTCGAACCTATCGGTCATCAACTTAGGAAACTCATCATTAAACTTTGTGTTAGTTGAGCCAAAAATGATGTCATCTACATAAAGTTGGCATATGAAAAGCTCCCCATTGACTTTCTTAGTAAAAAGAGTGGGATCAATTTTCCCCACTTCAAAACCACGGTCTTCAAGCAATTCCCTTAGGTGCTCATACCAAGCTCTAGGAGCTTGTTTGAGACCATATAGAGCCTTATTAAGCTTGAAGACATGGTCCGGGAAATGGGGGTCCTCGAACCCCGGGGGTTGCTTCACATATACTTCCTCAGGGACACGGGTATCACCGAACCCGAGAGGTTCGAACACTAGGGACTCAAGATCACGTCGCCGCCTTACCGACGAAGGCACAGAGAGAAACACATCAGTTACCGAGGTTCAGGGCCTCGGATAGGTAAAACCCCTACGTCCTTCCTTGGTGGTTGTATTGCAGGTCACAATGGGGTGGATGACCGTACAAGTATCTAGGGTTTGTGATTGCTCTGGATCGTCCCCCTCTACGCTAGTGATACGTCCATTTTGCATCACTATTTTATATCATAATTTGCTGTTATTCATTGATATATTTCATATTTAGAGATGATACTTATGTTATTTTATCTATTTTGCATGTTTCATGATCATTGGAGAATTATTCACCGGAGTCAGGATTCTGCTGGAAAAAGCACCGTCAGGACACCATATTTCTGAAGATCAACAATTGACGAAAGTTATACGAAAAATCCTATTTTTCCAGAAGGCGAAGGGAGCCAAAAGGAGGGGCCGAGAGGGGCCACCATGGGCCCCCCATAGGCCGGCGCGGGCCCAGGCCTGGCCGCGTCGCCTTGTGGGGAGGGGGCCCACAGCCCCCTCTGGCCGCCTCTCCTTCGCGTACTTCTTCGTCCCGAAAACCTAAGCCCGGGGGTTACGGAGAATTGACAGAGCCGCCTCTGCGGGGCGGAGAAACACCAGAGAGAGCTCTCCGGCGGGCAGGAATCCGCCGGGGAAATTCCCTCCCGGAGGGGGAAATCGACGCCATCGCCATCGTCATCGAGCTGGACATCATCTCCATCATCATCATCATCATCTCCACCATCTACACCGCCATCTCCACCGCTGCATCTCGTCACCGCTGTAACGATTTGGGTTGGATCTTGATTGTTTGATAGGGGAAACTCTCCCGGTGTTGATTACTACTTGTTATTGATGCTATTGAGTGAAACCATTGAACCAAGGTTTATGTTCATATTGTCATTCATCATCATATCACCTCTAATCATGTTCCATATGATGTCTCGTGAGTAGTTCGTTTAGTTCTTGAGGACATGGGTGAAGTCTAAATGTTAGTAGTGAATTATTGTTGAGTAGTATTCAATGTTATGATATTTAAGTTGTGGTGTTACTCTTCTAGTGGTGTCATGTGAACGTCGACTACATGATACTTCACCTTTATGGGCCTAGGGGAGTGCATCTTGTATTCGTTTGCTAATTGTGGGGTTGCCGGAGTGACAGCAACCTAAACCCCCGTTAGTATATCGGTGCAGGAGGGATAGCAGGATCTCAGAGTTTAAGGCTGTGGTTAGATTTATCTTAATTACTTTCTTGTATTTGCGGATGCTTGCAAGGGGTATAATCACAAGTATGTATTAGTCCTAGTAAGGGCGGTGCATTAGCGTAGGTTCACCCACACAACACTTATCAAAACAATGAAGATTAATCAGCCGTATGAAGCGAAAGCACTAGACTAAAATCCCCGTGTGTCCTCAAGAACGTTTGGTCATTATAAGTAAACAAACCGGCTTGTCCTTTGTGCTAAAAAGGATTGGGCCACTCGCTGCAATTATTTCTCTCGCATTTTATTTACTTGTACTTTATTTATCTGCTATATCAAAACCCCCTGAAAACTTGTCTGTGAGCATTTATAGTGAATCCTTCATCGAAACTGCTTGTTAACACCTTCTGCTCCTCGTTGGGTTCGACACTCTTATTTATCGAAAGTACTACGATACACCCCCTATACTTGTGGGTCATCAAGACTATTTTATGGCGCCGTTGCCGGGGAGTGAAGCGCTATTGGTAAGTGGAATTGGTAAGGAAACTTTTATTGTACGTGTTGATTTTGTTTCTGCTTGCTACTATAAGTCATTATGGAGATATCCTCCCTTGAATTTCTATTTGGGAAATCTACTACTACTGCAACGGTAGTGGAGGCGCCAGGTGAGGAAGTAATACCATATAAAATACCTATGAAAATTATTGAACGTGTTGTGGATAACCGCTATGAAGGGGATGGAACTGTTCATCCTGGAGATCATTTACTGTACATGAATTATGCGGGTTATTCAAATGTGCAGGTATTTCAATGGATGAAGTTAGGAAGAAATTATTTGTTATGTCGCTATCTGGTAAAGCGGCGCATTGGTATAAACTGCTGAAGGATGGGCGTTCTCTTGATTGGAAGGATATTGTGCCTATATTTTACTCTAAATTCTATCCTCCAAGTGAAATTCACAAAGACCGCAACCGTATATATAATTTCTGGCCTCATGATGGAGAGAGTATTGCCCAAGCGTGGGGAGATTGAAGTCTTTAATGCTCAAATGCCCCATTCATGAGCTTCCTGGTAATATTATTATTGATAATTTCTATGCAAGACTGTCTTTTCAAGATAAAACCTTGCTGGATACTGCTTGTTCTGGATCATTCACGCGCAATAAAGAAGAGTTTAAATGGGACCTTCTTGATCGAATCCAAGAAAATACTGAAGGATGGGAGAACGACAAAGGTAGAGTGTCAGGTATAAATTATAATTATGAATGCATTGAAACTTTTATGGATACTGATGAATATCGTAATATGAGTGCTACATATGGTCTTGACTCTCAAGTTGTTGCAAATATTTATAAAGCCTTTGCTTCTCATTTTGAATTGCCTAGGAAGAATTTTGATAAGTATCATGAACCGTATAAAGATAAGACTGATCCACCTAAAGGGAAATGTATTGAAATTAAAACTGTTGATCATGTTCTTCCTGAAGCTTATATTGAAAAAACTCCTTTCCCTGCTAAAATGAAGGAGTATTCTGTTATAACTAGTGTAGTTAATAAAATTGCAAAGAAACCTATAGAACCTGAAGAACAAATAAAAATTGAACCTGCTGTTGCAATAGTTAAAGATCTTGTTACTGAAAATGTGGAAGATGGTCATATTATTTTTTGTGAAGATGCTTCTAATATTGTTTCGCATCCTAATAAGTCTATGAAAGCCAGTGTTCCTGTGCTCTCTGTTCGAATTGGTGATCATTGCTATTATGGTTTATGCGACATTGGTGCAAGTATTAGTGCCATTCCTTATGAGCTCTACACGGAAATTATGCATGAAATTGGTTCTTGTGAACTTGAAGATATTGATGTGGTTATTCGGCTAGCTAATAGAGAAACTATCTCTCCCATTGGTATTGTTCGAGATGTTGAAGTTCTATGTGGTAAGATTAAATATCCTGCTGAATTTTTGGTACTTGGTTCTGCTGCTAGTAAGTCTTGTCCTATTATTTTTGGTAGACCTTTTCTAAATACATGTGGAGCTATTATAGATTGCAAGAAAGAGAAAATTGTTACTAAATTTGCTGGTGAATCTTATGAGTTTAACTTCTCTAAATTTGCCAAAACTCCTTATAAAGCTGATTTGCCTAATGATGATTTTAGAGTTGAACAGTGTGCATCTATTGCTCTTGCTCCTAGTAATCCTTTGCAGCAACATTTGGAGAATAGTGAGAGTGAAGTTTTTAGGGAAGAAAGGGATGAGCTTGATGAAATTTTCCTTCGTCAACCTATTCTTAAACATGACTTACCGGTTGAAGATTTAGGTGTAACACCACCACCAAAGGAAGATCCTGTATTTGATTTGAAACCATTACCTGATAATCTTAAGTATGCTTATATTGATGATAAGAAAACATATCCTGTTATTATTAGTGCTAAGATTTCAGATATTGAGGAAGAAAGGTTATTGGAAATATTGAAGAAACACCGAGGAGCTATTGGTTACACTCTTGATGATTTGAAGGGGATTTCTCCCGCTATTTGCCAACATGCTATTAATATAGAAGATGGTGCAAAACCTGTTGTTGAACATCAGCGTCGTCTAATTCCTAAGATGAAGGATGTGGTAAGAAATGAGGTATTAAAACTTCTTGAAGCAGGTATTATATATCCTATTGCTGATAGTAGATGGGTTAGTCCTGTGCATTGTGTTCCTAAGAAAGGAGGAATAACTGTTGTGCCTAATGATAATGATGAGCTTATTCCTCAAAGAGTAGTTGTAGGGTATAGAATGTGCATTGATTTTCGAAAAGTTAATAAAGTTACTAAGAAAGATCATTACCATTTACCTTTTATTGATCAAATGTTAGAAAGGTTGTCTAAAAATACTCATTTCTGTTTTCTTGATGGATATTCTGGGTTTTCACAAATTGCTGTTAGAGCTAAAGATCAAGAGAAAACCACTTTCACTTGTCCCTATGGAACTTACGCTTATAGGCGTATGCCTTTTGGTTTGTGTAATGCTCCTGCTACTTTTCAAAGATGCATGTCTGCTATTTTTCATGGCTTTTGTGAAAAGATTGTTGAGGTATTCATGGATGATTTTTCTGTCTATGGGAATTCTTTTGATAATTGCTTGCGAAACCTTGATAAAGTTTTGCAGAGATGTGAAGAAACTAACCTTGTTCTTAATTGGGAGAAATGCCACTTTATGGTTAATGAAGGAATTGTATTGGGACATAAAATTTCTGAAAGAGGTATTGAAGTTGATAGAGCTAAAGTTGAAGCAATTGAGAAGATGCCCTATCCTAGGGATGTTAAAGGTATTCGTAGTATTCTTGGTCATGCTGGTTTTTATAGGAGGTTTATTAAAGATTTCTCTAAAATTTCAAAGCCTCTTACTAATCTTCTTCAAAAAGATGTACCTTTCATTTTTGATGATGATTGTAAGGAAGCTTTTGAAACTCTAAAGAAAGCCTTAACAACTGCTCCTATAGTCGAACCTCCTGATTGGAATTTACCTTTTGAAATTATGTGTGATGCTAGTGATTTTGCTGTAGGTTCTGGGACAATGAGTAGATAAAAAATTAAACGTTATTCATTATGCTAGTAAAACCCTAGATGCTGCTCAAAGAAATTATGCTACAACTGAGAAAGAGTTATTAGCCGTAGTTTTTGCATGTGATAAGTTTAGACCCTATATTGTTGATTCAAAAGTCAAAATTCATACTGATCATGCTGCAATTAGGTACCTTATGGAAAAAAAGATGCTAAGCCAAGGCTTATTAGATGGGTGCTTCTTTTGCAAGAATTTGATTTACATATTGTAGATAGGAAAGGTGCTGATAATCCTGTTGCTGATAATTTGTCTAGATTGGAAAATATTGCTTATGATCCTGTTCCTGTTAATGATAGTTTTCCAAATGAACAATTGGCTGCAATAAAGGTGAGCTCGCGAGAGAGCCCTTGGTATGCTGATTATGCTAACTTTATTGTTTCAAGTACTTGCCTCCAACCTTTTCAGCTCAGCAAAGGAGGAAATTCTTTTATGATTTGAGGCATTATTTTTGGGACCACACTTATATAAAGAAGGAGTGGATGGTATTATGCGAAGATGTGTCCCAGAATATGAACAACAAGAGATATTGAGTAAATGTCATGGTAGTGTTTATGGAGGACATCACGCCGGAGATAGAACCGCACAAAAGGTTGTACAATCAGGTTTTTATTGGCCAACACTTTTCAAGGATGCAAGGAAGTTTATCTTATCTTGTGATGAATGTCAAAGAGTTGGTAATATCTCTAGACGCAATGAAATGCCTATGAATTATACTCTTGTTATTGAACCATTTGATTGTTGGGGATTCGACTTCATGGGTCCTTTCCCTTCTTCAGAAGGTAATACTCATATACTTGTCGCTGTTGATTATGTTACTAAATGGGTAGAAGCTATACCTACAAAAAGTGCTGATGGTGAGACCTCTATAAAAATGCTTGTAGATGTTATTTTTCCTAGATTTGGAGTACCTAGATATATTATGACTGATGGAGGTTCTCATTTTATTCATGGTGGTTTTAGAAAAACTCTTGCCAAATATGGTATTAATCATAGAATTGCTTCAGCTTATCATCCTCAAACTAGTGGGCAAGTAGAATTATCAAATAGAGAAATTAAAGCTATTTTGGGAAAGACTGTTAATAAATCTAGAAAGAATTGGGCTAGTAAGTTAAAGGAAGCATTGTGGGCTTATAGAACTGCTTATAAAAACCCTATGGGAATGTCTCCTTATAAAATGGTTTATGGAAAAGCTTGTCATTTACCTTTAGAACTAGAGCACAAAGCTTATTGGGCTGTAAGAGAACTTAATAAAGATTTTAAACTTGCCGGTAAGAAGAGGTTGCTACAATTGAGTTCTTTAGATGAATGGAGAAGTGAAGCTTATGAAAATGCTAAACTTTTTAAGGAGAAAGTTAAGAAGTGGCATGATAGAAGAATTATTAAAAGAGAATTTAATGTTGGAGATAAAGTCCTATTGTATCGGTCTCGTCTCAGATTTTTTGCAGGGAAATTACTCTCAAAATGGGAAGGACCATATGTTATTGAGGAGGTATATCGTTCAGGAGCAATAAAAATTAGCTCTTTGGAAGGTAACGCCACACAAGTAGTGAATGGACAAAGACTCAAGCATTATATTTCGGAGATTCTTATAATGAAGATATTGATATTATTCAAGTGATAACTCCGGAAGCTTTCATCAAAGATCAAATTGACAGTTCTGCAGAGTCCGACTTTGAATAGGTAACAGTTTTAGTAATAAAAAGTCCGCGTTTAACTTTCCGAACAATATTTCTGCTGTTTATGGAAAATATGAAAAATTACGGAATCAAACGGAGTGGAGGGACGCGCGAGGGCCCGTCACCATGGCCGGCGCGGGCCCCACCCTGGCCGCGCCGCCCTATGGGGACAGCCCCTCGGCGTCCCGTTTCCACTCGTTTTCGGCCTGGAACTTTCCTTTTGTCGTAAAAATATTTGCTATATAATCCCCCGGATCTCCAGAGGTCCGTATATCGTTTTCTCGTCGTGTTTTGTTTCGAGCTGTTTTCTGCCAGATCTGTTTTTGATCTAGAAGCACCATGGTCTCCAACAACAAAGACAAGGAACCTTGGGAAGAGGAGATGGATGAAGGGGTCAATAAGGGAGAGAAGAAGATAGCATCAGCAAAAAGAGAGCGGGAAGCTATGGAGAGTAAGCCAATCTTGGTGGGATCGGTTAACACTGGGCGTTCTTTTTCTCATAACTTGCAGGGACTTCTTCCGCCTGCTCTTAGCCTCGACTCTTTCCCTTGTGTGGAGGAAGCAATACGGGTTGCTGATGAGTTTTGTGATCAATATCGTGCTCTAAGAAGGGAAGTGGAGATACTTCAGGAGGAGAACCAGCGACTTCGCAGAATGCTGGAATATTACTCTATTCCCATCACAAGGCCGCCACCGCCACATTCGGATAACAATGAATCTCTTCGAGTCTTAGTGCAGAATTGCCAAACTGAGAAGCTGAAGCTGAAGGAGATCCTTAAGAAGCGCGAGAAGAATCCATCGTCATCACCACCGAAGGAGTAATTCATCATCGGTATTGGCATCCCCTTGGTTTGTTCCAAGCTTGGGGAGTGCCGCGGTATCACATCATCACTACCTTTATCTTTTACTATCAAGTAGAGTCATATCATGAGTAGGGAAGTTATCATATGGAATAGTTTGCAGTGTGGAAGTATCTCTCTTAGTTGGTTATCTATGTATCCGTTGGTGTGAGTTATCGTTATGGAATATTAATGAGAAGTCTTATCATTTACTTTTTGCACACTTTATTTTAGTTTGCAATTTCTTTTATATGATTACTCTTGACATTAGTATTGATATCACTTTGGGAGCATCAAGTAAATCTATTTGGTTTTGGCAAACTTAGCATTGGTCAATAGCAACAACACCTTGATGTTTAAATAGAAAAGGGAAATACATGTAGATATATTACTCTATTATCTTTATGCTAATGAGTTTAGTATTCTGAAGTTAAAATTGCTTGTGCTTATGAGAAAGATGCATGATTGTTTCTATCACATGTATATTTGTTTGTTTCCCTCAACCTTTATGCTTGCTACCCAACCTTGCTAGCCAAAAACCTGTATTGAGAGGAAATGCTTCTCATACATCCATAACTTTAAACCAAACCCATGCCATTTGTGTCCACCATAACTACCTACTATGTGGTATTTTGCGCCACTCCAAGTAAATACTTCATGTGCTACCTTTAAATAATTCAAACTATACTACTCCTTATTTGTGTCAATGTTTTATAGCTCATGAGGAAGTATGTGGTGTTTTATCTTTCAATCTTGTTGGGCGGACTTTCACCAATGGACTAGTGGCACATCCGCTTATCCAATAACTTTGCAATAAGAGCTGGCAACGGGGTTCCCAGCCCTAATTAATAACTTTCATTAATAATTCTCTCCACATGTTTTGCCCTGATTTATCAGTAAGCAACTTAATTTTGCAATAGACACTCCTCCATGGTATGTGAATGTTGGAAGGCACCCGAGGATTCGGTTAGCCATGGCTTGTGAAAGCAAAGGTTGGGGGAGTGTCATCCATAATAAAACTAAAATACATGTGTAAACAAAAGAGAAGGGGGATGATCTACCTTGCTGGTAGAGATGCCGTCCTCCATGGGAGCCGCTCTTGGAAGGTCTGTTTGGCAAGGGGGTTAGAGTGCCCTCTACCATTCGTTGACAACAACAAACACCGCTCATAATCTTACTTTTATGCTCTTTACATGATTTCAAAACTTGAAAAGCTCTAGCACATGATTTAATCCCTGCTTCCCTCTGCGAAGGGCCTATCTTTTACTTTATGTTGAGTCAGTAAACCTATTTCCCTCTATCTTAAGCAAGCAATTGAGTTGTTGTGAACCAACCATTTATGCTATGATTCAGTTAATCATGTCTTTTATGCTTTCTTGTTTAGTACAAATTTTATCTGATTGAATATGACTTTGAAAGTTATCAATGATTATGAGGAGATTGTTATGATTGAGGATGAAAGCCCTGCCATATAAATGATTATTAGAAGATAAGTACAATATGTTAATAGTTCTCTGACCAAGAACAAAGTTTGCCATAACCGTTTATGATTTCCTATGCACCTCTATTTGTGATTTCTCTTTACTTATTTCAAGATGAGTTATATGAGGAGAATGTTTACTATAATATCTTGTGTGAATCAATATGATGCTTCTTGTCCGTATTTTATTTATCGACTCTTCACTCCATAAACATGTGGTCTTGTTTATTGAGCTCAGTTTCGCTTGGGGACAAGCGAGGTCTAAGCTTGGGGGAGTTGATACGTCCATTTTGCATCACTATTTTATATCATAATTTGCTGTTATTCATTGATATATTTCATATTTAGAGATGATACTTATGTTATT
The DNA here is from genome assembly GCA_030979885.1 of Lolium multiflorum. Classification (NCBI taxonomy): domain Eukaryota; kingdom Viridiplantae; phylum Streptophyta; class Magnoliopsida; order Poales; family Poaceae; genus Lolium; species Lolium multiflorum. The sequence continues at coordinate 89,518,749 of CM061752.1, read as the reverse complement.
TTATCTATTTTGCATGTTTCATGATCATTGGAGAATTATTCACCGGAGTCAGGATTCTGCTGGAAAAAGCACCGTCAGGACACCATATTTCGAAGATCAACAATTGACGAAAGTTATACGAAAAATCCTATTTTTCCAGAAGACGAAGGGAGCCAAAAGGAGGGGGCGAGAGGGCCACCATGGCCCCCATAGCTGGCGCGGGCCCAGGCCTGGCCGCGCCGCCTTGTGGGGAGGGGGCCCACAGCCTCGGCGCCTCTCGCGTACTTCTTCGTCCCGAAAACCTAAGCCCCGGAGTTACGGAGAATTGTGAGCCGCCTGCGGGGCGGAGAAACACCAGAGAGAAAGAGCTCTCCGGCGGGCAGGAATCCGCCGGGGAAATTCTCTCCCGGAGGGGAAATCGACGCCATCGCCATCGTCATCGAGCTGGACATCATCTCCATCATCATCATCATCATCTCCACCATCTACACCGCCATCTCCACCGCTGCATCTCGTCACCGCTGTAACGATTTGGTTTGGATCTTGATTGTTTGATAGGGGAATCTCTCCCGGTGTTGATTACTACTTGTTATTGATGCTATTGAGTGAAACCATTGAACCAAGGTTTATGTTCAGATTGTTATTCATCATCACATCACCTCTGATCATGTTCCATATGATGTCTCGTGAGTAGTTCGTTTAGTTCTTGGGGACATGGGTGAAGTCTAAATGTTAGTAGTGAATTATTGTTGAGTAGTATTCAATGTTATGATATTTAAGTTGTGGTGTTACTCTTCTAGTGGTGTCATGTGAACGTCGACTACATGATACTTCACCTTTATGGGCCTAGGGGAGTGCATCTTGTATTCGTTTGCTAATTGTGGGGTTGCCGGAGTGACAGCAACCTAAACCCCCGTTAGTATATCGGTGCAGGAGGGATAGCAGGATCTCAGAGTTTAAGGCTGTGGTTAGATTTATCTTAATTACTTTCTTGTATTTGCGGATGCTTGCAAGGGGTATAATCACAAGTATGTATTAATCCTAGGAAGGGCGGTGCATTAGCGTAGGTTCACCCACACAACACTTATCAAAACAATGAAGATTAATCAGCCGTATGAAGCGAAAGCACTAGACTAAAATCCCCGTGTGTCCTCAAGAATGTTTGGTCATTATAAGTAAACAAACCGGCTTGTCCTTTGTGCTAAAAAGGATTGGGCCACTCGCTGCAATTATTTCTCTCGCATTTTATTTACTTGTACTTTATTTATCTGCTATATCAAAACCCCTGAATACTTGTCTGTGAGCATTTACAGTGAATCCTTCATCGAAACTGCTTGTCAACACCTTCTGCTCCTCGTTGGGTTCGACACTCTTATTTATCGAAAGTACTACGATACACCCCCTATACTTGTGGGTCATCAGCTAGCAAGGCTAGTCCTTATATAGGGGAGCTGGTCCTCTTCTCCTGAAATATCTTGAGGGAGAAGGGTTGCCACATCTCCAAACCGAGGGCAGGAAACTTCCCCGCCCTTTACATTATGGACATAGTCCATGGTCGATTAAAGTGTCGGTCCATGGAAGACGCTGAGGTCGTCGATGACGCCTCCTTTGGTAGCTTGTGCCGTCCACTTGGCCTTGCACTAAAGAGGAAATGACAGGGTCTTGGTGCTTTGGTTCTCGTCGAGCCTGCTTTAATCACCAAAGAGGCAATGGAATCTCGCCTCCTCGGGATGGAGCTTTTGAGCTCAGCCATGACGTGCACGGCGCTAGCCCAGCTTGTCTTGTAGCCTTAGGGGTCCGCTCTTCCCGTTCTCGCTGCAGGTCTTGATAGGAGAGAATCTAATGCTTCCTTCCTTGATCTTATCGTCCCTAAAAAGGGGCTTTTTGACTTCAGGAGGCTAGTAGCTTGGGTACCTCCGCGAGGGAGTTCCTCCCCGAGCCTATCTTCTGCTCCAGCTTGGTGTCTCCAAGAGGGTTTCACGCCTCGTGGAGCCTCACTCGGCAGTAGCCTCCTCGATTGATTGTTTCTGAGTGGCTACTATGGGCCCAGCAACCGTAGGTCCATGGCACCCTAGTTGCCATGGATCCCACAGTAGCCCCCGGGCACTTGTTCCGTATGTGGCCGTTGATGGCCGCGAAGGGGCAAGTGGCCAAAAGTTGCTGGAACGAGTCTCTTTGTCTGGGCCCGCTGGTCAGAGAGGCCTGCTGTATCTGAGTCGTGCACCTCAAACGGCAGAAGGTCTCGCAATGTCAGTTTGAAAACTGCGGCGTGACAAGACGCGACCTTGCGGTTGTGCGCAGGGTTTTCGGGGCGCATGGCGTCTCCCGGTGATAAATGCACGGCGATCGAAACACCGACGGACCCATCGGTCCAGTTATAAGGGGAGAAGAGGGTTCGTCGCCCTCTTCACTCCCCATTCTTCATCCTCTCTAGCCTTCATCCCTTATGGCGTCGAAGCATTCAATGCTGGCCAGCGTGGCGGAGGGCTCCGTTGCAAGAAAAATGTGAAGCCCGCGGGTGGCGACGCACGGCGAAGGTGCGTTGCACAACGCCGCCCAAGGCGTGGCCTCCTCAGCCGACGCGGGGCGAGCAGCAGTGGAGCACCGGCGAAGTGCCCCACCGCCATCCACTGGGCAGGTGCGATAAGAAGCCACTGAAGAAGCGCGGAGAGCGATCTCCAGAGCCGAGCCCACCTCCGCCTCCGCCTCATCTGGCCGCTGTGAAGCTTGAGGGGGGCCGAGCCATCCGGTTTGCCGACTTCTCGTTGTCCTCGACGCGTCCTAATTAGGCGATAGGCTAAGGCTTGATACGCGTGAAGTACATGTCCGTTGGGAACCCCAAGTGGAAGGTGTGATGCGTATAGAAGCAAGTTTCCCTCAGTATGAAACCAAGGTTATCGAACCGGTAGGAGTCAAGGAACACGTGAAGGTTGTTGGTGGAGGAGTGTAGTGCGGCGCAACACCCGGGAAACCGCGCCAACGTGGAACCTGCACAACACAATCAAGATACTTTGCCCCAACGTAACAGTGAGGTTGTCAATCTCACCGGCTTGCTGAAAACAAAGGATTAAACGTATCGTGTGGAAGATGATGTTTGTTTGCAAAGAACAGTAGAGAACAATGATTGCAGTAGATTGTATTCAGATGTAAAAGAATGGACCGGGGTCCACAGTTCACTAGTGGTGTCTCTCCAATAAGATAAATAACATGATGGGTGAACAAATTACAGGTGGGCAATTGACAAATAAAGATTCAATACATATCATGATGATCACTATGAGATTTAATCAGGGCATTATGACAAAGTACATAGACCGCCATCCAGCATGCATCTATGCCTAAATAGTCCACCTTCAGGTTAGCATCCGCACCCCTTCCAGTATTAAGTTGCAAACAACAGACAATTGCATTAAGTATGGTGCGTAATGTAATCAACACAAATATCCTTAGACAAAGCATCGATGTTTTATCCCTAGTAGCAACATCACATCCACAACCTTAGAACTTTCTGTCACTGTCCCAGATTCAATGGAGGCATGAACCCACTATCGAGCATAAATACCCCCTCTTGGAGTTACAAGTATCAACTTGGCCAGAGCCTCTACTAGCAACGGAGAGCATGCAAGAACATAAACAACACATATATGATAGATTGATAATCAACTTGACATAATATTCTATATTCATCGGATCCCACCAAACACAACATGTAGCATTACAAATAGATGATCTTGATCATGTTAGTCAGCTCACAAGATCTAAACATGATAGCACAAGGGGAGAAGACAACCAACTAGCTACTGCTATGGACCCATAGTCCAAGGATGAACAACTCACGCATCAATCCGGAGGCGGGCATGATGATGTAGAGCCCTCCGGTGATGATTCCCCTCTCCGGCAGGGTGCCGAGGCGATCTCCTGAATCCCCGAGATGGGATTGGCGGCGGCGGCGTCTCTGGAAGGTTTTCCGTATCGTGGCTCTCGGTAATAGGGTTTTCGACGGAGGCTTTAAGTAGGCGAAAGGGCAGCCTCGGAGGGGCCAGGTGGCCCCCATAGGCCGGCGCGCCCAAGGCCCAGGCCGCGCCTCCTTGTGGGGTGGGGCCCCCGGGGCCCCCTCTGGTCCTTCTCTGGCTCTCTGGAAGCTTCCGCGAAATATAAGACCCTGGGCGTTGATTTCGTCCAATTCGAGAATATTTCCTTACTAGGATTTCTGAAACCAAAAACAGCAGAAAACAGAACTGGCGCTTCGGCATCTTGTTAATAGGTTAGTGCCGGAAAATGCATAATAATGATGTAAAGTATGTATAAAACATGTGAGTATTATCATAAAAGTAGCATGGAACATAAGAAATTATAGATACGTTTGAGACGTATCAAGCATCCCCAAGCTTAGTTCCTACTCGCCCTCGAGTAGGTAAACGATAACAACAAATAATTTCTGAAGTGACATGCTACCAACATAACCTTGATCAACATTATTGTAAAGCATATGAGATGGATGGAGTGATTCGAAGCAAAAGATTGCTAACAAAGAGATAATGACTAAACAACTGAATCATATAGCAAAACTTTTCATGAATAGTACTTTCAAGACAAGTATCAACAAGACTTGCATAAGAGCTAACTCATAAAGCAATAGATTCAAAGTAGAATGCATTGAAGCAACACATAGGATGATTAAGTTTCAGCAATTGCTTTCAACTTGTAACAAGTATATCTCATGGATATTTGTCAACATAGAGTAATATAACAAGTGCAATAGGTAAACATGTAAGAATCAATGCACACAGTTAACACAAGTGTTTGCTTCTAAGATAGAAAGAAGTAGGTAGACTGACTCAACATAAAGTAAAAGAATGGCCCTTCGTAGAGGGAAGCATGGATTACTATTTTTGTGCTAGAGCTTTTATTTTGAAAACATAGAAACAATTTTGTCAACGGTAGTAATAATTCATATGTGTTATGCATAATACTTCCTACAAGTTGCAAGCCTCATGCATCGTATACCAATAGTTCCCGCACCTTGTCCTAATCAGCTTGGATTACATGGATTGTCATTGCATAACATATGTTTCAACCAAGTGTCACAAAGGGATACCTCTATGCCGCCTGTACAAAGGTCCAAGGAGATCAATTGCATTTGATTTCTCATTTTTAATAGATCTCAACTTAGGACATCCATACCGGGACAACATAGACAACAGATAATGGACTCCTCTTTAATGCATAAGCATTCAACAACAGATAATATTCTCATAAGAGAGTGAGGATGAATGTCCAAACTGAAAACTTCCACCATGATACATGACTTTGGTTAGCGGCCCAATGCTCTTCTCTAACATATGCATACTCAAACCATTTGATCATGATAAATCACCCTTACTTCAGACAAGACGAACATGCATAGCATCTCACATGATATCCAACAAAGGTAAAAAGTTGATGGCGTCCCCAGAAACATGGTTACCGCTCAACAAGCAACTTATAAGAACTAAGACACATAGCTACATATTCATCACCACAATAGTTTTAAGCTATTTTTCCCATGAGCTATATATTGCAAAGACAAAGGAATGAAATTTTAAAGGTAGCACTCAAGTAATTTACTTTGGAATGGCAGAAAAATACCACATAGTAGGTAGATATGGTGGACACAAATGGCATGGGTTTTGGCTCAAGGTGTTTGGATGCATGAGAAGCATTTCCTCTCAGTACAAGGCTTTGGCTAGCAAGGTTGTTTGAAGCAAACACAAGTACGAATAGGTACAGCAAAACTTACACAAGAACATATTGCAAGCATTATAAGACTCTACACTGTCTTCCTTGTTGTTCAAACACTTTAAAATATCTAGACCTTAGAGAGACCAATCATGCAAACCAAATTTTAACAAGCTCTACGGTAGTTCTCCACTAATAGATTAAACTACATGATGCAAGAGCTTAAACATGATCTATGAGAGCTCAAAACAATTGCCAAGTTTCAAGTTATTCCAAACCATATGAAGCATTTTCTGATTCCAACAAAATAGCAATCAATGAAGCAATTTTCAGCCTTCGCCATGAACATTAAAGCATAACTAAGATCACAAGTGTTCCATATGAAAAAGCGGAGCGTAATATCTCCAATACAAGGATGGTGGGATCCAACTTTATTCAAAACAAAACAAAAATAAAAGCAAACATACGCTCCAAGTAAAGAACATAAGATGTGATGGAATAAAAATATAGTTTCACTAGAAGTGACTGATAAGTTGTCGATGAAGAAGTTGATCGATGCCTTGGGCATCCCCAAGCTTAGATGCTTGAGTCTTCTTAAAATATGCAGGGATGAACCATGGGGGCATCCCCAAGCTTAGACTTTTCACTCTTCTTGATCATATTGTATCATCCTCTTCTCTTGACCTTTGAAAACTTCCTCCACACCAAACTTAAAGCAAACTCATTAGAGGGTTAGTGCATAATCAAAAATTCATACATTCAGAGGTGACATAATCATTCTTAACACTTCTGGACATTGCCAAGCTACGAAAGTTAATGGAACAAAGAAATCCATTCAACATAGCAAAAGAGGCAATGCGAAATAAAAGGCAGAATCGTCAAAAACTCCGTAAAGACGAATTTTTGAGGCACTTAACTTGCTCGGACAAAACTCAAAACTAATGAAAGTTGCGTACATATCGAGGATCATGCACGTAAATTGCAGATTTTTTTGATTTTTCTGAGGGAGATCTACGCAAATTCGTGACAGACAACAATTCGGTTTCTGCGCAATCCAAATCTAGCATCAACTTTACTATAGAGACTTTACTTGGCACAAAAACATGATAAGGAGAGGTTGCTACAGTAGTAACAACTTTCAAGACTCAACAATACAGTAGTAAAATAAAACATGGTTTATCTCCCAAGAAGTGCTTTTCTTTAACGCCTTTCAGCTAGGCGCAGAAAGTGCAAATCAAGTATTATCAAGAGAAGAAGCATCAACATCATAATTTGTTCTAATAATAGAATCAAAAGGCAACTTCATTCTCTTTCTAGGGAAGTGTTCCATACCTTTCTTGAGAGGAAATTGATACTTAATATTTCCTTCTTTCATATCAATAACAGCACCAACAGTTCGAAGAAAGGGTCTTCCCAAGACAATAGGACAAGATGCATTGCATTCAATATCCAAGACAACAAAATCAACGGGGATAAGGTTATTGTTAACCGTAATGCGAACATTATCAATCCTCCCCAAAGGTTTCTTTAGAGAATTATCAGCAAGATTAACATCCAAATAACAATTTTTCAATGGTGGCAAGTCAAGCATATCATAAACTTTCTTAGGCATAACAGAAATACTTGCACCAAGATCACATAAAGCATTACATTCAAAATCATTGAATTTCATTTTAATGATGGGCTCCCAACCATCTTCCAACTTCCTAGAAATAGAAGCTTCAAGTTTTAATTTCTCTTCGCTAGCTTTAGTGAGAACATTTGTAATATGTTTTGTAAAGGCTAAATTTATAGCACTAGCATTAGGACTTCTAGCAAGTTTTTGTAAGAACTTTATTACTTCAGTAATATGACAATCATCAAAATCTAAACCATTATGATCTACAGCAATGGGATCATCGTCCCCATTATTTTGAAAAATTTCAGCAGTTTCAGACATTTTTGCACGCTTTGCACTAGGAGTAGAAACATTGCCAACACCAATTATTTTACCATTGATAGTAGGAGGTGTAGCAACATGTGAAGAATCAACATTACTAGTGGTGGTAATAGTCCAAACTTTAGCTACATTATTCTCTTTAGCAAGTTTTCTCTTTCTTCTCTATCCCACCTAGCATGCAATTCAGCCAACATTCTAATATTATCATTAATTTGAACTTGGATGGCATTTGTTGTAGCAGAATTTTTTTTATCATTATCCTCAGGTTTACCAGCCATTTTATTAATTAAATAAGATTGTGATTCAGACATATATGAGATTCGATTTTCAGCATTTGAAAGTTTAGTTTGCAAACCAGAAATTTTCACATTCAAATTTTCAAGTTGATTTCCTATATTTTTCAACAAGGCAGATTGTTCATTCATAGTTTTAGTAAACAATTGATTTTGCTCATATTGTGATTGCATAAAGCTCTTAGTGGTTCTTTCAATTTCCAATATCTTTTCCTCACTAGGCAAAACAGATCTACCATAAGAATTACCATAACCACTACCATTATTAGAAGGATATGGCCTATAGTTGTTGTTACCATAATTATTCCTATAAGCATTGTTGTTGAAATTATTATTCTTAATGAAATTCACATCAACATGCTCTTCTTGAGCAACCAATGAAGCTAAAGGAACATTATTAGGATCAATATGAGATCTACCATTTGCAAGCATAGACATAATAGCATCAATATTATCACCCAAAGAAGAGGTTTCTTCAACAGAATTTACCTTCTAACCTTGAGGGGTTCTTTCAGTGTGCCATTCAGTAATTGATCATCATATCATCAAGAAGATTTGTTGCGGCGCCAAGGTGATGGACATAAAAGTACCTCCAGCAGCTGAATCCAATAGGTTCCTCGAGGAAAAATTCAATCCTGCATAAAAGGTTTGGATGATCATCCAAGTAGTTAGTCCATGGGTAGGGCAATTCTTTACCAAAGATTTCATTCTCTCCCATGCTTGAGCAACATGTTCATTATCAAATTGCTTAAAGTTCATAATGCTACTTCTCAAAGATATAATCTTAGCAGGGGATAATATTTACCAATAAAAGCATCTTTACATTTAGTCCATGAATCAATACTATTTTTAGGCAAAGAAAGCAACCAATATTTAGCTCTTCCTCTTAATGAGAAAGGAAACAATTTCAATTTTATAATATCACCATCTATATCCTTATACTTTTGCATTTCACAAAGTTCAACAAAATTATTAAGATGGGCAGCAGCATCATTAGTACTAACACCAGAAAATTGCTCTCTCATAACAAGATTCAGTAACTAATTTTTTTTGTATTTTAATATAGAGCAAGTAAACAAGACAAAAAGTAAAGCAACTATTTTTTTTGTGTTTTTAATATAAAGAAAACAAGACAGTAAATAAAATAAAGTAAAGAAAGACAAAAAAAAGTAAAGAGATTGGATGTGGGAGACTCCCCTTGCAGCGTGTCTTGATCTCCCCGGCAACAGCGCCAGAAATTTAGCTTGATACGCGTGAAGTACACGTCCGTTAGGAACCCCAAGTGGAAGGTGTGATGCGTATAGAAGCAAGTTTCCCTCAGTATGAAACCAAGGTTATCGAACCAGTAGGAGTCAAGGAACACGTGAAGGTTGTTGGTGGAGGAGTGTAGTGCGGCGCAACACCAGTGAAACCGGCGCCAACGAGGAACCTGCACAACACAATCAAGATACTTTTGCCCCAACGTAACAGTGAGGTTGTAAATCTCACCGGCTTGCTGAAAACAAAGGATTAAACGTATCGTGTGGAAGATGATGTTTGTTTGCAAAGAACAGTAGAGAACAATGATTGCAGTAGATTGTATTCAGATGTAAAAGAATGGACCGGGGTCCACAGTTCACTAGTGGTGTCTCTCCAATAAGATAAATAACATGATGGGTGAACAAATTACGGGTGGGCAATTGACAAATAAAGATTCAATACATATCATGATGATCACTATGAGATTTAATCAGGGCATTACGACAAAGTACATGACCGCCATCCAGCATGCATCTATGCCTAAATAGTCCACCTTCAGTTAGCATCCGCACCCCTTCCAGTATTAAGTTGCAAACAACGAGACAATTGCATTAAGTATGGTGCGTAATGTAATCAACACAAATATCCTTAGACAAAGCATCGATGTTTTATCCCTAGTAGCAACAAGACATCCACAACCTTAGAACTGTCACTGTCCCAGATTCAATGGAGGCATGAACCCACTATCGAGCATAAATACCCCCTCTTGGAGTTACAAGTATCAACTTGGCCAGAGCCTCTACTAGCAACGGAGAGCATGCAAGAACATAAACAACACATATATGATAGATTGATAATCCCACCAAACACAACATGTAGCATTACAAATAGATGATCTTGATCATGTTAGGCAGCTCACAAGATCTAAACATGATAGCACAAGGGGAGAAGACAACCAACTAGCTACTGCTATGGACCCATAGTCAAGGATGAACTACTCACGCATCAATCCGGAGGCGGGCATGATGATGTAGAGCCCTCCGGTGATGATTCCCCTCTCCGGCAGGGTGCCGGAGGCGATCTCCTGAATCTCCCGAGATGGGATTGGCGGTGGCGTCTCGGAAGGTTTTCCGTGTCGTGGCTCTCGGTAATAGGGTTTTCGACGACGGAGGCTTTAAGTAGGCGGGCAGCCTCGGAGGGCCAGGGGGTGGCCCCCATAGGCCGGCGCGCCAAGGCCCGAGGCCACGCCGCCTTGTGGGGTGGGGCCGGCCCCCTCTGGTCCTTCTCCAGCTCTCTGGAAGCTTCGCGAAATATAAGACCACAGGCGTTGATTTCGTCAATTTTGAGAATATTTTCTTTGTAGGATTTCAAATGAAAAGCAGAGAAAATAGCAACGGCGCTTCGGCATCTTGTTAGTAGGTTAGTGCCGGAAAATGCATAATAATGATGTAAAGTATGTATAAAACATGTGAGTATTATCATAAAAGTAGCATGGAACATAAGAAATTATAGATACGTTTGAGACGTATCAAGGCTGCGCGCATCCTTTGCAAGGATTGCGCCGACAAGATGCCCGACGGCGTGGCCTTATACCATACCGGCGGGAGCCGGTACTGGAATGTCAATGCAGAGCTACAAGGCGTGGATGTCCTCCTCCTCACCATCGGCTGGAGGCGCTTCGTCACCGAGAATGCCCTCTCGCGCTGGTTCCGGCTACGCCTCCGCTACCGCGATGGGGGGGACTTCTGGGTGAGCATCTGGGACCGCAACAGCTGCCGCGTCACCGTCGCACGTCCGCTGCTGTTCAGGTGAAGACCTGTTCATGGAGCCTTTTGTGGGTCTTCCGACGAGCGGCTTATCTTTCTCCTGGAGGACCTGCTGCCTGTCACATGGGAAAAGGGCGTAGTCCTTCTGGTGACAGGAGTATAGTTAGTAGCAGTACATTGTACACATCGCCTGTGAGGCACTATCTGTAATGTGAATATGCTTTTGAATGAAGTGTTTCTTGTTAGTGTGACCCTCCAACTCTCGCGGAGGTTTCGTGCGTCGTTGTTCTTCGTCACGTATCGTCTCAGAGGCTATGCTCTGGTTTAGGCAACATGATAGTCAGCCCGATTAGGACCAATGCATGTTACCCTCCAGTCGAGGTAGCTAAGATAACTCGCGAGGGTTTTCCTCGGAGTCCTCCAATAATACACTTAGAAGGGACAAGAGTGCCTGAGAACCACACAAAGAATTTGCGAGAGAAGGAACTAGAGGAAACTTAGCATTTTGGAGCGCTGCAGCCTCGCGGAGGAACTTGCCCCGGTGGCCCCTTTGATTCCTCTAGGAGGCAATCTCAGTGTTCCCTGTTCCGGACAATGATGCCCTGCCTGGTTCTTTACGGAGACAGCTCAGATATCCACCTCTTCTGCGTTCTATGTTCCTTGGTTCTCGTGCGTGAGGTGCTTGAGTCATTCATCATCAAGTACCTTGGTGAAGTGGTTGTGACGGGTAAGCCCAAAACCAGAGCTCAATAGCCCAAGCTTGAAGCTCGAGGAGGCTGATTCCGGATAGGACACCATGCCCAGCCCCTACCCGAGTGGTGCACGCAGAGGGGTAACCCAAAACATACGCGGCCGTTGAAGAGGTGCCCATGCCATGTGGGTGGTTTGGTCCGTGTGACCGCCCGCATCTGGGTCGCGCACACTAAAAGACCGTTGATCCAGTAACCGTCGCGGCATGGGCCGCGGCTCTATGGTTGTGCGCTAAATTGTGAGGGGCATGTGGTGCTCCCTCCCTGGTCATCATGCGGCGACCAAAGCGTCGGTACGTTTCCCTGGCCGCACATAAAAGGGTGGAGTTGCCCGTTGCCTCCCCTACTCCTCAGTCTTCCCCCTCCTCTCTTGTTTCCATCAGATGGTGCCGAAGAGGCCCTCCATATCCGAGAAGAGCAGCAGTACAGCCGCACTGGAGGTAACAAGCCTTGCGGCCAGGAGGTCGTGCGGTCGTCCTCGGGGAAGCGGGAAGCGCGAAGGCCGAGGCGGAAGGCGAGGTGGTTGCGGCGGCGGCCATGCTGGCCCTTCTGGTGGGGCGTCGACCTCCGTGGCGGTGGGAGATGGCGAAGCTCCGACGGTGAAACGACCGCGAGGTCGTCCGCTTGAGAGCCGCAACAATAGGAAGAGCAATCCGGAGGTCAGTCCACCTTCACCTCCCGCCGCCTCTACCAGGCGTGGTGACGTTGGAGGATGGCGTCCTTCCGTCTTACATCGATCCTCAGCACTGCCGACTGGAAGGAAATGCTTGCACTTCCCCAGCGATCTATTATTGGTGCCGCTGATATCCTGCCCTCTCTGAACATATTGTCTCATGCCAAGGGTAGACGCGACTGGAGCATGGAGCTCGAGATTTCCCTTTCAGGGAATGTGACCTTCACTTTCGGCTGGGACAAATTCGTCCACGATAGCGGGCTCTCGTATGGCAACACTCAGCATTTTCGCTACCTGGGTGACGGACGCTTCTCGGTCTATGTGTGGAACAACCTTTAGTGCCGGGTAGCCATGTCACCGGGCCTTATGTAGCCAAGCGGCCGATTTGGCTGATGTAGCCAAGGTCAGCTGAGGAGAAGAAGAAGTAGGCTTCTCGTGATGCAGTATCGGCTATAGCTTGTAAGTAGTTCCTGTCCCATGGGCCAAACTGTAATATTATCTTTCACAGTATGCAGTCCCAGAGTATGCATTTTGCGCTGAGCGATCCGCTTGTTCTCAGAGAGGTTTCTTGCTTCGCTGCATCCTGCCGTACGCTGTTCCGGACGCTGCACCCCTGGTACTCATGGACTAGTAGCTTGGTCGTGCAAACCGTTGTTAGCCGGAGCCCAATCGGGGCACCTAGAATGACTCGCGGGGGCCTGCCCCGGCGCCCTCCGGCCGCATACTTAGGCGAAGCAGGAGCGCGCAACCACCGAGCCCCGAAATCAGGGAAGGTTTGAGGCAGGTGGACACTTAGCCTTCATGGCGTGTGACCCCTGCCTGCGGCTTCATCACAGATCCTTCTAGAGGAGAAATCCAGGCTGCTCGAGAAGCCGACTCTTTGAAGGAGTGGTTGCGGGTGTCCACTGATACCAATGATGGTTGTACTGTGGCAGTGTACTGGGGGTTACCTGATCGAAGTCTGACGGTAAACCTGCCTCACTGGGCAAGCCCCCATGTTTTCTACCAACTCTGATGTCCACCAGGCGTGCCATGGCCACCGCCCTGGGTCTACCCGTTCTCGACAGTCCCTCGTGGAGGCCACCGTGAGATTCTTCGGGTGGCCCTTAGAGGAGAATGCCCTGGATGCTCGTCCTGGCCGGCTCCTCAGGAAGGTGACTGTAAGGTTCTGCATGTAGAGATTATCCTGTCTGCCCGTCCATCTTGGCCTCCCGTGGGGGTTACCATGGGGCTCCATTTGCGGGCTTCAAAGAATAACCTTCATGTATGCGTGCTCCTGTTGGCCCCTCAAGGACGTAACCATAAGGCTTCGCATGTAGGTTCCATAGAATCGTCTTGTATGCGTGTTCTTGTTTGTTCCTCGAAGAGGTAACCATAAGACTCCGCATGTAGGCTCTGACATGATGCGCACGTGGGGGGTATCCTGTATGCATGTTCTTGTTGGTTCCTCGGAGAGGAAACCATAATACTTTACATGTAGGCCTGGTCGTGACATCTTGTGGGTTCCTCGAGGAGGTAACCGTAAGATTTGCACGTTGGGGGTGTCCTGTATGCCTGTTCTTGTTGGTTCCTTGGGAGGTAACCGTAAGAATTTACATGTAGGCTCTGACGTGACTCCTTGTTAGTCCCTCGAGGAGGTAACTGTAAGGTTCGCACGTGGGGGGGGGGTGTCCTGTATGCCTGTTCTTGTTGGTTCCCCGGGGAGGTAACTGTAAGACTTTACATGTAGGCTCTGACGTGACTCCTTGTTAGTCCCTCGTGGAGGTGACTGTAAGGCTTGCACGTAGGGGGCGTCCTGTATGCGTTCTCTTGATGGCTCCACGAGGAGATAACCATAAGATTCACATGTAGGCTCTGATGTGTCTCCTTCTAAGTCCCTCGGGGAGGCGACCGCAAGGTTTGCACATGTATAAGAGTTATCCTATCAGCGGATTCTGTTGGTTCCTCGAGGAGGTAACTGTAGACCTGCGCCTTAGGCTTTACCGCGATTCCTTGTTGGTTCCTCGGGAAGGTAACTGTAAGGCTATGCGCGTTGTTTTGCTCGTGCGATGTGTTCCTCGGGTACTCATGCTGCATGAGTGAACCAGACTCCAGAGGCCCTGGAGAGGTGGCGTAGTGCGGGTAGCGACCCCACTGCCAGAGCTCGTTTTCCGGGCACGGAGCTGATGGGTTGCCCCGACTAAGGCATGATACCTAGTCCCAACTCATGCAACAGAGTTTACCAAGAACTCAGGGAACACTTTGAGACAATTTGGTGATCCTCAAGAAGTCCAGTCTGAGAGACCATTTTTTGAACCCCAGGAAGACCAATCTGAGAATAATAGGCGCATGGCGCATTCTTGAAGGGTTTGGCAATTGTTTTGATTACAATACTTCCTGCAAAAGATCCTTCCAGAAAGAAACGTGACTTGAAGCAAAAGGACTTCTTGAGACACGCGGTGAGCTTGGAAAACCAACCCTTGGTCTTGACGGATTGAGGCACATAGTCGGAGTCATCGCTATCGGCCTCCTCATCTTCCTTATCCTTGGGGGCATCGGGGCCAAACCTTGGCTTCAAGTGTGTCTTGACAATGGATCTGCGCACAATATGATTGGTGATGCGGCCACATTGAGTGAGGAGGTCTCCACATCTAGCTTGATCCCACTTGAGGCAAATCAAACGCATGATGTATGGGGCATATTGGGGAAGCTTGCGGAGGAAGGCGCAATCATGCATCTCATGCCATATATAGTCCATGCAATCCAATTGCTTGCCGCTGCCTTGGTTCTCTCGAGTGAGCACGAGAAGGTTGACAAGAAAGCCATGAAATTCATCTTGATTGGTATGCTAGTTGTTGACGGTGTTGCGTTAGATGCGGTTCATGATGTCAAAAGTGGGAAGGAGGTCATAAGCACTGCTGCAAAGCGCTCTCCCGGGGATATAGAGGTTCATGATGTCATGGGCTTGCGGTGATGACGAATCCGGAAGGAGTTGAGGTTGTTGTGAGCAAGTTGGTAACCAAGTCCATTCGCAAACTCTTCCCAAGTGGATTTCATGACATGCTCCTTGGTCATCCAATTGAGAGAGCGGTATCCATTCTCATCCACTTCAAACATCACGGTGGCATAGAATTGGCATATGATCTCCTTCGAGTATTGGTGGTTGAATGTCATCAATGGAATGAGCCCAAATTCTTCACATATGGCCTTTGCTTCTCCAAAGTACTCGGGTTCCGAGTCTAGCTTCTCCATGCTTATTGACCATTGAGGGCAACAAGCAAACTCCTTGGCACCATATATCTCGTTGTAAATCATCTCTTGGTTTTTGTGATAGAAGTGGACATTCAGGCACAAGCGAGTGTTCTTCTCCACCAAGTATGGATTGACCTTGCGAACTTCCAAGAATTGGTTCTTGGATAACTCATTCATAAGCTTGATGGGCCCCGTGGTGGTCTTCTTCTTGGCAGCGGCTGCGGTTGCTCGTTGACGCTTGGTGGTGCGAGGAGAGACGATCTCATCTTCTTCATCTCGTGGACGGCGAGAGACGGGAGGATTCCTTGACTTGGGAGCACGGGGCTTCGAACCTGTGAATCAGTAGAGATTGTAGAAGGAATAGGGGGTAAGTGCACAAGCCCTGGAGTGGCAACGCATATGACACTAACAAGCAACAAGTGTTAAATTTTCTGAGAAGCGGTAGTACCGCGACCAGGTCCCCATTGACTTTCTTAGTAAAAAGAGTGGGAACAATTTTCCCCACTTCAAAACCACGGTCTTCAAGCAATTCCCTTAGGTTCTCATACCAAGCTCTAGGAGCTTCTTTGAGACCATATAGAGCCTTTTTAAGCTTGAAAACGTGGTCCGTGAAGTGAGGGTCCTTGAACCTCGGGGGTTACTGCTAGAGATTCGTGTCCGCGAAGGGACATGAGTATCACCAAACCCGAGAGGTTCGAACGTTGGGGACTCAAGATCACGTCGCCGCCTTACCGACAAAGGCACCTGCAGGCACATCGATTTACCAGGTTCAGGGCCCTCGGAGAGGTAAAACCCCTACGTCCTGCCTTGGTGGTTGTATTGCAGGTCACAATGGAGAGGATGACCGTACACGTATCTAGGGTTTGTGATCGCTCTGGATCGTCCCCCTCTACGCCAGCAAGGCTAATCCTTGTATAGGGGAGCTGATCCTCCTCTCCCGAAATATCTTGAGGGAGAAAGGTTGCCACATCTCCAAACTGAGGGTGGGAAATTCCGCCGCCCTTTACATGATGGACATAGTCCATGGTCGATTAAAGTGTCGATCCATGGCAGACGCTGAGATCGTCATGACGCCTCCTTTGGCAGCTTGTGCCGTCCACCCGGCCTTGCACTAAAGAGGCAAGGACAGGGTCTTGGTGCTTTGGTCCTCATCGAGCCTGCTTTAATATGCAAAGAGGCAATGGAATCTTGCCTACTCGGGACGGAGCTTTTGAGCTCAGCCATGACGTGCGCGGTGCCAACCCAGTTTGTCTTGTAGCCTTCGGGGCCCGCTCTTCCTGTTCTCACTGCAGGTCTTGAGAGGAGGGAATCCAATCCTTCCTTCCTTGATATTATCGTCCCCAAAAGGGGCTTTCTGACTTGAGGAGGCTAGTAGCTCGGGGACCTCCGCGAGGGAGTTCCTCCCCGAGCCTATCTTCTGCTCTAGCTTGGTGTCTCCAAGAGGGTTTCACGCCTCGTGAAGCCTCACTCGGGAGTAGCCTCCTCGAGTGATTGTTTCTGAGTGGCTACTATGGGCCAAGCAACCATAGGTCCATGGCACCCTAGTTGCCAGGGATCCCACAGTTGCTTCACATAAACCTCCTCATATAAAGGACCATTCAGAAAAGCACTCTTTACGTCCATTTGTTGAAGCTTGAAACCATAGTGAGAGGCAACTGCTAAAAGGATAAAGATGGACTCGAGTCTAGCAACGGGTGCGAATGTCTCGCCAAAGTCCACGCCTTCAACTTGTGAGTAACCTTGGGCCACCAATCTTGCTTTGTTGCGGATGACGATGTCATGTTCATCTTGCTTGTTCTTGACGACCCATTTGGTGTCGATAACATTGCGACAATGATCCGGACGCTTCATGAGTGTCCATACATCATTCATATTGAAGTTGTTGAGCTCCTCTTGCATTGCGAGCAACCAATCGGGATCTTTAAGCGCATCATAGACCTTGAGTGGTTCCACCATGGAGACAAAAGCATGGTGCTCGCAAAAATTCGCTAGTTGCCTCCGGTAGATGCCTTGCTCTTTAAATCTCCAATGATGTTGCGTAAGGAATGAGACTTGAGGCATAAGTGTCTTGTTGTAGTATCTTCACGGCGAGTTTTGGCCTTGGGAATAGATTCTTGTGAGGCCTCTTGATCTTCATCATGCTTTGGTTCCTCTCCTTGACCATCATTGTTGTTGTCGGGGGCATCATCATCATCATCATCATCATCATCATCATCATGAGATCCGGAGGACTCGGGGGAATTAGGGAATGTATTATCCGGAATGTTTGACCCCAAGACTGAAGAACTTGAAGCTTGGCCTTGATCACTTGGTGGTTGTTGTTGTGAGGGTGCAACAGTTGTTGTTGATGTTGAACTTGAGGTTGTTGTTGAAGGGTTCGTTGCATGGAAAACAAAAAATTTCTACCGTGAACATGAACAAAAACCAAGATCCAATCTAGGAAGAAGCAAGATCTAATCTACGAAGATCGAAGCAACGAGATGTATGAGAGACTAACCCTCGAAGATCCAAAGCCTTACGAGATCAGATCTCATTGTTGATGTAGTCGATCGTCCCGTGCTGCAATCCGGCAGCACTTCCGTACTCGGTCGTGCGTACGGTGTCGATGAAGCCCATCCTCTCCCCGTGATACGTCCATTTTGCATCACTATTTTATATCATAATTTACTGTTATTCATTGATATATTTCATATTTAGAGATGATACTTATTTTATTTCACCTATTTTGCATGTTTCATGATTATTGGAGAATTATTCACCGGAGTCAGAATTCTGCTGGAAAAAGCACCGTCAGGATACCATATTTCTGAAGATCAACAATTGACGGAAAATACACCGAAGTTCTTATTTTCCCAGATGACGAAGCCAACCAAAAGGGGAGGCCGAGGAGGGCCGCCATGGCCCCCCCCATAGGTCGGCGCGGGCCCCACCCTAGCCGCGCCGCCATGTGGGGAGGGGGCCCATGACCCCCCCTCGGCCATCTCCCCTTCGCGTACTTCATCTCCCGAGAACCCTAAGGTACTGGGAGGCATCGAGAATAGACATAGCCGCCTCTGCGGTGCGGAAAACACGAGAGAAAAGAGCTCTCCGGCGGGCAGGAATCCGCCGGGAAATTCCCTCCCAGAGGGGGAAATCATCGCCATCGTCACCGTCATCGAGCTGGACTTCATTGGGACCATCATCATCATCATCTCCACCATCAACACCGCCATCTCCACCGCTGCACCTCGTCTCCGCTGTAACAATTTGGGTTGAATCTTGGTTATTTCATAGGGGAAACTCTCCCGGTATTGATTACTACTTGTTATTGATGCTATTGAGTGAAACCATTGGATCAAGGTTTATGTTCAGATTGTTATCCATCATCATATCACCTCTGATCATGTTCCATATGATGTCTCGTGAGTAGTTCGTTTAGTTCTTGAGGACATGGGTGAAGTCTAAATGTTAGTAGTGAACTATGTTGAGTAATATTTAATGGTTTGATATTTAAGTTGTGGTGTTATTCTTCTAGTGGTGTCATGTGAACGTCGACTAAATGATACTTCACCTTTATGTGCCTAGGGGAGTACATCTTGTATTCGTTTGCTAATTGTGGGGTTGCCGGAGTGACAGAAACCTAAACCCCCGTTGGTATATCGATGCAGGAGGGATAGCAGGATCTCAGAGTTTAAGGCTGTGGTTAGATTTATCTTAATTACTTTCTTGTATTTGCGGATGCTTGCAAGGGGTTTAATCACAAGTATGTATTAGTCCTAGGAAGGGCGGTGCATTAGCATAGGTTCACCCACACAACACTTATCAAAACAATGAAGATTAATCAACTATATGAAGCGAAAGCACTAGACTAAATTCCGTGTGTCCTCAAGAACGTTTGGTCATTATAAGTAAACAAACCGGCTTGTCCTTTGTGCTAAAAAGGATTGGCCCACTCGCTGCAATTATTTCTCTCGCATTTTACTTACTCGTACTTTATTTATCTGCTATATCAAAACCCCCGAAAACTTGTCCGTGAGCATTTACGTGAATCCTTCATCGAAACTCTTGTCAACACTCCTCGTTGGGTTCGACACTCTTATTTATCGAAAGTACTACGATACACCCTATACTTGTGGGTCATCAAGACTATTTTCTGGCTTGCCGGGGAGTGAAGCGCTATTGGTAAGTGGAATTGGTAAGGAAAACTTTTACTGTACGTGCTGATTTTGTTTCTTCCTGCTGCTATAAGTCATTATGGAGAGATCCTCTCTTGAATTTCTATTTGGGAAATCTACTACTACTGCAAGGTAGTGGATGAGGCGCCAGGTGAGGAAGTAATTCCGTATAAAATACCTATGAAGATTATTGAACGTGATGTGGATAACCGCTATGAAGGGGATGTAACTGTTCATCCTGGAGATCATTTATTGTTCTTACATGAATTATGCGGGTTATTCAAGTGTGCAGGTATTTCAATGGATGAAGTTAGGAAGAAATTATTCGCTATATCGCTGTCTGGTAAAGCGGCGCATTGGTATAAACTGCTGAAGGATGAGCATTCTCTTGATTGGAAGGATATTGTGCTTCAATTTTATTTTAAATTCTATCCTCCAAGCGAAATTCACAAAGACCGAAACCGCATATATAATTTCTGGCCTCATGACGGAGAGAGTATTGCCCAAGCATGGGGGATATTGAAGTCTTTAATGCTCAAATGCCCCATTCATGAGCTTCCTGGTAATATCATCGTTGATAATTTCTATGCAAGACTTTCTTTTCAAGATAAAACCTTGCTGGATACTACTTGTTCTGGATCATTCACACGCAATAAAGAAGAGTTTAAATGGGACCTTCTTGATCGGATCCAAGAAAATACTGAAGGATGGGAGAATGACAAAGGTAGAGTGTCAGGTATAAATTATGATTATGAATGCATTGAAACTTTTATGGATACTGATAAATTTCGTAATATGAGTGCTACTTATGGTCTTGACTCTCAAGTTGTTGCAAATTTTTATAAAGCTTTTGCCTCTCATTTTGAATTGCCTAGGAAGAATTTTGATAAATATCATGAACCTTACAAAGATAAAACTGATTCACCTATAGGTAAATGTATTGAAGTTAAAACTGTTGATCATATTCTTCCTGAAGCTTATATTGAAAAAACTCCTTTCCCTGCTAAAATGAAGGAGTATTCTATTATAACTAGTGTGGTTAATAAAAGTGCAAAGAAACCTATAGAACCTGAGGAGCAAATAAATGTTGAACCTGCTATTGCAATAGTTAAAGATCTTGTGACTGAAAATGTAGAAGATGGTCACATCATTTTCTGTGAAGATGCCTCTAATATTGTTTCACATCCTAGTAAGTCTAGGAAAGCTAGTGTTCCTATGCTCTCTGTTAGAATTGGTGATCATTGTTATTATGGTTTATGCGATATTGGTGCAAGTATTAGTGCCATTCCTTATGAGCTCTATACGGAAATCATGCATGAAATTGGTTCTTGTGAACTTGAAGATATTGATGTGGTTATTCGGCTAGCTAATAGAGAAACTATCTCTCCTATTGGTATTGTTCGAGATGTGGAAGTTCTATGTGGTAAGATTAAATATCCTGCTGACTTTTTGGTACTTGGTTCTGCTGCTAGTAAGACTTGTCCTATCATTTTTGGTAGACCTTTTCTAAATACTTGTGGAGCTATTATAGATTGCAAGAAAGAGAAAATTGTGACTAAATTTGCTGGTGAATCTTATGAGTTTAACTTCTCTAAATTTGCCAAAGTCCCTTATAAAGCTGAATTACCTAATAATGATTTTAGAGTTGAACAGCTTGCATCTATTGCTCTTGCTCCTACTAATCCTTTGCAGCAACATTTGGAGGATCATGAGAGTGAAGTATTTAGGGAAGAAAGGAATGAGCTTGATGAAATCTTCCTTCGTCAACCCATTCTTAAACATGACTTACCGGTCGAAGTATTTGGGGAAAAAGGAGGATCCTGTTTTTGATTTGAAACTGTTACCTGATAATCTTAAGTATGCTTATATTGATGATAAGAAAACATATCCTATTATTATTAGTGCTAAGCTTTCAGATTTTGAGGAAGAAAGATTATTGGAAATATTGAAGAAACATCGAGGAGCTATTGGCTACACTCTATTTGCCAACATGCCATCAACATGGAAGATGATGCAAAGCCTGTTGTTGAACATCAACGTCGTCTAATTCCTAAGATGAAGGATGTGGTAAGGAATGAGGTATTGAAACTTCTTGAAGCTGGTATTATATATCCTATTGCTGATAGTAGATGGGTTAGTCCTGTACATTGTGTTCCTAAGAAAGGAGGAATAACTGTTGTACCTAATGATAATGATGAGCTCATTCCTCAAAGAGTAGTTGTAGGGTATAGAATGTGCATTGATTATCGAAAAGTTAATAAAGTTACTAAGAAAGATCATTACCCTTTACCATTTATTGATCAAATGCTAGAAAGGTTATCTAAAAACACTCATTTCTGCTTTCTTGATGGTTATTCTGGGTTTTCACAAATTGCTGTTAGAGCTAAAGATCAAGAGAAAACCACTTTCACTTGTCCCTATGGAACTTATGCTTATAGGCGTATGCCTTTTGGTTTATGTAATGCTCCTGCTACTTTTCAAAGATGCATGTCTGCTATTTTTCATGGTTTTTGTGAAAAGATTGTAGAGGTTTTCATGGATGATTTTTCTATCTATGGGAATTCTTTTGATAATTGTTTGCGAAACCTTGATAAAGTTTTGCAGAGATGTGAAGAAACTAACCTTGTTCTTAATTGGGAGAAATGCCACTTTATGGTTAATGAAGGAATTGTATTGGGACATAAAATTTCCGAGAGAGGTATTGAAGTTGATAGAGCTAAAGTTGAAGAAATTGAGAAGATCCCTATCCCAAGGATGTTAAAGGTATTCGTAGTATTCTTGGTCATTGATAACGCGTGAAGCACACGTCCGTTGGGAACCCCAAGAGGAAGGTGTGATGCGTACAGCAGCAAGTTTTCCCTCAGTAAGAAACCAAGGTTATCAAACCAGTAGGAGTCAAGGACCACGTGAAGGTTGTTGGTGGAGGAGTGTAGTGCGGCGCAACACCGGATTACGGCGCCAACGTGGAACCTGCACAACACAATCAAGATACTTTGCCCCAACGTAACAGTGAGGTTGTCAATCTCACCGGCTTGCTGAAAACAAAGGATTAAACGTATAGTGGAAGATGATGTTTGTTTGCGAAGAACAGAGAGAACAATGATTGCAGTAGATTGTATTCAGATGTAAAAGAATGGACCGGGGTCCACAGTTCACTAGTGGTGTCTCTCCAATAAGATAAATAACATGTTGGGTGAACAAATTACAGGTGGGCAATTGACAAATAAAGATTCAATACATATCATGATGATCACTATGAGATTTAATCAGGGCATTACGACAAAGAACATAGACCGCCATCAGCATGCATCTATGCCTAAATAGTCCACCTTCAGGTTAGCATCCGCACCCCTTCCAGTATTAAGTTGCAAACAACAGACAATTGCATTAAGTATGGTGCGTAATATAATCAACACAAATATCCTTAGACAAAGCATCGATGTTTTATCCCTAGTAGCAACAGCACATCCACAACCTTAGAACTTTCTATCACTGTCCCAGAATGAAGGCAGGAACCCACTATCGAGCATAAATACCCCCTCTTGGAGTTACAAGTATCAACTTGGCCAGAGCCTCTACTAGCAACGGAGAGCATGCAAGAACATAAACAACACATATATGATAGATTGATAATCAACTTGACATAATATTCTATATTCATCGGATCCCACCAAACACAACATGTAGCATTACAAATAGATGATCTTGATCATGTTAGGCAGCTCACAAGATCTAAACATGATAGCACAAGAGGAGAAGACAACCATCCAGCTACTGCTATGGACCCATAGTCCAAGGATGAACTACTCACACATCAATCCGGAGGCGGGCATGGTGATGTAGAGCCCTCGGTGATGATTCCCCTCTCCGGCGGTGCCGGAGGCGATCTCCTGAATCCCCGAGATTGGATTGGCGGCGGCGGCGTCTGGGAAGGTTTTCCGTATCGTGGCTCTCGTATAGGGTTTCGCGACGAAGGCTTTAAGTAGGCGGAAGGGCAGCGTTGGAGGGGGCACAGGGGCCCCACACCATAGGGCGGCGCGGGGCCCACCCTGGCCGCGCGACCGTGTGGTGTGGGCGCCTCGTCGCCCCACTTCGTATCCCCTCCGGTCTTTTGGAAGCTTCGTGGAAAAATAAGACCCTAGGCATTGATTTCGTCCAATTCCCAGAATATTTCCTTTGTAGGATTTCTGAAACCAAAAACAGCAGAAAACAAGAACGGCGCTTCGGCATCTTGTTAATAGGTTAGTGCCGGAAAATGCATAATAATGATGTAAAGTATGTATAAAACATGTGAGTATTGTCATAAAAGTAGAATGGAACATAAGAAATTATAGATACGTTTGAGACGTATCAAGCATCCCCAAGCTTAGTTCCTACTCGCCCTCGAGTAGGTAAACGAAAAATAATTTCTGAAGTGACATGCTACCAACATAATCTTGATCAACATTATTGTAAAGCATATGAGATGAATGGAGTGATTCAAAGCAATAGATTGCTAACAAAAGATAATGACTAAACAACTGAATCATATAGCAAAACTCTTCATGAATAGTACTTTCAAGACAAGAATCAAAAGGACTTGCATAAGAGCTAACTCATAAAGCAATAGATTCAAAGTAGAATGCATTGAAGAAACACAAAGGATGATTAAGTTTCAGCAATTGCTTTCAAGGTGTAACATGTATATCTCATGGATAATTGTCAACATAGAGTAATATAACAAGTTCAATAGGTAAACATGTAAGAATCAATGCACACAGTTAACACAAGTGTTTGCTTCTAAGATAGAAAGAAGTAGGTAGACCGACTCAACATAAAGTAAAAGAATGGCCCTTCGCAGAGGGAAGCATGGCTATTTTTGTGCTAGAGCTTTTATTTTGAAAACATAGAAACAATTTTGTCAACGGTAGTAATAATTCATATGTGTTATGCATAATACATCCTACAAGTTGCAAGCCTCATGCATCGAATACCAATAGTGCCCGCACCTTGTCCTAATCAGCTTGGATTACATGGATTATCATTGCATAACATATGTTTCAACCAAGTGTCACAAAGGGGTACCTCTATGCCGCCTGTACAAAGGTCCAAGGAGATAAATCGCATTTGATTTCTCGTTTTTAATAGATCTCAACTTAGGACATCCATACCGGGACAACATAGAAAACAGATAATGGACTCTTTAATGCATAAGCATTCAACAACAGATAATATTCTCATAAGAGATTGAGGATGAATGTCCAAACTGAAAACTTCCACCATGATACATGGCTTTGGTTAGCGGCCCAATGTTCTTCTCTAACATATGCATACTCAAACCATTTGATCATGATAAATCACCCTTCCTTCAGACAAGACGAACATGCATAGCAACTCACATGATACCCAACAAAAGTTGATGGCGTCCCCAGAAACATGGTTACCGCTCAACACGCAACTTATAAGAACTAAGACACATAGCTACATATTCATCACAACATAGTAGGTAGATATGGTGGACACAAATGGCATGGGTTTTGGCTCAAGGTGTTTGGATGCACGAGAAGCATTTCCTCTCAGTACAAGGCTTTGGCTAGCAAGGTTGTTTGAAGCAAACACAAGTATGAACAGGTACAACAAAACTTACACAAGAACATATTGCAAGCATTATAAGACTCTACACTGTCTTCCTTGTTGTTCAAATACTTTACCAGAAAATATCTAGACCTTAGAGAGACCAATCATGCAAACCAAATTTCAACAAGCTCTACAGTAGTTCTCCACTAATAGATTAAACTACATGATGCAAGAGCTTAAACATGATCTATGAGAGCTCAAAACAATTGCCAAGTATCAAGTTATTCCAAACCATATGAAGCATTTTCTGATTCCAACCAAATAGCAATCAACAAAGCAATTTTCAGCCTTCGCCATGAACATTAAAGCATAACTAAGAACACAAGTGTTCAAATGAAAAAGCGGAGCGTAATATCTCCAATACAAGGATGGTGGGATCCAACTTTATTCAAATCAAAACAAAAACAAAAACAAACAGACGCTCCAAGTAAAGAACATAAGATGTGATGGAATAAAAATATAGTTTCACTAGAAGTGACCTGATAAGTTGTTGATGAAGAAGGGGATGCCTTGGGCATCCCAAGCTTAGATGCTTGAGTCTTCTTAAAATATGTAGGGATGAACCACGGGGCATCCCCAAGCTTAGACTTTTCATTCTTGATCATATTGTATCATCCTCCTCTCTTGACCCTTGAAAACTTCCTCCACACCAAACTTAAAGCAACCTCATTAGAGGGTTAGTGCATAATCAAAAATTCACATATTCAGAGGTGACATAATCATTCTTAACACTTCTGTACATTGCACAAAGCTACTGAAAGTTAATGGAACAAAGAAATCCATTCAACATAGCAAAAGAGGCAATGCGAAATAAAAGACAGAATCTGTCAAAATAGAACAGTCCGTAAAGACGATTTTTTCTGAGGCACTTAACTTGCTCAGATGGGAAAACTCAAAAGTAATGAAAGTTGCGTACATATATGTGGATCACGCACGTAAATTGGCAGATTGTTTTGATTTTTCTGCAGAGATATCTACACAAATTCGTGACAGACAACAATTCTGTTTCTGCGCAGCAATCCAAATCTAGCATCAACTTTACCATAGAGACTTTACTTGGCACAAAAACATGATAAGGAGAGGTTGCTACAGTAGTAACAACTTCCAAGACTCAACAATACAGTAGTAAAATAAAACATGGGTTATCTCCCAAGAAGTGCTTTTCTTTAATTCAGCTAGGCGTAGAAAGTGCAAATCAAGTAACATCGAGAGAAGAAGCATCAACATCATAATTTGTTCTAATAATAGAATCAAAAGGCAACTTCATTCTCTTTCTAGGGAACTGTTTCATACCTTTCTTGAGAGGAAATTGATACTTAATATTTCCTTCTTTCATATCAATAACAGCACCAATAGTTCGAAGAAAGGGTCTTCCCAAGACAATAGGACAAGATGCATTGCATTCAATATCCAAAACAACAAAATCAATGGGGACAAGGTTATTGTTAACCGTAATGCGAACATTTTCAATCCTCCCCAAAGGTTTCTTTAGAGAATTATCAGTAAGATTAACATCCAAATAACAATTTTTCAATGGTGGCAAGTCAAGCATATCATAAACTTTCTTAGGCATAACAGAAATACTTGCACCAAGATCACATAAAGCATTACATTCAAAATCATTGAATTTCATCTTAATGATGGGCTCCCAACCATCTTCCAACTTCCTAGGAATAGAAGCTTCAAGTTTTAATTTCTCTTCCCTAGCTTTAATGAGAGCATTTGTAATATGTTTTGTAAAGGCTAAATTTATAGCACTAGCATTAGGACTTCTAGCAAGTTTTTGTAAGAACTTTATAACTTCAGTAATATGACAATCATCAAAATCTAAACCATTATGATCTACAGCATTCTGAAAAATTTCAGCACTTTTATCACAAACAGTTTCAGCAGTTTCAGGCAGTTTTACACGCTTTGCACTAGGAGTAGAAACATTGCCAACACCAATTATTTTACCATTGATAGTAGGAGGTGTAGCAACATGTGAAGAATCAACATTACTAGTGGTGGTAATAGTCCAAACTTTAGCTACATTATTCTCTTTAGCATGTTTTTCTTTTTCTTCTCTATCCCACCTAGCATGCAATTCAGCCAACATTCTTATATTATCATTAATTCGAACTTGGATGGCATTTGTTTTTGAAAACCTAGCATCTTTAACTTCCTCAGGCATAACTTTCAGTTTTAAAAGATCAACATCAAGAGCAAGACTATCAACCTTAGAAGCAAGAACATCAATTTTACCAAGTTTTTCTTCAACAGTTTTATTAAAAGCAGTTTGTGTACTAATAAATTCTTTAAGCATGACTTCAAGACCAGAGGGTACACTCTTATTATTGTTGTAAGAATTACCATAAGAATTACCATAACCACTACCATTATTAGAAGGATATGGCCTATAGTTGTTGTTACCATAATTATTCCTATAAGCATTGTTGTTGAAATTATTATTCTTAATGAAATTCAATCAACATGCTCTTCTTGAGCCACCAATGAAGCTAAAGAAACATTATTAGGATTAATATGAGATCTACCATTTGCAAGCATAGACATAATAGCATCAATCTTATCACCCAAAGAAGAGGTTTCTTCAACAGAATTTACCTTCTTACCTTGAGGAGTTCTTTCAGTATGCCATTCAGAGTAATTGATCATCATATCATCAAGAAGCTTTGTTGCGGCGCCCAAGGTGATGGACATAAAAGTACCTCCAGCAGCTGAATCCAATAAGTTCCTCGAGGAAAAATTCAATCCTGCATAAAAGGTTTGGATGATCATCCAAGTAGTTAGTCCATGGGTAGGGCAATTCTTTACCAAAGATTTCATTCTCTCCCATGCTTGAGCAACATGTTCATTATCAAATTGCTTAAAGTTCATAATGCTACTTCTCAAAGATATAATCTTAGCAGGGGGATAATATTTACCAATAAAAGCATCTTTACATTTAGTCCATGAATCAATACTATTTTTAGGCAAAGAAAGCAACCAATCTTTAGCTCTTCCTCTTAAGGAGAAAGGAAACAATTTCAGTTTTATAATATCACCATCTATATCCTTATACTTTTGCATTTCACAAAGTTCAACAAAATTATTAAGATGGGCAGCAGCATCATCAGTACTAACACCAAAATTGCTCTCTCATAACAAGATTCAATAAAGCAGGTTTAATTTCATAGAATTCTGCTGTAGTAGCAGGTGGAGCAATAGGAGTACTTATAAAATCGTTATTATTTGTGCTAGTGAAATCACACAACTTAGTATTTTCAGGAGTACCCATTGTAGCAGTAATAAAAGTAAACTAAGCAAATAGAATAAAGTAAAGACAAGTAACTATTTTTTTGTGTTTTAATATGGAGCTAGTAAACAAGACAGTAAATAAAGTAACTAATTTTTGTGTGTTTTTGATATAAAGCAAACAAGACAGTAAATAAAGTAAAGTAAAGCAAGACAAAAACAAAGTAAAGGGATTGGATGTGGAAGACTCCTCTTGCAGCGTGTCTTGATCTCCCCGGCAACGACGCCAGAAAAAGCTGGCGTGTAGTTGACGTGGGAGTTAGAAATCTCTGGGGTGTAACTTTTCTTCAGTTCCCTGATAACGCGTGAAGCACACGTCCGTTGGGAACCCCAAGAGGAAGGTGTGATGCGTACAACAGCAAGTTTTCCCTCAGTAAGAAACCAAGGTTATCGAACCAGTAGGAGTCAAGGACCACGTGAAGTTTGTTGGTGGAGGAGTGTAGTGCGGCGCAACACCAGTGTTTCCGGCGCCAACGTGGAACCTGCACAACACAATCAAGATACTTTTCCCCAACGTAACAGTGAGGTTGTCAATCTCACCGGCTTGCTGAAAACAAAGGATTGAACATATAGTGTGGAAGATGATGTTTGTTTGCGAAGAACAGTAGAGAACAATGATTGCAGTAGATTGTATTCAGATGTAAAAGAATGGACCGGGGTCCACAGTTCACTAGTGGTGTCTCTCCAATAAGATAAATAACATGTTGGGTGAACAAATTACAGGTGGGCAATTGACAAATAAAGATTCAATACATATCATGATGATCACTATGAGATTTAATCAGGGCATTACGACAAAGAACATAGACCGCCATCCAGCATGCATCTATGCCTAAATAGTCCACCTTCAGGTTAGCATCCGCACCCCTTCCAGTATTAAGTTGCAAACAACAGACAATTGCATTAAGTATGGTGCGTAATGTAATCAACACAAATATCCTTAGACAAAGCATCGATGTTTTATCCCTAGTAGCAACAACACATCCACAACCTTAGAACTTTATGTCACTGTCCCAGATTCAATGGAGGCATGAACCCACTATCGAGCATAAATACCCCCTCTTGGAGTTACAAGTATCAACTTGGCCGGAGCCTCTACTAGCAACGGAGAGCATGCAAGAACATAAACAACACATATATGATAGATTGATAATCAACTTGACATAATATTCTATATTCATCGGATCCCACCAAACACAACATGTAGCATTACAAATAGATGATCTTGATCATGTTAGGCAGCTCACAAGATCTAAACATGATAGCACAAGAGGAGAAGACAACCATCTAGCTACTGCTATGGACCCATAGTCCAAGGATGAACTACTCACACATCAATCCGAGGCGGGCATGGTGATGTAGAGCCCTCCGATGATGATTCCCCTCTCCGGCGTGCCGGAGGCGATCTCCTGAATCCCCCGAGATGGGATTGACGGCGGCGGCGTCTCTGGAAGGTTTTCCGTATCGTGGCTCTCGGTAATAGGGTTTTCGCGACGAAGGCTTTAAGTAGGCGGAAGGGCAGCGTTGGAGGGGGCACAGGGGCCCCACACCATAGGGCGGCGCGGGGCCCACCCTGGCCACGCGGCCTGTGGTGTGGGCGCCTCGTCGCCCCACTTCGTATCCCTCCGGTCTTCTGGAAGCTTCGTGGAAAAATAAGACCCTGGGCGTTGATTTCGTCCAATTCCGAGAATATTTCCTTTGTAGGATTTCTGAAACCAAAAACAGCAGAAAACAGGAACGGCACTTCGGCATCTTGTTAATAGGTTAGTGCGGAAAATGCATAATAATGATGTAAAGTATGTATAAAACATGTGAGTATTGTCATAAAAGTAGCATGGAACATAAGAAATTATAGATACGTTTGAGACGTATCAGTCATGCTGATTTTTATAGGAGATGTATTAAAGATTTCTCTAAAATTTCAAAACCTCTTACTAATCTTCTTCAAAAAGATGTACCTTTTGTTTTTGATGATGATTGTAAGGAAGCCTTTGAAACTCTAAAGAAGGCCTTAACAACTGCTCCTGTAGTTGAACCTCCTGATTGGAATTTACCTTTTGAAATTATGTGTGATGCTAGTGATTTTGCTGTAGGTGCTGTTCTTGGACAGCGAGTAGATAAAAAATTAAATGTTATTCATTATGCTAGTAAGACTCTAGATGCTGCTCAAAGAAATTATGCTACAACTGAAAAAGAGTTATTAGCCGTAGTTTTTGCTTGTGACAAGTTTAGACCTTATATTGTTGATTCAAAAGTCACAGTTCATACTGATCATGCTGCAATTAGGTACCTTATGGAAAAGAAAGACGCTAAGCCAAGGCTTATTAGATGGGTACTTCTTTTGCAAGAATTTGATTTACATATTGTAGATAGGAAAGGTGCTGATAATCCTGTTGCTGATAATTTGTCTAGATTGGAAAATATTGCTTATGATCCTGTTCCTGTTAATGATAGTTTTCCAAATGAACAATTGGTTGTAATAAAGGTGAGCTCGCGAGATAGTCCTTGGTATGCTGATTATGCTAACTTTATTGTTTCGAAGTATTTGCCTCCAACCTTTTCAGCTCAGCAAAGGAGAAAATTCTTTTATGACTTGAGACATTATTTTTGGGATGACCCACACTTATATAAAGAAGGAGTGGATGGTATTATGCGAAGATGTGTCCCCGAATATGAACAACGAGAAATATTGAGTAAGTGTCATGGTAGTGCTTATGGAGGACATCACGCCGGAGATAGAACCGCACAAAAGGTTCTACAATCGGTTTTTATTGGCCAACTCTCTTCAAAGATGCAAGAAAGTTTATTTTGTCTTGTGATGAATGTCAAAGAGTTGGTAATATCTCTAGACGCAATGAAATGCATATGAATTATACTCTTGTTATTGAACCATTTGATTGTTGGGGATTTGACTTCATGGGTCCTTTCCCTTCTTCAGAAGGTAACACTCATATACTTGTCGATGTTGATTATGTTACTAAATGGGTGGAAGCCATACCCACAAAAAGTGCTGATGGTGAGACCTCTTTAAAAATGCTTTTAGATGTTATCTTTCCTAGATTTGGAGTACCTAGATATATTATGACTGATGGAGGTTCTCATTTTATTCATGGAGGTTTTAGAAAAACTCTTGCTAAATATGGTATTAATCATAGAATTGCTTCAGCTTATCATCCTCAAACTAGTGGGCAAGTAGAATTATCAAATAGAGAAATTAAATCTATCTTGCAAAAGACTGTTAATAAATCTAGAAAAAATTGGGCTAGTAAGTTAAAAGAAGCATTGTGGGCTTATAGAACTGCTTATAAAAATCCTATGGGAATGTCTCCTTATAAAATGGTTTATGGAAAAGCTTGTCATTTACCTTTAGAACTAGAGCACAAAGCTTATTGGGCTGTAAGAGAACTTAATAAAGATTTTAAACTTGCCGGTAAGAAGAGGTTGCTACAATTGAGTTCTTTAGATGAATGGAGAAGTGAAGCTTATGAAAATGCTAAACTTTTTAAGGAGAAAGTTAAGAAATGGCATGATAGAAGAATTATTAAAAGAGAATTTAATGTTGGAGATAAAGTCCTATTGTATCGGTCTCGTCTCAGATTTTTTGCAGGGAAATTACTCTCAAAATGGGAAGGACCATATGTCATTGAGGAGGTGTATCGTTCAGGAGCAATAAAAATTGCCTCGCTGAAAGATGATGCTACACAAGTGGTGAATGGACAAAGACTCAAGCATTATATTTCTGGAGATTCTTATAATGAAGATATTGATGTTATTCAAGTGGTGACTCCGGAAGCTTTCATCAAAGACCAAATTGACAGTTCTGCAGAGTTCGACTTTGAATAGGTAACAGTTTTAGTAATAAAAAGTCCGCGTTTAACTTTCCGAACAATATTTCTGCTATTTTTGGAAAATATGAAAAATTACGAGATCGAAACGGAGTGGAGGAGATGCACGAGGGGACGTCCCCACGTGGGGGCGCGGGCCCCAGCCTGGCCGCGCCGCCCTATGGGGACAGCCCCTCGGCGTCCCGTTTCCACTCGTTTTCGACCTGGTACTTTCCTTTTGTCGTGAAAATATTTGCTATATAATCCCCCGGACCCTCCGAGATCCGTATATCGTTTTCTCGTCTTGTTTTGTTTCGAGCTGTTTCTGCCAGATATTGTTTTCAGATCTAGAGCCACCATGTCTTCGTCGGGAACTCCGAAGGATAGCTTCTTGGAGAACGTCGTCAACCCGTATATGAACGAGCTGAAGATGCATCCCAAGGAATTGCTGCTCGTAGATGGAGAGTTGCAGATAGAAGATGTTCGGGGTCCTAAAGAAGAAGGAAGCTTGGAGGACAGGATGGAGAAACTAGAACAAGAGGTCTTCGCCTACAAGAAGATGGCTGAACGTGAAGTGGACATCTTCCACAGAATTGTGTCCGAACTTATTGATGAACACAAGAAGGAGACTACAAGGCTGTGGGGCGATATCCTCTCACTTCACAACACTACCAACCAACTTCAAGCGCAACTTTATGATGTTCAGAATCAAAACTGTGAGTATGAAAACAGGTTTAAACACATAAGCTATGCTGCCGGTTTCAGGATTCCCGAGACCAAGACGTCATTTGTTGATGGAGAGCCTCTTCCTTGGAAGTCTGATGACGGGAAGAATTTACCACCATCACCACCGAAGGAGTAATTCATCATTGGTATTGGCATCCCCTTGGCTTGTTCCAAGCTTGGGGGGAGTGCCGCGGTATCACATCATCACTATCTTTTACTTTTTACTATCAAGTAGTGTCATATCATGAGTAGGGAAGTTATCATATAAGATGGTTTGCATTGTGGAAGTATCTCTCTTTTAGTTGCTTATCTATGTACCCCTTGGTGTGAGTTATCGTTATGGAATATTAATGAGAAGTTTTATCATTTACTTTTTGCACACCTTATTTTAGTTTGCAATTTCTGTTATATGATTAATCTTGTCATTAGTATTGATATCACTTTGGGAGCATCAAGTAAATCTATTTGGTTTTGGCAAACTTAGCATTGGTCAATAGCAACAATACTTTGATGTTTAAGTAGAAAAGAGGGAAGTACATGTAGATATATTATTTCATTATCTTTCTTTCTTGTTAGCTAATGAGTTTAGTATTCTGAAGTTAAAATTGCTTGTGCTTACAAGGAAGATGCATGATTGTTTCTATCACATGTATATTTGTTTGTTTCCCTCAACTCTTATGCTTGCTAATCAACCTTGCTAGCCAAAGACCTGTACCGAGAGGGAATGCTTCTCGTGCATCCAAAACCTTAAACCAAACCCATGCCATTTGTGTCCACCATAACTACCTACTATGTGGTATTTTGCGCCACTCTAAGTAAATATTTCATGTGCTACCTTTAAACAATTCAAAAGTTATTACTCCTTAATTGTGTCAATGTTATATAGCTCATGAGGAAGTATGAGGTGTTTTATCTTTCAACCTTGTTGGGCAGACTTTCACCAATGGACTAGTGGCACATCCGCTTATCCAATAATTTTGCAAAAAGAGCTGGCAACGGGGTTCCCAGCCCCAATTAATAACTTTCACTAATAATTCTCTTCACATGTTTTTCCCTGATTTATCAGTAAGCAACTTAATTTTGCAATAGACACTCCTCCATGGTATGTGAAATGTTGGAAGGCACCCGAGGATTCGGTTAGCCATGGCTTGTGAAAGCAAAGGTTGGGGGAGTGTCATCCATAAATAAAACTAAAGTACATGTGTAAACAAAAGAGAAGAGGGATGATCTACCTTGCTGGTAGAGATAACATCCTTCATGGGGGCCGCTCTTGGAAGGTCTGTTTGGCAAGGGGGTTAGAGTGCCCACTACCATTCGTTGACAACAACAAACACCTCTCAAAACCTTACTTTTATGCTCTCTATTTGATTTCAAAACTTAAAAAGCTCTAGCACATGATTTAATCCATGCTTCCCTCTGCGAAGGGCCTTTCTTTTACTTTTATGTTGAGTCAGTAAACCTATTTCCCTCCATCTCAAGCAAGAAATTGAGTTGTTGTGATCCAACCATTTATATTATGATCTATTTAATCATGCCTTTTTATTCTTCCTTGTTCAGTACAAATTTTATCTGAATGAATATGACTTTGAAGGTTATCAATGATTATGAGGAGATTGTTATGATTGAGGATGTAAGTTCTGCCATATAAGTTCTAATATAAAGGCTTTGCTAGAAAGATAAGTACAATTTGTTAATAGTTCTTTGACCAAGAACAAAGTTTGCCATAACCAATTATGATTTCCTATGCACCTTTATTTGTGATTTCTCTTTACTTATTTCAAGTTGAGTTATATGAGGAAGTTGTCTACTAGAATGTCTTGTGTGAATTAATAAATGTGATGCTTCTTGTCCGTATTTTATTTATCGACTCTTCACTCCATAAACATGTGGTCTTGTTTACTAAGTTCAGTTTCGCTTGGGGACAAGCGAGGTCTAAGCTTGGGGGAGTTGATACGTCCATTTTGCATCACTATTTTATATCATAATTTACTGTTATTCATTGATATATTTCATATTTAGAGATGATACTTATGTTATTTCACCTATTTTGCATGTTTCATGATTATTGGAGAATTATTCACCGGAGTCAGAATTCTGCTGGAAAAAGCACCGTCGAGATACCATATTTCTGAAGATCAACAACTGACGGAAAATACACCGAAGTTCTTATTTTCCCAGATGACGGAGCCAACCAAAAGGGGAGGCCAGGAGGGCCGCCATGGGCCCCCCATAGGCCGGCGCGGGCCCCACCCTGGTCGCGCCGCCATGTGGGGAGGGGGCCCACGACCCCCTCGGCCATCTCCCTTCGCGTACTTCATCTCCCGAGAACCCTAAGGTACAGGGAGGCATCGAGAATAGACACAGCCGCCTCTGCGGGGCGGAAAACACCAGAGAGAAAAGAGCTCTCCGGCGGGCAGGAATCCGCCGGGGAAATTCCCTCCCGGTGGGGGAAATCGTCGCCATCGTCACCGTCATCGAGCTGGACTTCATTGGGACCATCATCATCATCATCTCCACCATCAACACCGCCATCTCCACCGCTGCACCTCGTCTCCGCTGTAACAATTTGGGTTGAATCTTGGTTATTTCATAGGGGAAACTCTCCCGGTATTGATTACTACTTGTTATTGATGCTATTGAGTGAAACCATTGGATCAAGGTTTATGTTTAGATTGTTATCCATCATCATATCACCTCTGATCATGTTCCATATGATGTCTCGTGAGTAGTTCGTTTAGTTCTTGAGGACATGGGTGAAGTCTAAATGTTAGTAGTGAACTATGTTGAGTAATATTTAATGGTTTGATATTTAAGTTGTGGTGTTATTCTTCTAGTGGTGTCATGTGAACGTCGACTACATGATACTTCACCTTTATGGGCCTAGGGAGTACATCTTGTATTCGTTTGCTAATTGTGGGGTTGCCAGAGTGACAGCAACCTGAACCCCCGTTGGTATATCGATGCAGGAGGGATAGCATGATCTCAGAGTTTAAGGCTGTGGTTAGATTTATCTTAATTACTTTCTTGTATTTGCGGATGTTTGCAAGGGGTTTAATCACAAGTATGTATTATTCCTAGTAAGGGCGGTGCATTAGCATAGGTTCAACCACACAACACTTATCAAAACAATGAAGATTAATCAACTATATGATGCGAAAGCACTAGACTAAATTCCCGTGTGTCCTCAAGAACGTTTGGTCATTATAAGTAAACAAACCGGCTTGTCCTTTGTGCTAAAAAGGATTGGGCCACTCGCAATTATTACTCTCGCATTTTACTTACTTGTACTTTATTTATCTGCTATATCAAAACCCCCTGAAACTTGTCTGTGAGCATTTACAGTGAATCCTTCATCGAAACTGCTTGTCAACACCTTCTGCTCCTCGTTGGGTTCGACACTCTTATTTATCGAAAGTACTACGATACACCCCCTATAATTGTGGGTCATCACCCCGTTCCAGCGGGTAGCGGAGGTGTGGTAGATCCTCTCGGAATCCCAGCAGCACGATGGCGTGGTGGTGGAGGAGAAATTCCTGCAGGGCTTCAAGCCTGCGCAGGAAGAAGGAGGAGGGAGAGAGGGGCGGCTAGGGCTTGGGGGATGATGTGCTGCGCCCCAGCCCTCCCCTCCCTCTTATATAGGCGTGGGGGGGCTGCCTTGGCCCCTCCTCCAAGCCCTTGGGTCGGCCAAAACAAGGGGGCAACTTCCCCCCCAAGTTAAGTCCCTATTTTCAAGGGATTTGATCTTATCCACTTGATCCAGCCGCATGGGCCTTGGGGGGCTGGTGTGCCTGGCCCATGTGGGCCTATGTGACCCCCTCCGGTCCATGTTGGTCGTCCGGGATAGGTGGGCCCCACTATGGTACCCTCCGGAACCTTCTAGAACCTCCGGTACAATACCGAAAAATCCTG
Source organism: Lolium multiflorum (assembly GCA_030979885.1). Classification (NCBI taxonomy): domain Eukaryota; kingdom Viridiplantae; phylum Streptophyta; class Magnoliopsida; order Poales; family Poaceae; genus Lolium; species Lolium multiflorum. The sequence continues at coordinate 89,481,639 of CM061752.1, read as the reverse complement.
AACTTTTCCGGTAACCCTGAAAATGACTCCCTATATATGAATCTTATTCTCCGGACTATTCCGGACCTCCTCGTGATGTCCTGGATCCCATCTGAGACTCCGAACAAACTTCGGTCTCCATCTCATATTCCGAATCTACTTATGCGACATCGAACCTTAAGCGCGTCACCGTACGGTTCGTGAACTATGCGGACATGGTCGAGACTCCACTCCGACCAATAACAAATAGCGGGACCTGGAGATCCATAATGGCTCCCATACATTCAGCGATAACTTAGTGATCGATTGAACCATTTACATACGATACCGATTCCCTTTGTCACGCGATACTTTACTCGTCCGAGGTTCGATCATCGGTATCTCCATACCTAGTTGAACCTCGTTACTGACAAGTACTCTTTACTCGTACCGTGGTATGTCATCTCTTGTGACCTAGTCACATGCTTGCAAGCTAATTAGACGACATTCCACCGAGAGGGCCTAGAGTATATCTATCCGTCATCGGGATGGACAAATCCCACTCTTGATCCATATGCCTCAACTCATACTTTCCGAATACTTAATCCCATCTTTATAACCACCCATTTACGCAATGGCGTTTGATGTAATCAAAGTATCCTTCCGGTGTAAGTGATTTACATGATCTCATGGTCGAAGGACTAGGTAACTATGTATCGAAAGCTTATAGCAAGTTGAACTTAATGACTTGATCTTATGCTATGCTTACTATGGGTGTGTGTCCATCACATCATTCACCTAATGATATGATCTTGTTATTAATAACATCCAATGTTCATGATCAGGAAACCATGATCATCTATTAATCAACAAGCTACTTAAACGAGAGGCTTACTAGGGACTCTGGTTGTTTACACAACACACATGTATTAATGTTTCCAGTTAATAAAATTATAGCATTGGGTGTAAACAATTATCATGAACACTAAGATATAACAATAACTACTTTATTATTTCCTCTCGGGCATATCTCCAACAGTTGTAGTGGTTGGCTTGCACTTGGTTGTTCAATGGAAGTAGCTTGGCCTTGTGGCATAGATGGCTCTACTTGAGTAGAACTTGGTCCTTCCCCGGCACTCATAGGAGGTAGCCCTTGAGGTTAGTATAAGCCAACACCCATCCTTCCTACGGTAACCGGGGGAATTGCATCTCCTTTCTCACAAGAAGCACTTCGCTCCTCCAAAGAACTATCATCTTCAACGAAAGTCACATCACATGTTTCCACAACACGATCACTTGACTTGTTGAAGACCCTATAGGCGTGAGAGTTCGTAGCATAGCCAACAAAGATTCCTTCTTGAGCTTTCGAGTCAAACTTGGATAGACGAGTGTCCTTGACAAGCACATAGCACTTGCATCCGAAGACCTTGAAGTAGGAAACATTGGGCTTGTTACCGGTTAGGATCTCATATGGTGTCTTCTCCAAACCCTTGCGAAAGTAGAGGCGATTAGTAGCATGGCAAGCGGTTGAGATAGCTTCCGCCCAAAAGTTGTAGTTGGACTTGTACTTCATCATCATGGTTCGAGCGGCTTCAATCAAGGTTCGATTCTTCCTTTCGGCGACCCCATTTTGTTGGGGAGTATATGGCGAGGAGTATTGATGTTGGATTCCTTCTTCGCCGAGGAAGTCATCCAAGGTGTAGTTCTTGAACTCCGTTCCATTGTCGCTCCTTATTGCGAGGATCGTGGTGTCGTACTTGCGTTGAACTTGATTGGCAAACTCCATCATGGTCCGTTGAGTCTCACTCTTGTACTTGAAGAAGAATACCCAACAATATCTCGAGTAGTCATCGACGATGACGAGGCAATACTTCTTCCCTCCAAGACTTTCATGAGACGGCGGACCGAAGAGGTCAACATGTAGGAGCTCCAAGCACCTTGTGGTAGATATAGTTGTCTTGGCCTTGTGAGGAGCTCCATGCATTTTTCCTTGAACGCAAGCCCTACAAACACGATCTTTGCAAAAGGAAACATCTTCTTTTAGTCCGAGAATGTGGCCACCCTTGTGGAGACTTTGCAAAGTCCTCATGTTGACATGGGCTAGTCGGCGATGCCATAACCAACCCTTGTCACCTTTAGCGAATAGGCAAAGAGCGGATGATGTTGTCTTTCCGGAGAAGTCAACAACATACAACCCGCTCTCCACATATCCAACAAAGGCTACACGGAGTGTCTTGCTCCACAAGAGGACCACCATATGTTCATCGAAAAAGGTACAAAGACCCATGCGTGCAATTTGATGAACGGAAAGTAAATTGTAACCAAGGGTCTCGACAAGGAGGACATTCACAAGTGAGATGTCGGGTGTTACCACCACCTTGCCAAGACCCAATACCTTAGAGCTTGTGTTGTCGCCATATGATATGGTAGAATGAGATGGCTCGAGGTCGACAACAATGTCCTTGCTTCCGGTCATATGACTAGTGGCTCCACTATCAACCACCCATTTAGCACCACCGGAAGCATAGTCCTACAAGGAATCAAGTCTTGGATTTAGGTACCCATTTTTCAATGGGTCCTAGCATGTTAGTAACAAGGGGTTTGGGAACCCAAATAGTCCAATCAACATTGTCCTCATAAGGACCAATAAAGCGAGCACGAATATGTCCATAGTAATCAACAAAAAGAACATGAGATGGGTTGTTAGCACCGGCGTATCCCCTTGTGGTGGTGTGGGACTCCACCCCTCCTTGGGCTAGAGTCACCTTCCTCACAGGCGATATCATTTCCTTCTTGTTGTTCTTCTTCTCTTTCTCTTTGGCTTGGTAGCCACACCTCCTTCATTACTAGATCCCTCCTTGGCTCCATCTTTTGCTTCTAGGACTCCTTCCAAGTACGTAGCTTGGATTTGGAGTCTATCAATCTTGGCCTTCAAACGATTGACTTCATCTTCATGCTCCGGGTGAGGATGAGTGATATCAAACACTTGGACCTCCTTCTCCTTGTTCACCCGGAAATGTTCTTTCAATGCTTCTTCTTGGAGAGAGTTCATCTTCAAGAGCAAGGGCTTGTGCCTCTCCAATGTGGCAATATCATCTTCATGATTGCAACAAGCTTGGTCCTTGCTCAAGGGGAAGTACTCCTTCAAGGCTTCCTCTTGCATGGCATTTATCTCCATGAGCTTGGCTTTGCTCCTCTTCAAGGAGGCAATTTCTTCCTCATGATCACAACAAGTAACCTCTCTTTGCTCATGTGGATGCACTCCATCAAGGACTCATTTTGCATGCCATTCAACTTAGGAGCTTGGCCTTGGTCTTCTCTAGAGTGGCAATCTCTTCTTCATGATTGCAACATGGCACCTTCTCCTTGCTCAAGCGATAGTACTCATCCAAGGCTTCTTCTTGAAGGGCATTGACCTCCAAGAGCAATGCATTATGCTTCTTCAAGGATGCAACTTCATCTACAAGCTCGTGACAACAAGAGTTAGGCACTTCAACTTCTTTCTCCTTGTGAGCTTCCCCTTGAGGTTGATCACTTGACTTAGAGAGAATTGGAAACTTACTCTCCAGGGATTTGTAGTCCTTGGTGAGGGTTTCCAAATCCCCAAGTAACTTGGTCCTCAACATCAAAGCTTCTCCTTTTGAGCACACCCACCAAGGCAAGAGCATTATCTCGATCCTTGGTGAGTTGGGAGATAATAGCATTGTTAGAGACTTCAAGATTGATAACACTTGCTTCAAGAGACATGGGTAGATTTTGCTCCTCCTCATGAGCTTGAGTGAGAGAGGCAATCTCATTTGCCGCCTCCCTCTCAAGCCTCTCCTTCTCCTCTAGAAGATCTTGAGCCGCACCAAGTTGAGCCATGAAAGCCTCAACATGGGTCTTGGTATCCCCTTGCATGTTAGTGAGAAAAGCATCCAAACCCACAATCTCACGCTTAATAGCAAGGCTAGTGGAATCATCAATAGTTAAAGCATTAGATGAAGATGTAGGTTTGGAAGGGGATTCTACCTCCGATGATACCTTTTCCATAAGGCAACGGGAGAGGTTGATGACGAGGTTCTCATTTGGGGATTCAAAGAGGGAGTTGGAGGAAGTGGAAATGGCGATGGCGGCCACTCCCTCGTCCTCCTTGTTCGAGATCTTATCATCATGTTCTCCACCTTCATCGGAGGAATACTCCTCACAAGTGATGAATGCTTTAGGCTTCTTGGTGAAGGAGTGCTGAGCGAGGAGTTGGTGAAGAAGAATTTATGCGCAGCGTTGAGTGGAACCCCAAGAGGATGGTATGATGAGCACATCAGGAAGTTTTCCCTCGGTAAGAAACCAAGGTTTATCGACCAGTAGAAGAAAAATGTTCTCTCCCGAAGTGTTGCGAACCAACTCGTGGCAGGGCGCACTGCCGGCGTCAGCAGCAACGTGGAGACCTGCACACAAACAACCAAGTACTTTGTCCCCAACTTTTAGCGAGGTTGTCAAGCTCACTGGTTTTGCTGAAAACAAAGGATTAAACGAACCATGTGGAAGAAGAATTGTTTGCAGAGAACAGAACAGGAAAATGTTGTAGAAGATTGCAATTAAAAGAAGAAGGACCGGGGTCCACAGTTCACTAGAGGCGCCTCCCCAATAAAATAAATATGCTAGGTAAACAAATTACAGATGGGCAATTGACAAACAGAGATTCTACGCTAATGGTTGGTGCATAATACATGCTATGAAAGTATGCGGGCATTACAACAATATACATAGACCGTAATCCAACTGCATCTATGACTAATAATCCACCTTCAGGATTGCATCCGCGACACCCTCCAGTATTAAGTTGCAAGCAACGGACTATCGCTTTAAGCAATGTGTGTAAAGTAAACGATGAAACTACCCTTGAATAGAACACCGCTGTTTTCTCCCTAGTAGCAACAGCACATCTACAACCGTAGAGAACAAGGTCACTTCCCATGGTTAAATAGAGGCATGAACCCACTATCGAGCATAAATACTCCCTCTTGGAGTCGCTAGCATCTACTTGGCCAGAGCATCTACTAGAAATGGAGAGCATGCAAGATCATAATAACATAATACATAATCTCAACCAAAGCAATCTCTCTATAAATCGGATCCACATCAAACCAACATGTAGCAATTACAAATACATGATCTTGATCATGTTAGGCAGCTCACTAGATCTATACATGAAGCACAACAAGGAGAGGACAGCCATCTAGCTACTACTATGGACCCATGGTCCTGTGGAGGACTACTCACGCATCACCTTGGATGAAGACATGGCGATGTAGAGGCCTCTGGCGGTGATTACCCTCTCCGGCAGGGTGCCGGATGGGCAGAACCCTCCCAAACTAGGGTTTCGATTGACGGCGGCGTCGGAACTTTTCATGGATGCATGCTCTCCGTCTCTGGGGTTTTCCCCATACGAGGAATAAATATTCGGAAGGGCGGAGCAAACGAGACGACGAGGGGCCAGTACAAGGGCCAGGCACGACCAAGGGTGGGGCCGCGCCTGCCCTATGTACTGCCACGTGGCAGCTCTCCTTCACGTGTCCTTCTGGCTCCATCTTCGTCCCGGAAAAATAAGACTGGCTTTTGTTTCGTCCAATTCCGAGAAACTTTCATGTACAACTTTTTGAAACACAAAACAGCAAAAGAACTGGCACTACGGCACTGCGTTAATAGGTTAGTCCCAGAAAATGCTAAAAAGTGTGGAAAAGTGCACATAAAACATATAAGAATTGTAAACAAACAAGCATGGAGCATCAAAAATTATAGATACATTTGGGACGTATCAACATCCCCAAGCTTAACTCTTGCTCGTCCTCGAGTAGGTAAGTGATAACAAACAAATAATTTTTGAGGTGACATGCTGTCACACTACTTTGATCAATCTAAGTGTAAAAGCAAGCATAGCTGGAATCATAGAATCCTAACATAAGCATGATAGATATAATCAAACAATGAAACTTAATAACCATGCTAAAACATGAATAGTAATCAAACAAAAGAAAATGTATAACGTGCATGGAAAGCAAAGTGATTGTCAAGAGCATAGCATAGATACATAATAAAGTGGTACTCAGCTTGTCCCATAAGTGGAAGCAAAACATAAATGCTTGGACACCTTTAAAAGATTATAAGGATGACTAGAAACAAAAAGTTTGAACAAGCAATACCATAATTATGAATCAATCAATAAAATCTTGGGACCATGCACATAAAACTAAGAATGACAACTATGCTCTCATAAGTGGTGCATAAACTAGAAGGTGGAGACTCAACATAAAAGTAAAAGAAGGTCTCTCTTTGAGAGGAAAGTAAGATCACTCATGTGCTAGAGCTTTTTATTGAAACAACAAGAGTATAAAATGCACTTTTGAGAGGTGGTTGTTCATGTCAACGAGTAGTAAAAAGAGCTATTGTCATCTTCCATACTAAGCAAGTTTGAGAGCGGTTCCGAAATATTTGGGCGAAGCCTCTTTTCATTTATACTACTTATAAAATTGTGACACTCCTCCCAACCTTTGCTTACACATACCATGGCTAACCGAATCCTCGGGTGCCGACCAAGCAATCACAAACCATGGAGGAGTGCCCTTTTCTTATAATTTTCCTATTTTCTTCCCCTATTGGAAGTTGTGGTCAAACCAGCTCTTTTTTTATATACTTTTTTATGTGACAAGCAAGATGAAGCTCGCGAGTCTTTGAGTTACTTAACTAGTATGGAAGACGACAACCACAATTTTAATTTACTTCCTCATGAGCTAAAAACAATGTCACAAAACGAGGAACTGTTTGAATGTTTTAAAGGTAGCACACGAGCAAACTACTATGGAATGGCAATGAAATACCACATATAGGTAGATATGGTGGACACTTTGGCATATTTGGTTTTTGGTGGTTGGATGCATGAATAAAATACTCACACAAATGGAGGCTAGAAAAAGACCGGGTGCGACCAACTAAGAGAGCATAATGGCCATAATCATGCACATCGACAAAATATATTAATCAAAGCATAAAGTGATACACAAGTTGCAAACTAAATGATCATAGAGGCAAGAATTGACTGGAATGTAGTCATAACATGTTGCAAAACATGTGCCAAGTCGACCCAAATAAAAACATTCGCAGGAGAATATATACCACAATATTATGCTTTTCTATTGTATGCTAAAAACAATGCATGAAACCTTCAATGGCACACTAAACACTCTCAGTATTTGAGACTAATCATAATGAAAACATAATTAACAAGCTCATCATGAGAATAACATCTAGCAAGATATGCAAAAATAACTATGCCACAGTCTAAAAATGCTTCCATTTGCATCACATACACATAAAACTTTTTTCATGCTTCCAACGCCAACCAAATGAAACCAAACAACTCTCATATATGAAAAACAAGTAAATGTCCAGAGAGCTATTGATACACAAATAAATATAAAAGTGGAGCGTGTCTTACTCCAAAATAAACATGCAAACCAGCGGAGCGTGTCTCACTCCAAAGTAAATATGCAAAGCGCGGTGGAGCGTGTCTCACTCCAAAGTAAATATGCAAAGCCGTGGAGCGTGTCTCACTCCAAAGTAAACATGAATGATGGGATCCAACTTTATTGAAAGTAAACACACAGCAAAAAGTAAAGACGCTCCAAGGATAACACATATCACATGAAGGAATAAAAATATAGCGTGTTGAAAAATGACCTGGTGCTTTTTGTTGATGAAGAGGGGATGCCTTGGGCATCCCCAAGCTTTGACGCTTGTCTTGGATATATTTCGTTGAGTGCAACCCCAAGAGGAAGGTATGATGAGCACAACATGAAGTTTTCCCTCAGTAAGAAACCAAGGTTTATCGACCAGTAGGAGAAAAACGTTCTCTCCCGAGGTGTTGCGAACCAACTCGTGGCAGGGCGCACTGCCGGCGTCAGCAGCAACGTGGAGACCTGCACACAAACAACCAAGTACTTTGTCCCCAACTTTCAGCGAGGTTGTCAAGCTCACTGGTTTTGCTGAAAACAAAGGATTAAACGAACCGTGTGGAAGAAGAATTATTTGCAGAGAACAGAACAGAAAATGCTGTAGAAGATTGCAATTAAAAGAAGAAGGACCGGGGTCCACAGTTCACTAGAGGCGCCTCCCCAATAAAATAAATATGCTGGGTAAACAAATTACAGATGGACAATTGACAAACAGAGATTCTACGCTAATGGTTGGTGCAGAATACATGCTATGAAAGTATGCGGGCATTACAACAATATACATAGACCGTAATCCAACTGCATCTATGACTAATAATCCACCTTCAGGATTGCATCCGCGACACCCTCCAGTATTAAGTTGCAAGCAACGGACTATCGCTTTAAGCAATGTGTGTAAAGTAAACGATGAAACTACCCTTGAATAGAACACCGCTGTTTTCTCCCTAGTAGCAACAACACATCTACAACCGTAGAGAACAAGGTCACTTCCCATGGTTAAATAGAGGCATGAACCCACTATCGAGCATAAATACTCCCTCTTGGAGTCGCTAGCATCTACTTGGCCAGAGCATCTACTAGAAATGGAGAGCATGCAAGATCATAATAACATAATACATAATCTCAACCAAAGCAATATCTCTATATATCGGATCCACATGAAACCAACATCTAGAAATTACAAATAGATGATCTTGATCATGTTAGGCAACTCACAAGATCTATACATGAAGCACAACAAGGAGAGGACAACCATCTAGCTACTGCTATGGACCCATGGTCCCGTGGAGGACTACTCACGCATCACCTCGGATAAAGACATGGCGATGTAGAGGCCTCCGGCGGTAATTCCCTCTCCGGTGGTGCCGGGATGGATCGCAACCCTCCCAAACTAGGGTTTCGGTTAACGGCGGCGTCGGAATTTTCGTGGATGCAGGCTCTCCGTCTTTGGGGTTTTCCCCATACGAGGAATAAATAGGCGGAAGGGCGGAGCAAACGAGGCGACGAGGCGCCAGTACAAGGGCCAGGCACGACCAAGGGTGGGGCGGCGCCTGCCCTATGTACTGCCATGTGGCAGCTCTCTTGCACGTGTCCTTCTGGCTCCTTCTTCGTCCCGTAAAAATAAGAATCTGGGCTTTTGTTTCGTCCAATTCCGAGAAACTTTCATGTACAACTTTTCTGAAACACAAAAACAACAGAAAACAGGAACTGGCACTGCGGCACTGCGTTAATAGGTTAGTCTCAGAAAATGCTAAAACGTGTGGAAAAGTGCACATAAAACATATAAGAATTGTAAACAAACAAGCATGGAGTATCAAAAATTATAGATACGTTTGGGACGTATCAACATCCCCAAGCTTAACTCCTGCTCGTCCTCGAGTAGGTAAGTGATAACAAACAAATAATTTTTGAGGTGACATGCTGTCACACTACTTTGATCAATCTAAGTGTAAAAGCAAGCATAGCTGGAATCATAGAATCCTAACATAAGCATGATAGATATAATCAAACAATGAAACTTAATAACTGTAACATCCCAAGTTTTAACAATAATAAAATCAAGGAGAGATCAAGTACTCAAAATTTGCAACAAACAAAAACTTTTTATATGCATAGTGTGTCACATACAAGTGCATGCATCTGAGTGATTATCTTTGGTGCATTTGCCATGATGAGTGTTGATATGATTAGCATTTGCTAATAAACCCTAACATATGATCATAATAAACCACTTTGAGGAAATAAAAGAAAAATGCCAAGTGTGAGCCAAACCCTCACATACACATAGGGCAAAAATGCAAACCATCACCAAAGGCCACCATGGCTTGACCTTTTGTTTCTAAAATGATTATATAACTCAAACAAACCTAAAGGCATCAAAGAAACCAAATTTGAATCAAATTTAAACCCAAAACCATCTCACATATGATGATGGTCAATTGTGCACTTTATATCATGATCCCCTCTTTACCCCTCTGATTAAATCATTTCTTATACTAAACTTGATGAACCAAAGCAATGTCATCCAAGACCATGCCAAGGTGATGAACTTTCATGTTGACCACACTGGCTAGAGTTGACTAGGTTGACCAGAATAAAGGTGACAAGTGAGGACTTTATATTAATGTGAAGATCATACCCAATTTGGATTTTTGCAAACAATCTTCATTTTGAACACCAACACCACCATTCTACTGCAAATAATATATGAATCAAACCCTACAAAATTCATTCAAAAATTCCAAAGTGAAGTTCTTGCGGCCATTTGGTCGAGCACCTTGTGTGCATGAATCTGCCAACTATGAGCATTGCAAAATCCTTTGGACAATGGCCTCCACCATCAAGCATAGATCATCACCAGTACCCCATTGACTTCCAGGAGCATTGCCAAGCACAAGGGACAAGCTAGGGTACACGATTTCATCATGAACTGACCAAGATCATGTCATGCCGTGGCATGGCATGAGCTCACCATGCCATTCTCTCCTCTGGCCGACCTAAGCATGCACCACCATGTCAAACGTGTGCTACTCACCCTCCTGGACCTCCTCGACACCTTGCTCGACCAAGCCGTGCACCAGACACGCCAGTCACACGACGCCCAGACGCGCCCAGGCATGCACACGCACGCCAGAGCGTGCATGGCGTGCGCCCCAGACGCGCCCGGCCACGTCGACGCCCGAGCCGCTCCGTGGACGCCAGCATTGGATCCCTGCGTCCCCAGCTCCATGACGACGCCAGCAACCACCAGGACACCCCCACGGGCCCGCGGGAACGCTGTAGCCGACGAGCTCGTCGACGACGTCCGCCACGGCCTGTGAGCCTCCGTCACGCGCATGTCCTCTCCCCTGCCTCGTTTTCACCACAATCAAGCGCGGCGTCACCGCCATGACGTCGCCAAGCGATTGGCGTCAGCGCCAGTCCCTGAGCTGCCCTGTAGCCGCGTCGCCATGGTTGCCCCTTCACAGCACGCCGCGGCCACCACCGGCCGCTATAAATAGCGCCCCTCAGCTCTCCCTTCCTTCACACAAAACCTTCCCCTCTCTGCCCTGAACACTCCTCTCCATCCAATTTCACCCCTGCTCGCCGGAGTAGCCCCAATTGCGAGCTCGACGCCGCCGCCAGTACACGGAGCCCGCCGGAGGAGGAGGCCACCCCTGGAGACGAGACTGCTTCCAGGCGCTTCCTCATCCACCACAACGTCGCCGCGCACCACTCAGCCGCTCGCCGGAGCTCCGACGTGCTCTCCGACCCCCTACCTGCGCCGCCCGTAAGCTCCCCTCTCGCCGGAGACGACGACGTCTGTCGTTCGTCCGATCCGCATCTGATCCAACGGCCCCTATTCCTCGTACCGTTTCGCGTTTTAAAACCCAATGACAGGTGGCCCCCACCTTGTCAGTTGGCCCGTGGCGTTGGATGCGTTACTGGGCCGGCCCACTTCTCCCTTTCCCTGCTTAGCCCGTTAGCGTTTCCCGCCAGCCCATTTAATTCAAACATTAAATTTCGAATTTTGTTAATTACTCTCAGATGCTGTTTTCAAATTTAAATAGAATAAAATCTACCCAACCAAATTTGACAAATTTTATATATTTGGAAACCTTGTGAAAATATCTACAAAACTACACTGGCCCCAAACCTAGATTATTTGTCGAATTAATCTGAGAAAATAAACAAGGCAGGGCCTTTTTCCACTTCAATTAATTATTAAAAATTGAATAAAAATGCTTTTAAGATGAAACCAACTCTCAAAAATCACATTTCAACATAGCTATCAGAATATGTAAAAATATTGTATCAGTGTTTGCATGATCATGTCCTTGTTTAAAAATTGGCCCTATGGCTATTTAAAGTACTTTGTAAATAAGCATATTTCTTATTAATGTGTATGAGAGCATCTCTCTTATTTAAATCTTGTCTACACTAAGTTACTATGAGAAAGACACCATGGTCATGTTAAATTTATATTAAATTAGTTGATGATATTAAATCACTAACCATGAGTTATTAAAAAGCATGAGGTGATGAACCTCATTTAAATCTTTTCCCAAATAATAATTATGAAGAGGTTGACTTTGGTCAACCTAGGTCATATGATATTAATTGAGGAAATTAAATCTTAATAAGACTTAATGAGAGGAAATTATTTTCTCTCAAGAAATAAAAAGAAACCTAAATTAATATATATAATGAGAGGAAATTATTTTTCTTAAGAATAATAATTAAATCAACTCACATAATAAGCATGTGTTATGATAGCTTAGTAAGAGTGATTCATATGTGTGCTTAGCTTAGTATTTGAGTTGTGTGGTGATTGTGTGTATCATACTCGTATTTAGACGCTAGTACCGAGGAGTACGCCGAGGAGGAGGAGGTGTACACTCAAGGAGAGGAGGACCACTTTGATCAGTACAACAATCAAGGCAAGCTAATACACTTGCAAAGTGCAAAGCTCTCAAGGGCAAAGCACCTCACCATTTGTTTTATCTTTATTAAGCCTATCCCAGTTTTATTACAAGCTTTACTTTCAAGTTTTACTACTTTACTTTGTCAAAGTACTTTTTGATTCATGATTCACTTAATCTAGAGTAGGACAATATCATCTAAGTTAGTCTATGTCAATCAAGCTAAGATAGCACCCCTCATGATTAGTGGCTAGTGCTAAATGCCTAAAATTGACTACTCTAGATGGGAACATGGTGATATAAGATGATGATGGTGAAATTATGAAAGGAATTTTGAAGGTGAATAAGACCAAGAGAAGATAGTGATTTTTGATTAAAAACTAATGTTGGTTTGGATGCGATACCTTTCCAATATTGAGTACCCCCACAATACCTGATTATGGGTAAGGCTTAACTAGAAGTTTATGTATCTTAGTATGGGTTCCCTCTAAACACACATCATAGGGGTTATGCCGAGGCTGCCTCCGTTGTTGATAAATGATGTGAAGTAAGGTGAATTGTCCGGCCAAGCCCTGTGCAGTTCCCAGGTTGACAGTTGGTCTTCACTGGGAGGCCAAGCTCATGGGGAGAGGTGCTCATACTAGGGTTAGTAAATGAAAGGTTATGGTTGATGATCCGCGTACTGTGATACGATGATTCGGGGAAATCCCGACGGATGGAATCAAATGTTGTGGCACAAGTGTGCAACCTCTGCAGAGTGTAAACCTATTCGAATAGCCGTGTCCACGGTTACGGACGGTTGGAAAGGCCATCTAGTTTCCAGTATTAGAATTTGGATATGGATGGTGAATGATGAATTATGGTGAATCACAACTGAGTTGTGGGAATGACACTAATGTTCCCACTTGAGTTAGTTAAATTTATGAATGATCAATATGAAATGAGTATGAACTAAAACTGGCTTTATGCAAATGAAACTAGAGCTTAGTACCCCCTCTTTAAGTTAGTTAGTGATTACTTTGGTATTAGTTTGCGAGTACTTTAAAGTACTCACGGCTGTGTCCCTGGCTATTCAAATGGCCAGAATATGAAGAAGAGCAGCAGTATGAGGACGACGGTCAGCAGGACGTCTACAACAACTAGGAGTCGCCTGACGTCAAGCGTTGGCCTGTGGAATAGATAGTCCACTCTTATTACGCTTCCGCTATTGTGATGTTCGTTGATCAATAGATCAACTATTTGTGTAATATTGGATCATGTGATCCCCTTTTGTAAGACAATGATGGTTTGTAATGAATGATGACTTATGATATCAACTGTTATGTCTCGCAACAACAATATTCCTGGGATTGCGATGAATGACATAATAGGCATCCGGACTTAAAAATCCGGGTGTTGACAAGTTGGTATCAGAGCCATTGTTTGACCTTAGGAGACCCTAGTTTAGAATGGACGTTCTGAAAAATCTAGTTTATAAAATCAAGAAAATGAATATCTGTGAAAAACTTACTTATGTTCTCTTCTACAGATCTTTTCGAAAATGATGAGCCATGCCCCTTCTTCTAAATTCATCTAAAAATATTGTCACACTTAGTCACCTCTCTAACTTACTCATCCGTTTCACTTTCAGATGGAGCCCTACGTCCAGACGGAGACGTACGACCTGGAGAACGGAGGAAGTCTGGTGTTCGAGCGCGACTTGTACTTGGTGTCCGAGAGGCTCGAACGCCCACCTCCCAAGTTCCATGGAGTCCGGATCCACGACACCCCCACCGGGGAACAGCAGTGGATGATCACCGCTGACTTGAAGGGAAGTTCGGAGCCTCCCATCTCGGAGAGGATCCTTTTCTCCTTCAAGGCATGCAACTGGCCGGACGGGCTTGCTCACGCTCTTCAGGAGGGACTTGCTCGGGTGTGCGGACAGCACATCGCCGCACTCCGGGGAAGCCGCTTCGCCTACTTCGCCAGGCACGACACCATGGGAGAACCCATGGCACCCTCTTCGCACCCGGTGCTCATGATCCATGTGCAGCATTTGGACCTCATGCTCCATGAGACCCGGAAGGAACTGGAGCTGACGCGTGTTCACAACCACCGTGCCCAGATGACTTTGGCTCACCATGCCGAAGCTATCCGGATGCTCGCCAAGGACCGCAAGTCACTCCGCCTGCAGCGCGCCAAGAAGGACGCCACTATCCGCCGCCTTCGCGAGAAGATCCGCACTCTGGAGGTGACTGTCCGGACCCAGCAGGACCAGATCCAGGAGATGGAGGATGAGGGAGATGACATTCAGGGAGGCGATGACTTCCTGAGTGACGACAACGACTTTGAAGATGATGAGTTCACTGATGAGGAGGACTACGCGTTTCTGGAGTCTGAGGAGGATGGGATCATCCCCATCGATGTTGATGAGAACGAGGAGTAGTAGTTTCACTAGCTTCACTTACGTAGGTGTGAGTTATATCCCGCACCATGTATCGTAGTTTGTGGAAGAAGGGTTCTTAAAACCCTTAGTGTGTTAACTTGTAATGTGTAATGTTGTGTGAATAAATAAAATGTGTGTTATGTGCATCATGAAATTATTTCAAGTTTAAAGTTTAAACTTAACTCAAAATAAGCCATAGAAATTCCCTCTCATCTCATTATCTATCTACCTGTTCAGATGGCCCCTCCGAATCGCAATCAGGATGCAATGCTACAAATACTGCAAACATTGTTGGCTGACCGAGAAGATGAAAGGGCTGAAAGACAAGCCAACATAGCAGCACTGCAGCAGATCGCCAATCAGGGCCCTGGAAACCATGATCATCCCGGATCTAAACTTAAGAATTTCCAAAACACCAACCCACCTGTCTTCAGTAAGACGGAGGAACCCTTAGATGCAGATGATTGGCTGCAAACCATGGAAAACAATTTGGAGGTAGCCGGAGTAGAGGAAAATGAGAAGGTGTTGTTTGCTACGCACTATCTAGCCGGACCAGCCAGAGCTTGGTGGACAAGCGCCCGCGCATTAAATGCCGGACAGATGATGACTTGGGCTGATTTCAAGCTCAAGTTTAGCAAGTATCATGTGCCACCAGGTTTGATCAAGAAAATGAGGGATGAGTTTAGGGAGCTGAAACAAGGAAGAATGTCGGTGGTAGAATACCGCGACAGGTTCCTCACCCTGTCAAGGTATGCCCCCGATGAAACAGACACCACAGAGAAAAGAAAAGAGAGATTCCTCAACGGTCTGCACGATGAGATGCAGACGGTCTTAGTCAACATCCCCTTCGCCGACCTAGAAGCCCTCGTAGACTCTGCCATCCAGATGGAAGGCAAACTGCACCAGGCAAATGAAAACCGCAAACGCCGCATGATGAATCAAAGTGGGCCCAGCAACACCCCCGTTTTCGCCCCAGCTCAAACAGTGGTTTCAACCCCCGCAACACCAAGCCCCAAAACCAGATATCGCGCCCCGGTTTTCAGAACCGGAGCGGAGGAAACCCAAGGCCAGGAGGCCCCCACCCCAACAATAACTATGTACACCACAACAGCAACTTCAACCGCGCACCGCCGCGAGCCCCCAACCACAACCAGAACAACAACAACACCAACACTGCACCCAGGACAGGAAGCAATGCTATCCCTGTCGCAACCAAGGACAAGTCCACAATCACCTGCTATGAATGTGGAGTTGTGGGACACATTTCCAGGGAGTGCCCCCAAAGGCTGGCCAAGCTCGCAGGCAACCCCTCTGCACCAGCTCAGCAGCAGCGCCGTGTCTCCACCGGCAAGAAGTTCGCCCCCAACAACCCGCACAACCGCGGAGGTCGCCTCTACCACATGAACGCCGAAGAAGCCCAGGAAGCACCAGATGTGGTGCTGGGTATGTTCTCTGTTAACTCAATACCAGCAAGAGTGTTGTTTGATTCAGGAGCATCGCATTCATTTGTTACTGAAGATTTTGTGAGCACTAGTAAGATTCAACCCATCAGCCTGAAACATGTCATGATAGTTCAAATACCTGGATCAACCACTAAAGCTAGAAAATTTTGCAAAGAAGTACCCATAAGAATTCAAGAAATAGTGTTTTTCGCAAATTTGATTGTTCTGGGAACAAAAGGATTGGAAGTAGTACTGGGTATGGATTGGATGGCGAAACATCATGGATTGATAGACTGCGCCAAGAAGGCCATCACCATGACTAGTAGCACCGGAATAACCATAGAACATGTTTCTGAAAAACTACCCAGAAATTTCACCTGCAACCAAAGTGAAGCCAAGCCAACTCTGGATCAGATCAGGGTCGTATGTCGATACGCTGATGTGTTTCCGGATGATCTACCCGGTATGCCCCCGGATCGGGATATCGAGTTTATCATCGAGTTAATTCCTGGAACCGGACCTATAGCCCAAAGAGCTTATAGCATGAACCCAGCAGAGTTAGTCGAGCTGAAGAAGCAACTGGATGATATGTTGTTCAAGGGTCTGATTCGACCAAGTGCGTCGCCTTGGAGATCACCAGTGTTGTTTGTGGATAAGAAGGATGGTGCCAACCGGTTATGTACGGATTACCGTAAACTTAATGATGTCACCATCAAAAACAAATACCCCTTGCCAAAGATAGAAGACCTGTTTGACCAGTTGACCGGTGCCACAGTGTTCTCTAAGATTGATCTTAGGACTGGTTACCATCAGCTGAAGATCCGTGCATCGGATATCCCCAAGACTGCCTTTACCACCAGATATGGGTTGTATGAATACAATGTCATGTCATTTGGACTAACCAATGCCCCTGCCTACTTCATGAATCTCATGAATAAAATTTTCATGAACTTCCTGGATAAGTTTGTCGTTGTCTTCATCGACGACATCCTTATCTACTCCAAAACCGAAGAGGAACACGAGCAACATTTGGAGGTTATCCTAGAAACCCTTAGGCAGCACAAGTTGTACGCCAAGTTCAGCAAGTGCGAGTTTTGGTTGAAAGAAGTTGGATTCCTGGGACACATCTTGTCTGCAGGAGGAATTGCTGTAGACCCAGCCAAAATCAAAACCGTTGAAGAATGGAAAACCCCAACCACACAGACCGAGGTCCGTGCATTTCTTGGATTAGCCGGATATTACCGCAGATTTGTTGAAGGATTCTCAAGCATTGCCCGGCCAATGACACAGCTGTTAAAGAAAGACAAGAAGTTTGAATGGACTGATAAATGTGAAGCCAGCTTCCAGCAACTTAAAACCAGACTAACCACAGCCCCCATCCTAATCATGCCGGACATCACCAAGCCCTTTGACGTCTATTGTGACGCATCTAAGATTGGTCTTGGATGTGTATTGATGCAAGAAGGAAAGGTGATATCTTACCTGTCCCGGCAGCTGAAACAACATGAGCAAAACTACCCAACCCATGACCTCGAACTGGCAGCCGTAGTGTTAGCATTGAAAGTTTGGCGTCATTACCTCATGGGTAATCGATGCGAGATCTATTCAGATCACAAGAGCCTAAAGTATATCTTCACACAGAAAGAGCTGAATATGAGGCAAAGAAGATGGTTGGAACTGATAAAGGATTATGATATGGAAATCCACTATCACCCCGGCAAGGCCAACGTGGTAGCAGATGCTTTGAGTAGACAGCCGTGTCAGCTGAACTCCATGATCGCAGCAGAACAACCTAGCCTGCATGAAGAGTTTGAACAGTTTAGGTTGGAGCTAGTTAGTGAAGGGTACCTAGCCAGCATAGAGCTGCAACCTACTTTGATTGGTCAAATCAAGGAAGCCCAGAAGGGAAATGCAAGCATTGCCGGAATCAAGAGTCAAATGGCAGCAGGAAAGGCACCGGGATTCACGGAAGATGAAGAAGGAGTACTTTGGTACGACGGTCGCCTATGTGTGCCGTCAGACTCAGAATTGAAGCAAGTCATACTGCAGGAAGCCCATGACACCTTATACTCTATCCATCCCGGAGGTACCAAGATGTACCAAGATTTGAAGGAGCAATTTTGGTGGCATGGGATGAAGCGAGAAATCGGGAGCTACATAGCTAAGTGTGATATCTGTCAGAGAGTCAAGGCAGAACATCAACGACCCGCCGGACTGTTGCAACCCTTACAGATTCCGGAATGGAAGTGGGACTCAGTCGGAATGGACTTTATCACAGGACTGCCCAAATCTAGGGGGAAATGATTCTATTTGGGTAGTGGTAGACAGATTAACCAAAGTAGCCCATTTTATCCCCGTCAAAACCACTTATCAAGGCCCAAAGTTAGCAGAGCTGTATATCTCCAGAATAGTAGCCCTGCACGGACCCCCAAGTCAATAGTGTCAGATAGAGGATCGCAGTTCACCTCAAGATTCTGGCAGAAAGTACATGAAGGACTTGGAACCCGGCTGAATTTCAGCACCGCTTATCACCCCCAGACTGACGGACAGACTGAGAGAGTCAACCAGATACTTGAGGACATGTTGAGAGCTTGTGTACTGGAATATGGATCCAAGTGGGAAGACTGTTTGCCTTACGCAGAATTCTCGTACAACAATAGTTATCAAGCCAGCTTACAGATGGCCCCCTTTGAAGCCCTGTATGGAAGGAAGTGCCGTACCCCTCTGAATTGGTCAGAAGTCGGAGAAAGCCAAGTCTTTGGACCGGATGTTCTTCGAGAAGCCGAAGAGAAGGTGCACAAGATTCGCGAGTACCTCAAGACTGCGCAATCAAGACAGAAGAGCTACGCCGACAAGAGACGCCGAGAGATGACATTTGAAATTGGAGATTTTGTTTATCTCAAGGTGTCACCCCTCAAAGGAATGCAGAGATTCCAGGTGAAAGGAAAGCTCGCGCCCCGATATGTCGGACCCTTCAAGGTTCTGAGCCGCCGCGGAGAAGTCTCTTATCAACTGGAACTACCGGAAGAAATGGCGGCTGTGCACAATGTGTTTCACATCTCATTGCTCCGGAAGTGCCTTGAAGTACCGGAGAAGACTGAAGTGTTCAAGAATATTGATCACAGATCAGTGGACATCAACTCAGATTTGACGTATCGAGAAGTGCCCATTCGCATCCTGGAAGAAGCATACAGAACCACCCGCACCAGGAGTATTAAGTTCCTGAAGATTCAGTGGAGCAATCACACTGAAGACGAAGCCACCTGGGAGCGAGAGGAAGATATGAAGAAGGAATACCCAGACCTCTTTAGCACCTAGTTTTCTTTAAGATCTCGGGACGAGATCTTTTGTAAGGGGGAAGGGTTTGTAACATCCCAAGTTTTAACAATAATAAAATCAAGGAGAGATCAAGTACTCAAAATTTGCAACAAACAAAAACTTTTTATATGCATAGTGTGTCACATACAAGTGCATGCATCTGAGTGATTATCTTTGGTGCATTTGCCATGATGAGTGTTGATATGATTAGCATTTGCTAATAAACCCTAACATATGATCATAATAAACCACTTTGAGGAAATAAAAGAAAAATGCCAAGTGTGAGCCAAACCCTCACATACACATAGGGCAAAAATGCAAACCATCACCAAAGGCCACCATGGCTTGACCTTTTGTTTCTAAAATGATTATATAACTCAAACAAACCTAAAGGCATCAAAGAAACCAAATTTGAATCAAATTTAAACCCAAAACCATCTCACATATGATGATGGTCAATTGTGCACTTTATATCATGATCCCCTCTTTACCCCTCTGATTAAATCATTTCTTATACTAAACTTGATGAACCAAAGCAATGTCATCCAAGACCATGCCAAGGTGATGAACTTTCATGTTGACCACACTGGCTAGAGTTGACTAGGTTGACCAGAATAAAGGTGACAAGTGAGGACTTTATATTAATGTGAAGATCATACCTAATTTGGATTTTTGCAAACAATCTTCATTTTGAACACCAACACCACCATTCTACTGCAAATAATATATGAATCAAACCCTACAAAATTCATTCAAAAATTCCAAAGTGAAGTTCTTGCGGCCATTTGGTCGAGCACCTTGTGTGCATGAATCTGCCAACTATGAGCATTGCAAAATCCTTTGGACAATGGCCTCCACCATCAAGCATAGATCATCACCAGTACCCCATTGACTTCCAGGAGCATTGCCAAGCACAAGGGACAAGCTAGGGTACACGATTTCATCATGAACTGACCAAGATCATGTCATGCCGTGGCATGGCATGAGCTCACCATGCCATTCTCTCCTCTGGCCGACCTAAGCATGCACCACCATGTCAAACGTGTGCTACTCACCCTCCTGGACCTCCTCGACACCTTGCTCGACCAAGCCGTGCACCAGACACGCCAGTCACACGACGCCCAGACGCGCCCAGGCATGCACACGCACGCCAGAGCGTGCATGGCGTGCGCCCCAGACGCGCCCGGCCACGTCGACGCCCGAGCCGCTCCGTGGACGCCAGCATTGGATCCCTGCGTCCCCAGCTCCATGACGACGCCAGCAACCACCAGGACACCCCCACGGGCCCGCGGGAACGCTGTAGCCGACGAGCTCGTCGACGACGTCCGCCACGGCCTGTGAGCCTCCGTCACGCGCATGTCCTCTCCCCTGCCTCGTTTTCACCACAATCAAGCGCGGCGTCACCGCCATGACGTCGCCAAGCGATTGGCGTCAGCGCCAGTCCCTGAGCTGCCCTGTAGCCGCGTCGCCATGGTTGCCCCTTCACAGCACGCCGCGGCCACCACCGGCCGCTATAAATAGCGCCCCTCAGCTCTCCCTTCCTTCACACAAAACCTTCCCCTCTCTGCCCTGAACACTCCTCTCCATCCAATTTCACCCCTGCTCGCCGGAGTAGCCCCAATTGCGAGCTCGACGCCGCCGCCAGTACACGGAGCCCGCCGGAGGAGGAGGCCACCCCTGGAGACGAGACTGCTTCCAGGCGCTTCCTCATCCACCACAACGTCGCCGCGCACCACTCAGCCGCTCGCCGGAGCTCCGACGTGCTCTCCGACCCCCTACCTGCGCCGCCCGTAAGCTCCCCTCTCGCCGGAGACGACGACGTCTGTCGTTCGTCCGATCCGCATCTGATCCAACGGCCCCTATTCCTCGTACCGTTTCGCGTTTTAAAACCCAATGACAGGTGGCCCCCACCTTGTCAGTTGGCCCGTGGCGTTGGATGCGTTACTGGGCCGGCCCACTTCTCCCTTTCCCTGCTTAGCCCGTTAGCGTTTCCCGCCAGCCCATTTAATTCAAACATTAAATTTCGAATTTTGTTAATTACTCTCAGATGCTGTTTTCAAATTTAAATAGAATAAAATCTACCCAACCAAATTTGACAAATTTTATATATTTGGAAACCTTGTGAAAATATCTACAAAACTACACTGGCCCCAAACCTAGATTATTTGTCGAATTAATCTGAGAAAATAAACAAGGCAGGGCCTTTTTCCACTTCAATTAATTATTAAAAATTGAATAAAAATGCTTTTAAGATGAAACCAACTCTCAAAAATCACATTTCAACATAGCTATCAGAATATGTAAAAATATTGTATCAGTGTTTGCATGATCATGTCCTTGTTTAAAAATTGGCCCTATGGCTATTTAAAGTACTTTGTAAATAAGCATATTTCTTATTAATGTGTATGAGAGCATCTCTCTTATTTAAATCTTGTCTACACTAAGTTACTATGAGAAAGACACCATGGTCATGTTAAATTTATATTAAATTAGTTGATGATATTAAATCACTAACCATGAGTTATTAAAAAGCATGAGGTGATGAACCTCATTTAAATCTTTTCCCAAATAATAATTATGAAGAGGTTGACTTTGGTCAACCTAGGTCATATGATATTAATTGAGGAAATTAAATCTTAATAAGACTTAATGAGAGGAAATTATTTTCTCTCAAGAAATAAAAAGAAACCTAAATTAATATATATAATGAGAGGAAATTATTTTTCTTAAGAATAATAATTAAATCAACTCACATAATAAGCATGTGTTATGATAGCTTAGTAAGAGTGATTCATATGTGTGCTTAGCTTAGTATTTGAGTTGTGTGGTGATTGTGTGTATCATACTCGTATTTAGACGCTAGTACCGAGGAGTACGCCGAGGAGGAGGAGGTGTACACTCAAGGAGAGGAGGACCACTTTGATCAGTACAACAATCAAGGCAAGCTAATACACTTGCAAAGTGCAAAGCTCTCAAGGGCAAAGCACCTCACCATTTGTTTTATCTTTATTAAGCCTATCCCAGTTTTATTACAAGCTTTACTTTCAAGTTTTACTACTTTACTTTGTCAAAGTACTTTTTGATTCATGATTCACTTAATCTAGAGTAGGACAATATCATCTAAGTTAGTCTATGTCAATCAAGCTAAGATAGCACCCCTCATGATTAGTGGCTAGTGCTAAATGCCTAAAATTGACTACTCTAGATGGGAACATGGTGATATAAGATGATGATGGTGAAATTATGAAAGGAATTTTGAAGGTGAATAAGACCAAGAGAAGATAGTGATTTTTGATTAAAAACTAATGTTGGTTTGGATGCGATACCTTTCCAATATTGAGTACCCCCACAATACCTGATTATGGGTAAGGCTTAACTAGAAGTTTATGTATCTTAGTATGGGTTCCCTCTAAACACACATCATAGGGGTTATGCCGAGGCTGCCTCCGTTGTTGATAAATGATGTGAAGTAAGGTGAACTGTCCGGCCAAGCCCTGTGCAGTTCCCAGGTTGACAGTTGGTCTTCACTGGGAGGCCAAGCTCATGGGGAGAGGTGCTCATACTAGGGTTAGTAAATGAAAGGTTATGGTTGATGATCCGCGTACTGTGATACGATGATTCGGGGAAATCCCGACGGATGGAATCAAATGTTGTGGCACAAGTGTGCAACCTCTGCAGAGTGTAAACCTATTCGAATAGCCGTGTCCACGGTTACGGACGGTTGGAAAGGCCATCTAGTTTCCAGTATTAGAATTTGGATGTGGATGGTGAATGATGAATTATGGTGAATCACAACTGAGTTGTGGGAATGACACTAATGTTCCCACTTGAGTTAGTTAAATTTATGAATGATCAATATGAAATGAGTATGAACTAAAACTGGCTTTATGCAAATGAAACTAGAGCTTAGTACCCCCTCTTTAAGTTAGTTAGTGATTACTTTGGTATTAGTTTGCGAGTACTTTAAAGTACTCACGGCTGTGTCCCTGGCTATTCAAATGGCCAGAATATGAAGAAGAGCAGCAGTATGAGGACGACGGTCAGCAGGACGTCTACAACAACTAGGAGTCGCCTGACGTCAAGCGTTGGCCTGTGGAATAGATAGTCCACTCTTATTACGCTTCCGCTACTGTGATGTTCGTTGATCAATAGATCAACTATTTGTGTAATATTGGATCATGTGATCCCCTTTTGTAAGACAATGATGGTTTGTAATGAATGATGACTTATGATATCAACTGTTATGTCTCGCAACAACAATATTCCTGGGATTGCGATGAATGACATAATAGGCATCCGGACTTAAAAATCCGGGTGTTGACAATAACCATGCTAAAACATGAATAGTAATCAAACAAAAGAAAATGTATAACGTGCATGGAAAGCAAAGTGATTGTCAAGAGCATAGCATAGATACATAATAAAGTGGTACTCAGCTTGTCCCATAAGTGGAAGCAAAACATAAATGCTTGGACACCTTTAAAAGATTATAAGGATGACTAGAAACAAAAAGTTTGAACAAGCAATACCATAATTATGAATCAATCAATAAAATCTTGGGACCATGCACATAAAACTAAGAATGACAACTATGCTCTCATAAGTGGTGCATAAACTAGAAGGTGGAGACTCAACATAAAAGTAAAAGAAGGTCTCTCTTTGAGAGGCAAGTAAGATCACTCATGTGCTAGAGCTTTTTATTGAAACAACAAGAGTATAAAATGCACTTTTGAGAGGTGGTTGTTCATGTCAACGAGTAGTAAAAAGAGCTATTGTCATCTTCCATACTAAGCAAGTTTGAGAGCGGTTCCGAAATATTTGGGCGAAGCCTCTTTTCATTTATACTACTTATAAAATTGTGACACTCCTCCCAACCTTTGCTTACACATACCATGGCTAACCGAATCCTCGGGTGCCGACCAAGCAATCACAAACCATGGAGGAGTGCCCTTTTCTTATAATTTTCCTATTTTCTTCCCCTATTGGAAGTTGTGGTCAAACCAGCTCTTTTTTATATACTTTTTTATGTGACAAGCAAGATGAAGCTCGCGAGTCTTTGAGTTACTTAACTAGTATGGAAGACGACAACCACAATTTTAATTTACTTCCTCATGAGCTAAAAACAATGTCACAAAACGAGGAACTGTTTGAATGTTTTAAAGGTAGCTGATGCGCGTAGATGTACACGTCCGTTGGGAACCCCAAGAGGAAGGTATGATGCGCACAGTGGCAAGTTTCCTGTAAGAAACCAAGGTTTAATCGGACCAGTAGGAGTCAAGAAGCACGTTGAAGGTTGATGGTGGCGAAATGTGATGCGGCGCAACACCAGGGATTCCGGCGCCAACGTGGAACCTGCACAACACAACCAAAGTACTTTGCCCCAACGAAACAGTGAGGTTGTCAATCTCACCGGCTTGCTGTAACAAAGGATTAACCGTATTGTGTGGAAGATGATTGTTTGCAAAGAAAATAGTAAAACAAGTATTGCAGTAGATTGTATGCGATGTAAAGAATAGGACCGGGGTCCACAGTTCACTAGAGGTGTCTCTCCCATAAGATAAAAGCATGTTGGGTGAACAAATTACAGTCGGACAATTGACAAATAGAAAAGGGCATAACAATGCATATACATGATATGATAAATATAGTGAGATTTAATCAGGGCATTACGACAAAGTACATAGACCACCATCCAACTGCATCTATGCCTAAAAAGTCCACCTTCAGGTTATCATCCGAACCCCTTTCAGTATTAAGTTGCAAAGCAACAGACAATTGCATTAAGTATGGTGCGTAATGTAATCGACAACTACATCCTTAGACATAGAATCAATGTTTTATCCCTAGTGGCAACAGCACAACACAACCTTAGAACTTTCTGTCACTGTCCCAGGTATCAATGAAGGCATGAACCCACTATCGAGCATAAATACTCCCTCTTCGAGTTAAGAGTAAAAACTTGGCCAGAGCCTCTACTAATAACGGAGAGCATGCAAGATCATAAACAACACATAAACAATAGATTGATAATCACCATAACATAGTATTCTCTATTCATCGGATCCCGACAAACACAACATATAGTATTACAGATAGATGATCTTGATCATGTTAGGCAGCTCACAAGATCCAACAATGAAGCACATGAGGAGAAGACGACCATCTAGCTACTGCTATCACTACTAGGAAAAAGGCAATCAGTGGCGCACCACATATAGCCTTCAGTGGCGCACTAGTGGTGCGCCACTGCTATCACGCCACTGCTAACTCCTAGTAGTGGCGCACTAGGGGTGCGCCACTACTAGCCTGGATACCAGTGGCGCACTGCGTGGTGCGCCATTGACATGTCCAGCAGTGCGCCACTATTACTCCAAAGTGGTGCGCCACTGTTGGTCAGAGGCAGTGCGCCACCACTGTCTAGATGTGGTGCGCCACTGTTTCAGCGAGGTGGTGCGCCACTGCTGCGTGTGGACGTGCGCCACTGCTGTCTCCAGGACGTGCGCCACTGCTGAGGTTCCTGGTGCGCCACTGCTAGTCTCGGAGGGGATCACAGGGCAGTGCGCCACTGGATCCACACTACAAGAAAAGTTGCCATGGCCGACGAAGTTGAAGTCGCGCCGTGGTTGCTGGTGTACCATGGCCGACGATTTTGGTCCCTCCGTGGTGCATGTCAAAACTTTTTTTCTCGTTTTTGAGGCCACCTAGCCCGACGAAAGCGGCCAAAACGTGGCGTATGGTGGCCCGGGACGTGGTGCATCTCGAAATCTCGGGTTCGCCGGCCGAGTCAACGCAAATCCGCACCGCCGAGGGATGTAGGGCCCAGATGGCAGCCTCTCTGGCATTGTTTTTTTCTACATCGCGCCATCTCGTTCAACGTTCTCCGATCGAGCCGTTTACGATGCAGGATCATGGGTCCCGCATGTCATCCTCTATGAACCAAAATTCTTTCTATTCTTGGATTTTTTTGACCCCCTGATTTCTGGCTACTTCCTTTTTCTTTTGATCCCTTGCCGCCTTGGAAACGTTGAGACCGCTGCTGCTAAATGGGACCCGCATGTCATCCTCTATGTGCAATCAACTTTCTTTTCTTGGAGTTTTTTTGGCACCTCAAATTTGGTCACTTGCCTTTTTCTTTCGATCCCCTGCCGCCTCTCAAACGGGATACCGCTGCTGCTAAAGGACCCGCATGTCATCCTCTATGTACTATAAAACTTTCTTTTCTTGAATTATTTTTGGCACCTCATATTTGGTCACTTACCTTTTTCTTTCGATCCCCCGCCTCTCAAACGGTGATACCGCTGCTGCTTGGGACCCGCATGTCATCCTCAATGTACTATAAAACTTTCTTTTCCTGGATTATTTTTGGCACCTCAAATTTGGTCACTTGCCTTTTTCTTTCGATCCTGCCGCCTCTCAAACGGTGATACCGCTGCTCGGGACCCGCATGTCATCCTCTATGTACTATAAAACTTTCTTTTCCTGGATTATTTTTGGCACCTCAAATTTGGTCACTTGCCTTTTTTTCGATCCTGCCGCCTCTCAAACGGTGATACCGCTGCTGCTAATGGGACCCGCATGTCATCCTCTATGTACTATAAAACTTTCTTTTCTTGAATTATTTTTGGCACCTCATATTTGGTCACTTACCTTTTTCTTTCGATCCCCTGCCGCCTCTCAAACGGTGATACCGCTGCTGCTAAATGGGACCCGCATGTCATCCTCTATGTACTATAAAACTTTCTTTTCTTGGATTTTTTTGGCACCTCATATTTGGTCACTTGACTTTTTCTTTCGATCACCTGCTGCCTCTCAAACAGTGATACCGATGCTGCTAAATGGGACCCGCATGTCATCCTCTATGTACTATAAAACTTTCTTTTCTTGAATTATTTTTGGCTCCTGATATTTTTTCACTTGCCTTTTTCTTTCGATCTCATGCCACGTTTGAAACGTTGAGGAACCTGCAGGCTCATGGGACCCGCATGTCATCCTCTATGTACTATAAAAGTTCTTTTTCTTGGTTTTTTTTCACCATCTGATTTTTGGCAATTTCTTTTTTCTTTTGATCCCCTGCCACCTCTCAAACGCTGATACCGCTGCTGCTAAATGGGACCCGCATGTCATCCTCTATGTACTATAAAACTTTCTTTTCTTGAATTATTTTTGGCTCCTCATATTTGGGCACTTGCCTTTTTCTTTCGATCTCATGCCACGTTTGAAACGTTGAGGAACCTGCTGGCTCATGGGACCCGCATGTCATCCTCTATGTGCTATAAAAGTTTCCTTTGTTGGATTTTTTTTCACCCTCTGATTTTTGGCTTGCCTTTTTCTTTTGATCCCCTGCCCCCTTTGAAACGTTGAGTAAGCTGTTGGCTCAAGGGACCCGCATGTCATCCTCTATGTCCATCAACTTTCCTTTCTTGGATTTTTTTTCACCCCCTAATTACTAGCTACTTTCTTTTTCTTTTGATCTCAAGCCGCATTACAAACATTGAGACCGCTGCTGCAAAATGGGACCCACATGTCATCCTCTATGTACAATAAAGTTTCTTTTCTTGGATTATCTTTTGCTCCTGATATTTTGTCACTTGCCTTTTTCTTTCGATCTCATGCCGCCTTTGAAACGTTGAGTAAGCTGCTGGCTCATGGGTCCCGCATGTCATCCTCTACGAACAATAAAAGTTTCCTTTCTTGGAGTTATTTTTGACCCCTAATTTCTGGCTATTTGCCTTTTTCTTTGGATCTCCTGCCCCTTTGAAACGATGAGGACGCTGTTGGCAGGTCGGTCCCACAAGTCATCCTCTATGAACAATAAAAGTTTCCTTTGATGGATTTTTTTGAACCCCTAATTAATTTCTGGATATTTCCTTTTTTTCTTTGATCCCCTGCCGCCTTGGAATCGTTGAGGATGCTGCTGCCTCATGGGTCCCGCATGTCATCCTCTCGAACGGTAAATGTTTCTTTTCTTGGATATTGTTTACCAAATGATTTTTGGCTTTTTTTTCTTTCGATATCCTGCCGCCTTTAAAACGTTGAGGACGCTGCTGGCTCACGGGTCCCACATGTCAGCCTCTATGAACAATAAGCGAGGATGCTGCTGCCTCATGGGTCCCGCATGTCACCCTCCGAAAATGTTTCTTTTCTTGGATTTTTTACCAACAGATTTTTGGTTTATTTTTCTTTCCATCCCCTGCCGCCTTTAAAACGCTGGCTCATGGGTCCACGATGTCAGCCTCCCCGTACAAGAAACATGTGATATCTTGATTATTTTGCAGACAATAAACAGTGTATTGCGCTCTGAGCTATTGCAAACGGATAAATTAAATCTTTATTTTTACAACATATATCTTGAATCTCCTTGTTTTTTGTTTTGGCGAAGCATAGGACTTTCCTGTTTTTTTTTTTGAGAAAAATCCGAACTATCATGTTCTGGAGTGGGCTGAAATTGTACGTGTCCAAAGGCCCAGAAGGATAGTTCGAAGGCCCAGATGTCTAGATGCAGCCCAATTGAAATCTTTCTTTTCTTGGATTTTTTTCACCCCCTGATTTCTGGCTACTTCATTTTTCTTTTGGTCCTGTGCCGCCTTGGAAACGTTCAGACCGCTGCTGCAAAATGGGACCCATGTCATCCTCTATGTACAATAAAGTTTCTTTTCTTGGATTATTTTTGGCTCCTGATATTTGGTCACTTGCCTTTTTCTTTCGATCTCATGCCACGTTTGAAACGTTGAGGAACCTGCTGGCTCATGGGACCCGCATGTCATCCTCTATGTACAATAAAAGTTTGATTTCTTGGATTTTTTTTCACCCTCTGATTTTTGGCTATTTCCTTTTTCTTTTGATCCCCTGCCGCCTTTGAAACGTTCATAAGCTGCTGGCTCATAGGTCCCACATGTCAGCCTGTATGAACGATAAAGCTTTCCTTTCTTGGAGTTTTTTTACCCCTAATTTCTGGCTACTTTCTTTTTCTTTTGATCTCAAGCCGCATTTGAAACGTTGGGACCGCTGCTGCAAAATGGGACCCGCATGTCATCCTCTATGTACAATAAAGTTTCTTTTCTTGGATTATTTTTGGCTCCTGATATTTGGTCACTTGCCTTTTTCCTTCGATCCCATGCCACGTTTGAAACGTTGAGGAACCTGCTGGCTCATGGGACCCGCATGTCATCCTCTATGTACTACAAAAGTTTATTTTCTTGGGTTTTTTTTCACTCTCTGATTTTTGGCTATTTCCTTTTTCTTTTGATCCCCTGCCGCCTTGGAAACGTTGAGTAAGCTGCAAACTCGTGGGACCCGCATGTCATCCTCTATGTACAATCAATT
This sequence comes from Lolium multiflorum, assembly GCA_030979885.1. Classification (NCBI taxonomy): domain Eukaryota; kingdom Viridiplantae; phylum Streptophyta; class Magnoliopsida; order Poales; family Poaceae; genus Lolium; species Lolium multiflorum. Next base: position 89,451,782 of record CM061752.1, on the reverse strand, counting down.
TTCTTTTCTTGGAGTTTTTTTACCCCCTAATTTCTGGCTACTTTCTTTTTCTTTTGATCTCAAACCGCATTTGAAACGTTGGGACAGCATGTCATCCTCTATGTACAATAAAAGTTTCTTTTTTTGGATTATTTTTCACCCTCTGATTTTTGGTCACTTGCCTTTTTCTTTCGATCTCATGCCGCCCTTGAAAACGTTGAGGAACCTGCTGGCCCATGGGACCCACATGTCATCCTCTATGTACTATAAAAGTTTCTTTTCTTTGATTTTTTTCACCCTCTGATCTTTGGCTATTTCCTTTTTCTTTTCATCCCCTGCCGCCTTGGAAACGTTAGTAAGCTGCTGACTGGTGGGACCCGCATGTCATCCTCTATGTACAATCAAGTCTCTTTTCTTGGATTTTTTTACCCCCTTATTTTTGGTCACTTGCCTTTTTCTTTCGATCTCATGCAGCCTCTGAAACGTTGAGAAGCTGCTGGCTCATGGGACCCACATGTCATCCTCGATACTATAAAAGTTTCTTTTCTTGGATTTTTTCACCCTCTTATTTTTGGCTGTTTCCTTTTTCTTTTGATCCCCTGCCGCCTTGGAAACATTGATTAAGCTGCTGACACAAGGGGCCCGCATGTCATCCTCTATGTACAATCAACTTGCAAGATCTTGGGGCGGAAGAGCTTGTATAAGTGGGACCCATATGTCATCCTCTATGTACAATAAAAGTTTCTTTTTCTTGGATTATTTTTTGCTCCTGGTATTTGGTCTCTTTCCTTTTTCTTTCGATCTCATGCCGCCTCTGAAACGTTGAGTAAGGTGCTGGGTCATGGGACCCGCATGCCATCCTCTATGTACAATCAACTTTCTTTTCTGGGAGTTTTTTTACCCCTAATTTCTGGCTACTCTTTTTCTTTTGATCTCAAGCCGCATTTGAAACGTTGACACCGCTGCTGCAAAATGGGACCCGCATGTCATCTTTTATGTACAATAAAGTTTCTTTTCTTGGATTATTTTTGGCTCCTGATATTTGGTCACTTGTCTTTTTCTTTCGATCTCATGCCCCCTTTGAAACGTTGAGGAAGCTGCTAGCGCATGGGTCCCGCATGTCATACTCTATGAACAATAAAAGTTTCCTTCCTTGGAGTTATTGTTTACCGCTAATTTCTGGCTACTTCCTTTTTTCTTTTGATCCCCTGCCGCCTTGGAAACGTTGAGTAAGATGCTGACACAAGGGGCCCGCATGTCATCCTCTATGTACAATCAACTTGCAAGATCTTGGAGCGAAAGAGCTTGTATAAGTGGGACCCATATGTCATCATCTATGTACAATAAAAGTTTCTTTTCTTGGATTATTTTTTGCTCCTGATATTTGGTCACTTTCCTTTTTCTTTCTATCTCATGCCGCCACTGAAACGTTGAGTAAGGTGCTGGCTCATGGGACTGTACAATAAAGTTTCATTTCTTAGATTTTTTTTACCCAGTGATTTTTGCTAACTTGCCTTTTTCTTTTCGATCATATGCCGCCTTTGAAATTCAGGTCGCCGCTGGCTCATGAGTCCCACAAGTCAGCCTCTATGAACAATAAACCTTTCCTTTGTTGTATTTTTTTTACCCCTAATTTCTGGCTATTTGCCTTTTTCTTTTGATCCCCTGCGGCCTTTGAAACGATGAGGACGCTGCTGGCAGGTCGGTCCCACATGTCATCCTCTATGAAGAATATAAGTTTCCTTTTTGGATTTATTTTTGACCCCTAATTTCTGGCTATTTGCCTTTTTCTTCTGATCCCTGCCGACTTCGAAATGATGAGGATGCAGCTGGCAGATCGGTCCCACATGTCAGCCTCTATGAACAATAAATGTTTCCTTTGTAGGATTTATTTTTTACCCCTATTTTCGGGCTACTTGCCTTTTTCTTTGAAACGTTGAGGACGGTACTGTCTCATGGGTCCCACATGGCATCCTCTCTGAACGATAAACCTTCATTTCTTGTTAACGACAGGTTTATCAGTATTATTTTCGCAGACTAATACAAGCTCTTTGGCTCCAAGATCTTGCAAGTTGATAGATTAAATCAAGGAATTATTAGGATATGTTTTAAATTTCAAATCCACTTTATGAATTATTAAAAATACCGTTATCCATGTGGGTATGGAGCGATCAAGGATTTTCATATTGGGCATGAGCAGTTTCAAAAATTGGAACCCTATAATTCAAAATAAATAAAAACAACTTTTATGTAGAATCTCCGTGTATTTTTTTTTGCCAATCATAGGATCTGTGTTTCATTAGAAAAGGGCCGAAATTGCATGAGCAGAAAGGCCCATTTGTAGTTATTGGGCTTCGACGGCCGGAGCAAGTAGGCCGAGAGCAATTACCATGTAGATGGCCGTTGGCAACCCAAAGTGAAATATTGGGCCCAACAGGGGAATGCTGAACAGTACTATTTTCTAATTGGAAGGTGGTACATGGCGTAATCCTGCCAAAAAAAAAGATGGACACGGGTTGCTGAAATTTGCCCATCTGCGCCTAATATCGCCGCCGCGGCTCCGCTTCCGCCGCCGCCGCCGCCGCCATGCCTCGTCTCGCGTCGAGCTCGCGGTACTGCCGCGTCTCGGGCACGGGGTACCGCGGCGTCCGCGCGCGCCCCAAAGGTACGTATTACGCGGAGATACGTGACGGCGGCGAGCGCATCGGCCTCGGCACCTACGAGACCGCGCACGAGGCCGCGCGCGCGTACGACGCCGTGGCGTGGCGGCTCGGGCGCCCGCGATCGTCGATGAATTTCCATGACGTGTGGACGCGCCAGCAGGCCGAGGATCTCGCGCCGCCGCCGTACATCGTTAGACAGGAGGAACAGCACCGCCGCCGCGAGACGGAGCGCCGTTTGCGCATCGCCGAGCGGGACGAGCGCGCGGCGCGCGAGTGGGCGGCCCGCTTCCCCGAGGACGTTGCCGCCGAGAACGAGCACTTCCGCAGACGGAGGGCGGAGAAGGCGACGAGGCGGGCAGCGAAGAAGGAGGACCGCGCACGACGGAGGGCGGAGAAGGCGACGAAGCGGGCCTTCATCGAAGCGCAGCTCGCCGGGCCGACCACCATTGGCGAGGACGACCCCCGTTGGATTGACCTCTTCTCGTCGGATCCGGTGTCGGGCACGACACCGGACTCGTCAGATGTCGAGTTTTAGTTTAGTTTTATCGCACTACTTTGTACAAATATGAACTACGGAGTATCTATCAAGCTAATTTTATCCTATTTTATGTCTATTTCTAGTCTTTGTTTGATCTTCTGTTTTACTGCACTCTATTTTTCATTATATTCTGTTTTTGGCGCTGCATTTATAGCGCCTCTGAAAATACGCTGTTTCAGCCCTGCATTTGGCCGCCACAGTTTGCAGCTTCCGGTGAAGCTATTGCCGGCTCCATGCGCAGCATCAGCCATTCAGCCCACAGCGCCTAAATATAGAGCCACTGCTGGAGTTGCTGTAATATGTTTGTCAGCAGGAGCTTACCTAATTAGTTAAAAAAAAAAGATGTTCAGCGTGGGATTCGAAAAAAAGATCTTCATGTTTTTTTCCTAGCTATCCTAGTTCGGACTTTTCATTGTGTTGGCTAGTGCATGAAGCTTGACACCTGTATTATGTGATCCTGATATGAGGATAAGAACACCTTCAGGTTGCATTGCTAATGGTGTCTACTGCAGCAGTGGCGTACCTTCAATGGAGACTGATGCAAGAGAGTTGGTACTGGTGAACCTGCACCTGACATCATCGTGCCACCTGAAGTAGGTTGTGTATTGGGATTAGACTGATAAGCATAGCACCTTGCAAAGAACAAGATGCTGCTAGTGTTGGTTAACGTGATTTTACGACAAAAGTCATGTATGCTCAACAGGTGCCGTACCTAGTTTGGATATTGTGTTGTTACCCTTTTGTGGTTTGGTGTTTGTCCAACAGAGAAAGCTACTCTTTTCCCGTGTAAGTGTTATTATGTGAACAAAAGTTGTATGTACATATATATCGGTCAGAGAACCAAGATTGCATATTCTTGCCTGGTTATAACACATAAGTCATAATAACAATTAAAGAGAAAAGGAACATTTGCCTTTGCAATGTGATTGTGCCAAGTAGATTAGACAACCAACCACAAACATTACAGGTCAACAGCCAAACGCATGCGAAAGTCCTAAGGTAAGCTCCATAATACATGTTGAAACCAAAAGCCTAGAAACCATAAGAAAGGTAGCTCCACATCACAGTTCCACGACAGCAGCATACTGATCATAAAACATATATCAAGTCAGGACAGCTGCACCACTGGGTAAGCATCCATGGGGTCTGGCTCAAGAGCGAAGACTGTGTGAATGCTGCAAAATGTGGCTCTTGCCTCACCCCACCCATACATCTTATCATGGAACCTTACCAAATCAGCATGAATCATCTTGACATAAACATAGCTCCTCTCTCCATGCTGATGGGATTGAACAATGCGCCAGTTGCAGTGCTTCAGCTTGTCAAACAGTATGCAGGAGATGACGAAGCATGCTGGCTGGTCTTTTGTAGTGACAATGGCTTGGAGTAGCTGGTCCTGTGAACCACCCAACTGGATCTTTAGAGCTTGAAGGACAGTCCGTGCTATATAAGCTACCGTTGCTGACTTCAGCTCAGAATCAGGTGAATGACAGCTGACATCTTGTCCTAGAGATGCAGATCCTTCTTGATCACTTGAATCATCACCACTAGTTCGCGCCGTGGTTGCTGGTGTACCATGGCCGACGATTTTGGTCCCTCCGTGGTGCATGTCAAAACTTTTTTTTCTCGTTTTTGAGGCCACCTAGCCCGACGAAAGCGGCCAAAACGTGGCGTATGGTGGCCCGGGACGTGGTGCATCTCGAAATCTCGGGTTCGCCGGCCGAGTCAACGCAAATCCGCACCGCCGAGGGATGTAGGGCCCAGATGGCAGCCTCTCTGGCATTGTTTTTTTCTACATCGCGCCATCTCGCTCAACGTTCTCCGATCGAGCCGTTTACGATGCAGGATCATGGGTCCCGCATGTCATCCTCTATGAACCAAAATTCTTTCTATTCTTGGATTTTTTGACCCCCGATTTCTGGCTACTTCCTTTTTCTTTTGATCCCTTGCCGCCTTGGAAACGTTGAGACCGCTGCTGCTAAATGGGACCCGCATGTCATCCTCTATGTGCAATCAACTTTCTTTTCTTGGAGTTTTTTGGCACCTCAAATTTGGTCACTTGCCTTTTTCTTTCGATCCCCTGCCGCCTCTCAAACGGTGATACCGCTGCTGCTAAATGGGACCCGCATGTCATCCTCTATGTACTATAAAACTTTCTTTTCTTGAATTATTTTTGGCACCTCATATTTGGTCACTTACCTTTTTCTTTCGATCCCCCGCCTCTCAAACGGTGATACCGCTGCTGCTAACTGGGACCCGCATGTCATCCTCTATGTACTATAAAACTTTCTTTTCTTGAATTATTTTTGGCACCTCATATTTGGTCACTTACCTTTTCTTTCGATCCTGCCGCCTCTCAAACGGTGATACCGCTGCTAAATGGGACCCGCATGTCATCCTCTATGTACTATAAAACTTTCTTTTCTTGGATTTTTTTGGCACCTCATATTTGGTCACTTGACTTTTTCTTTCGATCACTGCTGCCTCTCAAACAGTGATACCGCTGCTGCTAAATGGGACCCGCATGTCATCCTCTATGTACTATAAAACTTTCTTTTCTTGAATTATTTTTGGCTCCCTGATATTTTTTCACTTGCCTTTTTCTTTCGATCTCATGCCACGTTTGAAACGTTGAGGAACCTGCAGGCTCATGGGACCCGCATGTCATCCTCTATGTACTATAAAAGTTCTTTTTCTAGGTTTTTTTTCACCATCTGATTTTTGGCAATTTCTTTTTTCTTTTGATCCCTGCCACCTCTCAAACGCTGATACCGCTTGCTAAATGGGACCCGCATGTCATCCTCTATGTACTATAAAACTTTCTTTTCTTCAATTATTTTTGGCTCCTCATATTTGGTCACTTGCCTTTTTCTTTCGATCTCATGCCAAGTTTGAAACGTTGAGGAACCTGCTGGCTCATGGGACCCGCATGTCATCCTCTATGTACTATAAAAGTTTATTTTCTTTATTTTTTTCACCCTCTGATTTTTGGCTATTTCCTTTTTCTTTTGATCCCCTGCCGCCTTGGAAACGTATGGTAAGCTGCTGACTCATGGGACCCGCATGTCATCCTCTATGTACTATAAAACTTTCTTTTTTTGGATTATTTTTGGCACCTCATATTTGGTCACTTGACTTTTCTTTCGATCCCTGCCGCCTCTCAAACGGTGAGACCGCTGCTGCTAAATGGGACCCGCATGTCATCCTCTATGAGCAATCAACTTTCTTTTCTTGGAGTTTTTTTGGCACCTCATATTTGGTCACTTGCCTTTTTCTTTCGATCTCATGCCACGTTTGAAACGTTGAGTAAGCTGTTGGTTCAAGGGACCCGCATGTCATCCTCTATGTCCATCAAGTTTCTTTTCTTGGATTTTTTTTCACCCCCTAATTACTAGCTACTTTCTTTTTCTTTTGATCTCAAGCCGCATTACAAACATTGAGACCGCTGCTGCAAAATGGGACCCACATGTCATCCTCTATGTACAATAAATCTTGGATTATTTTTGGCTCCCGATATTTGGTCACTTGCCTTTTTCTTTCGATCTCATGCCGCCTTTGAAACGTTGAGTAAGCTGCTGGCTCATGGGTCCCGCATGTCATCCTCTACGAACAATAAAAGTTTCCTTTATTGGAGTTATTTTTGACCCCTAATTTCTGGCTATTTGCCTTTTTCTTTTGATCCCCTGCCCCCTTTGAAACGATGAGGACGCTGTTGGCAGGTCGGTCCCACATGTCATCCTCTATGAACAATAAAAGTTTCCTTTGGTGGATTTATTTTTGACCCCTAAATAATTTCTGGCTATTTCCTTTATTTTTCTTTTGATCCCCTGCCGCCTTGGAAACGTTTGAGAATGCTGCTGCCTCATGGGTCCCGCATGTCATCCTCTCGAATGATAAATGTTTTCTTTTCTTGGATTTTGTTACCAACTGACTTTTGGTTTTTTATTTTATTTTCGATCCCCTGCCGCCTTTGAAACGTTGACGACGCTGCTGGCTCATGGGTCCCCGATGTCAGCCTCCCCGTACAAGAAACATGTGATATCTTGATTATTTCGCTCTGAGCTATTGCAAACGGATAAATTAAATCTTTATTTTTACATAAACAAACTTATATGTTGAGTGTCCTTGTTTTTTGTTTTTGCGATGCATAGGACTTTCCTGTTTTTTTTAGAAAAATCCGAACTTTCCTGTTTTGGAGTGGGCTGAAATTGTACGAGACAAAAGGCCCAGCAGGATAGTTCGAAGGCCCAGATGTCCAGATACAGCCCAATTGAAATCTTTCTTTTCTTGGATTTTTTTCACCCCCTGATTTCTGGCTACTTCATTTTTCTTTTGGTCCTGTGCCGCCTTGGAAACGTTGAGACCGCTGCTGCAAAATGGGACCCACATGTCATCCTCTATGTAACATAAAGTTTCTTTTCTTGGATTATTTTTGGCTCTTGATATTTGGTCACTTTCCTTTTTCTTTCGATCTCATGCCACGTTTGAAACGTTGAGGAACCTGCTGGCTCATGGGACCCGCATGTCATCCTCTATGTACAATAAAAGTTTCTTTTCTTGGATTTTTTTTCACCATCTGATTTTTGGCGATTTCCTTTTTCTTTTGATCCCCTGCCGGCCTACCGCCTTTGAAACGCTGAGTAAGCTGCAGGCTCATAGGTCCGACATGTCAGCCTGTATGAACGATAAAGCTTTCCTTTCTTGGAGTTTTTTTTACCCCTAATTTCTGGCTATTTTCTTTTTCTTTTGATCTCAAGCCGCATTTGAAACGTTGAGACCGCTGCTGCTAAATGGGACCCGCATGTCATCCTCTATGTACAATAAAGTTTCTTTTTTTCTTGATTATCTTTAGCTCCTGATATTTTGTCACTTGCGTTTTTCTTTCGATCTCATGCCGCCTTTGAAATGTTGAGTAAGCTGCTGAATCATGGGTCCCGCATGTCATCCTCTACGAACAATAAAAGTTTCCTTTTTTGGAGTTATTTTTGACCCCTAATGTCTGGCTATTTGCCTTTTTCTTTTGATCTCCTGCCCCCTTTGAAACGATGAGGATGCTGTTGGCACGTCGGTCCCACATGTCATCCTCTATGAACAATAAAAGTTTCTTCTGATGGATTTATTTTGAACCCCTAATTAATTTCTGGATATTTCCTTTTTTTTCTTTTGATCCCCTGCCGCCTTGGAATCGTTGAGGATGCTGCTGCCTCATGGGTCCCGCATGTCATCCTCTCAGAACGGTAAATGTTTCTTTTCTTGGATTTTGTTTACCAAATGATTTTTGGCTTATTTTATCGTTCGATCTCGTGCCGCCATTAAAACGTTGAGGACGCTGCTGGCTCAGAGGTCCCACATGTTAGCCTCTATGAACAATAAACCTTTCCTTTGTTTGATTTATTATTGACACATAATTTCTGGCTATTTGCCTTTTTCTTTCGATCTCATGCCGCCTCTGAAACGTTGAGACGCTGCTGGCTCATGGGTCCCACATGTCAGCCTCTATGAACAGTCAAAGTTTCCTTTGTTTGATTTTTTTTACCCTAATTACTGGCTATTTGCCTTTTTTTTATCCCCTGCCGCCTTTGAAACTAAGAGGACGCTGCTGGCCCATGGGTCCCACATCTCAGCCTCTCTGAACGATAAACCTTTCCTTTCTTTTTTTTCGATCCCGTGCCGCCTTGGAAACGGTGAGACGGCTCCTGCAAAACGGGACCCATATGTCATCCTCTATGTACAATAAATTTCTTTCCTTGGATTATTTTTGGCACCTGATATATGGTCACTTGCCTTTTTTTCGATCCCCTGCCGCCTTTGAAACGTTGAGGACGCTGCTCGCTCGTGGGTCCCATATGTCAGCCTCTAGGAACAATAAACATTTCGTTTCTTGGATTTATTTTTGACCGCTGATTTCTGGCAACTTTGCTTTTTCTTTCGATCCCCTGCCGCCTTTGTTAAAGTTGAGGACGCTGCTGCAAAATGCGTCCCACATGTCAGCTTCTCTGTACGATAATTGTTTCCTCTCTTTGATTTTTTTTCCACTGCTGGCCAATGGGTCCCCGATGTCAGCCTCTATGTACAAGAAATATGTGAATTCTCGATATATTTTAAGCCGAGATATGTAGGATGCTTTTTTTTTCGATCCCTTCTGTTTGTTTTTACCTTCAAATGTTGAGGGACGCTACTGGCAAATGGGTCCTGCTCTAGCATTCTCAACTGAAGGAAAAATTGAAATATTGCCTATTCATTTGTTTTTCGTACTCCATGCATCTAATCCATACTAATTGTTGATCCGGGTTTTAGTTCAACTTAATTAGATCAAATTTGATCTACGAGGGAGTATGTAATATATTTTGGGTTCACAACACTGCACTTGTTAACAACAATCTGATGAAGAGGTTTGTCATTTTTTTTAAACTACAAATACACTCTAAGATCTTGCACACTAATAGAATAAATCTTGGAACTTTATAACTACTATACTATTTGGGAACTAACATCTTTTTTGTAAGAGTTTTGAATTTTTTTTTAGATTAATGTGGAGCTAACACGTGTGCTATTTGATAGTTTTATTCATACAGGGTTTCTTCTAGGTGCAGTTTTGGTGCCCTGTAGAAATTTTCTTCTAAGTACGTTTTGGTTAGTTCTCCTCCTTTTTGTTTTAGCGCCGTGACGTGTTGGTAGGCTTAGCCATGTGTCTTTTGCTGTTTGTGGTGGGCCCCTGATCAGATTCATGTTTTGTCTGCTCCTGGTATTACTCACCGCTTTGACCTCTTTTCTAACCTGTGCGTCTACGCGTGTCTCTTTTCTGATCTCCTGTATTATCAATCTCGCCTGGCCGGCGGCACGTCACCGCTTCTTCCTCTGCGACTCCGCGTGGTGTCCGATTTGGCTCCGCCTCCTTCCTCTCCAGAATTTGTGGATCTTTTCTTGATTCCTCCCAATTTCTCGGATTGAACCAGCTACCTCGACCTTAGTCTGCAGCCGCCTGGAGAGTTCTGGATCGCACCACCTACCTCGACCTCAGTCCGCAGCCAAGGCCTGGCGGCGGCACGCGCCGACCTGGCCGCCGCGCGACCTCGGGAGGAAGTTGGAGTGGCGGCGATGCAGTCGGCATTGAGACCGGACGGCGAGTAGGGAGCAGCGAGGGAGGTTCTTCTCTTTCACTTCCACTGTCTCGCCGACTCTACTACGCTGCGTCGAGGCTCCAGCGTCTGCTCGCTTGGTCTTCCTAGGCTGCATCGACACGATTCTCGCCGTGGCGCCGTGGTCGCCGTCGCTTCAGGACATGTGGGTTACCTCCACTGCAGCGGTCCTACAATCATCTCTATCTCAGGTACACGTCGCCTCTCCCTTCCTCCACTATCCGCCTCTCCTTTCTCTGTTTTTCCCCTTCTTACATCCATCCATCAGGTTGCAGATGAGCAAGAAAGCGGATGGAGATGCGGGCACGATGACGGGCTCCATCGACAAAGTCCATGTCGACACCTTCACCATCCTCCCCCTGTTCTAAGCTGCTGCCTACCCCGAAATCTTCCCCACCGGATCTCTCCCCTCCCGTGAGCGCCCCCTGGTCGGCGGCCGTGGCGTCGGCCGGGTCCTCCTCTGTCTCCGAGGGTCTCCTGCCGTCCCGTGCTCTGGCTTCTCCCGTACATCTCCTCACCTGGACAGCGGTCCGCGACCTGCTGGTTGGTTCGCTGTGTGGGCACTGGATGACCAGCAGCGCCGCCGCCTGCTCTGAGTCTAGGGGCGCGGCGTTGTGTGGACGCTGCCCGCACCACCCGGACGACGGCCAGGCCCAGGAGTCCAGGATGCGTACAACGCTGTCGGCGAGGTGGTGTGCGAAAGCCCGTGGCTGAACCGGTGTACTGGTACCGGTACGTGTATCACTGCTAGGACAATTCAGATAATTCGCGTAGCTAATACTTGCTGGGATAACGATGGTCAAAGCATTGAGGCCCAGCGAGTTGCCGAGCTCCTCATGTGCTATTTTCCTTTACAATGTTTTACTATAGATGTGTGGAGAATAATTATTTATATGACATTCATTATTGATCCAAAACATATCTGATTTTGTAGATTCCATTATTTAAGTTGAATATGGTTTAAAAAAACTATGTCTATCCTATACTTAGCTGTTGTAAATTTGATTATGTTCTTTTTGCATATTGTGGTGTCGTATTTTAGACGACACCGAATATTAAACTTCCATCATTTAAACGTGTTAACAATATATTGTATCCAGTTCTGTGCTACGAAAAAATTTAAGTACATGTGGATATATTTTCTATTAAACCCGCTGAGCATTATTGTATATGTATCACTATTGTTGTGTGCAAGTTCTATGCTAGGAAAAAAAGCCTTCATTACAGGTGGGCATACTTGCTCTACTTCAAGATAGCTTTCAGTTTCTCATCCAAGTTACTTTGTTAACTCATCTGTAGCTGAACTGTTTGGGAGAAGCAAAAGAGTGTAGTCCTTGGAATTTTGATTGTCGGTTTACTCAAAGGACTTAATTCCTAAGTGTTTTCATGCCTTAGAACACTAAATGCATCATGTTCTCAAAATAATTTTTCGGGTGGAAGCTCTAGCTTTGTGTCCTCAAGAACAACATAATACTTAAAAAATTAGGCAAAAACATCTCAGTACTGGTTGGTACTTTGATTATTGCATACTGTATTTCATTGCCATTTTTGATAATTTCTCTAGACTATAGAAATAACCATACTTGCAAAGTTATACTAGCAGCTAAATGTATACTCATTGTCCACAGTGCAGGAAATGAGAAGAAAACTTCAACTGAACTATTCCCAGCTAAATAGATCACTGCATCTGGCCACGTAAATTTGTTGGGACAGATTTCAACTGAACGGTATAGGCTGCAGTAGATCAAATAAAATTAATTCCATCCTCTTTCCCTTGCAGCAAATATAATTAATCTAGATCAACTGAACTCCAGCTAAAGGTCAAACAGGCAAGAGCCCAAATTTATGAACCAAATAGTTTATGTGAAAAAATATATTCTGTCTCAAGTCGTGCCCACAAATCGTGGTGTAAAATATTAGTCACCTATCTGCTGCTTTAGCTGGGTATGAATAGCACACAACTAATGTATTTGTTCATGCCCTAGCAGTGCCAAAGAGGGAAACAATCATCATCTTCTTTTCTGACGAGGACAGTGACACAAGGCACAGACAGGTAGCAGAGCTGGAGAATAGCTAGATCACCTTCCTTATGCTTTGGTGCTTGGTTTATTTTATTGCGTCATCTGTATCCTTAATACCATGTGTTTTATGTTGTGATAATTTGATTGCTCCGTGTGGATTTATAGACATTGTTGGATTGGTGAACAAGGTCACTTATGTTTTTGCCCCGTTCTGGTAATGCTAGGAGCCAGAAACGTCAAGTGTATATCACAGATGGCAGGTGCGTGTTGCTGCTACTTTTATATCTACTTTTCCGACAAGATACTTGCCTCTTTTGATTGTTATCTGATTTATGTTTATGTTGCTTCATGAAGCGAGCTTGCTATTGTTACCCTTTGTGGGGAGCACGCTGATTTATTTGATGCTGATGGGTTGATAGAGGCATCGGATGAGAAGCCTATTATCATTTTATTTGTTGGCATGACAGTTAGTCATTGCTCAGGTGCTGCACTCTCTCTTTCTAGCACTATTTTCTGTTATCTTTCGCCTTTAATTTTTTCCTTTCTTTTTGGTCTCTGCAAACTGTAGTATTTAATGCTCTGCAGGTTTATAGGCCTTCAAGAGTACATCTGTTACAAGATGGCATGTTAATGTGCCAATTCTAGAGATAGCTGATGTTCGGGAGAGTCATGTTTATCAAGGAATCAGTTCCTGCTGCCGTGTGTTATAGATTGAAACATCTACCGTGGTGCATTGAGCTGCACAGTGCAAATCAAAGTCATTCTGAGCCAACCGTATCATCAATCGAGGAGATAGCGGCATTTGAGCCGAATGATATCATGGTATGTTCAGAGTACTACGGTGGATATTTTTCTCCCCTGCATTCTCTGGTTAAATCTGTTGTTAATCGTGTTTAGGGTGAGTGTTATAAGATATCCAGTAGAATTACCGACGTTCTCATAACCAAGGCTTGGTGTTATATAAGCTGCAAAGAATATTGGAAGATGGTTACTTTAGAGGATGGAGTATACAAATGTCCTTGGTGCCCCACTGTTATACCTCTGCCCAGGTATGTGCACCTGATTTCCATGTCCTCCGTTTTTCGTGATGTATATTGCTTACTTTATTTTACCCTTTTTATGTTCTGTTTGTTAGATACTAATTCTTTTTTTATGTCATTGCTCTGCCAGGTATAGGCTCATTGTTGGAGCAGTTGACGCTGGTTGTACAGATCCTCTCGCTGCCAAATTTACGGACCTTTATTTGTTTGGGCCTCCTGTGGAAACGGTCGTCCAAAAAGAGGATCTTTATTTGTTTGGGCCTCCTGAGGAAACTGTCGTCCGAAAAGAGGCGTTGCTGCTTGTGTCAACTGTAAGAGGCGTACACTGCCTCCGATGCCATTGGGAGAATGAAGCGCAACAATCCCGGTGATGGTGAGCACCCAGGTCGAAGAAAGGGTTACATTTTTCGGATGCTGATGACTAGGTTCCTGGGCACGTGTTCGTGAGCTTAACGTGAAGAGCATGGTTTTTATGCTGGTGTTTTACTGTCTACAAGCTACTATTTGGCTGGTGTTTGCAACAAGGTTGCTTCGCTATGGCCCCCGGTTCTGTTGTTCAAGGCCCATATGTTTGGGCCCTCTTCTATCTTCGTACATCTTGGGACAGTCTGACTGTTTAGACTATGTCTTTTTCATTCTACTTTTAGACTATGGCTATTAAGATGTACACTACACTAAACTGGATGCAACCAACTCTCCGCAATATCTTATCTCGGCTAAACTGTCATGTGGAATATGTAATGGGACATGAATAAAATTAGCGCCACTCTTTTATTTTCCCACTGTATGTAACAAGGGTCTAACATAGTGAACCTCTACCCACACCCCTTTATTTCATAATTTGCAAATATTAATATTGCCTCAAGGGCGTATAACATGTTGCACTCAACATTTTTTTGAACAAGAGAAGGGTCCAAAGGACCAAGAAGCTTCAATAACTGTGGTGGGACAACTTCAGAAGCAGGACCCTAAGCATTACAGAAAGTACATAATGGTTCCCACACTTTACAAATAGAATGTTGAAATAAACATAATGGTTTCCACACTTTACAAATAGAATGTTGAAATAAACTGAGAAAAGTGACTCAGCCTTTCTCCACGTTGGTGCTTCAGAGCTTTGAAGCAATGGTCATGCTTAAACTGAAGTTCCTCCGCTCTGGCACGCCGGCCTGGAGGACGAAAACCCATCGGTACAGGTAGCACCGATGCTTCAGAGCAAAATCACTGTCTTTGATGACCTCCACCATGTGAAGTTTTAAGATCTTCTCCAACGGCAGTTGAGGTAAGATTGCAACCCTCAGTCCACCTCAACGATGGACAGTTCTGGCAGCAACCGCAACATCCGTGACGCCTCGAGCTTATTCTTGAGACCGACGCCAGATCGATGCTCTACTACCATCCTCCACCATGGAGATCCGACAGGAAAGCACGCCGGACGACCTGGGTCACTGCTCCACCGCGACCAAGATCATCATCCACAACACGACATAATGTCAAGATGCCATAGCGGCAAACCAAACCTACACCCTAACCTATTGTACAAAGGATAAGGCCGGCCACCTCTCTAATCCCTACTCTAGCTGGTGGAGCCGCCAGAGGAGGATGGGACAGGTGACAGGAGTATCTGGGCAATTGTCAAGAGGAGAGAGAAGACTAGGAAAAAATGAGACCCGCCTTAAGAGTTGCAGCTACTCATAAGTTTTGGTTCCCCGTTATAAATTTGAGAATATTAGAAAATATAAAAGTTTAGTGTCGAAAGAAAGATGTAAAAGTTTGGTGTTGAAAGAAGTTGAGTGTCAGCAGAAAACAATGTCATAAACATTGGAATGTACTCTCCCTCACCGAGTGTCATAAATTTGATTCTATAGTAAGTAAATAAAGATGGTTGACATTTTAGGAAGCACATATAAGAAGAGAATGAAAAAAATTGGGACCATGTATTTACTTTTCGCATCTGAATCCCGTGCATGTCACCACAAAAATTACCATCAACCATCCACCATATAGCGCGGCGTGCCGCCGCGCCTTTCATTGCTAGTATAATTAATGACAATTTTGAAATCGACTATATGAATATATCAAAATATAGAGCCCATGTAGATGCGCATACTGGCTATGCGCATTTAAAAAGAATCATAATCATAATTGATACGAAATAAAAATAACTTTATATGTAGAATCTCGGTTTCTAGAGGGCCAATCATAGGATATCCGTGTTTAAATTAGGAAGGGCCCCAATGGCATGAGTCGGAGGCCCATTAAGTGTTTTTGGAATGTTATCAGCGAAGTAAGCAGGCTGACAGCAATCACCATGTACATGGCCGGCGGCAGCCCAAAAGTACAAACAATTGGCCCATGCAGGGAAGGTAGTACTTTTTTTTATTGGGAAGGTTGTCTGGCTAACCCAAAAAAAAAGTGGTGCTACATGGGGTAATACTTGAACCCGGAATGAGATCGAGTGCCTTGATGAAAGCGAGGCACACATAAATAGTACTCCGTACCATGCCTTGCCCCTCCCTTTCAACCGTTGGATAAAAAATAATTAGACAGATGACTATTAACTAGTAACTGCTACAGTACCAACCAATGTACAGGACATGTGCTACAGTACGTCGTCCACAGTGCATGTGCTTTAGAACCATGAACAGTACATATGCTACATGCTACAGTACTTTGATCTTAGCTATCTATTTTCAATCCAACGGCCAAATCTACAAGTCACCGTACTGTTCATCTGTGCCTTGCTTATGTCAAGGCACTGGATCCTGGACACTTGAACCCATGATCGTTGCTGAGGGTTGCCTATTTGCGCATAATATGTTTTGTCAGCGGTCACTTCACTAGTTTGTGCAAAACATATCCAGCGCAGGATTCAAAAAAACATCACGTTTTTTTCTTTACGTAAACAACAAAACATCTCATGTTCATCACAATCCAGCCAACATAAGCACATAATAATTAATAGTACAACTAGAGAGCTGTACACATAAATAAGGTTTGTCAAGCTTCATGCACTAGCCAACGCAACCAAAAGTCCGAACTAATGGAAAGGGCTAGGCAATCCAATTATACATTTCAACATCCCCCCTCACATGTGACCACAATCCAGTAATGGTACCATCATGTTCACCACAATGCATCATTAAAGAGAGCAGTATACTATTATAGACCAGCTCTCTCTAAAGAACATTTGTAAGACAACTTAATACAGCTGTGATTGATATTGTTGCCCCAGCGATGGGTGATAACCTGAACACCATATAACCTTCTCACAGCAATTGTAACCAAATATGAGCACCTGCAATGATTTGGTGTCAAGCTTCTTGAAGGTCAGGAGGTATCCTACCTTCAAGTCATGTGCTTTGACAAACTCTGGCCATCCTTTGTCCATTAAAACATTGCCATCTTGTTGCTTCAGGTCCACAATCCAGGTGCATGCAGTGGACATCTTCAGGTTGATGGACTCTGGACACCCACCGTAAAACCAGGGTAGAACACGACTGGGGATGGAAATCACCTCTAACTCCGATGTACATAGTACCTTGCAGAAGCTGTCAGGGGTATTCTCCTCATCGATGCGCCCAAACACCTTGCACACTGGGGCTGGCTCTACAGATGTCTCCTTCCATGATAAGCTCTCTCCAAGCTTGAGCTTCTTGTTTGAACACTGCAAAAAAGAGGCCTCAATTAGATAATGCCTCTAGCTTCTGACCGTAATTCCAAGCAAATGCATAATAAAAGGCACCTAGCAAACTCAGCGGATCATTGTTCTTATCAAACACACAGTCTGAACAATAAGCTTCTGAATCTAGCTAGGCTGATATGTACAACCTTGTATCATCAAATTATTCAGCATAGTGTATCATTGTATCGCAGAAGCCAAATCGATATAAATAGTAGCTATGAGAATAGAAATCAAGCTAGCATGAGCCATGCATGCTTGCTGGCTATGTCTAGCATCAGAATAATGCATCTGCAGTTCATCATCCGCCAGTACAGATTGACCAAGCAAACAAAAAAAAATCAGCGTCGGCCTAAAGAGTCCACAAGCCAGACATGCATGCTCGGTGTCCTCATATGTGATCATCGGCCGTGGATTGACCAATAGCATATTTGAACGATTATTACTGCACACATTAGATCCAGTCCCAACATAGCTAGCATGGGTGCATGTGTAACCCGAGTCTTTACCAGAGGATTAATATATACACTGGCTGAGAGAAGTACTGTATATCAAACAATGCTAAGCAACCGGCAATACAGCTTAGATATAATAAAGATGTGACCGGCAACGCTAGTGATTCGGGGGAAACATACCGCCATTGCAGCCATGGACCGAGAGAATCGGGGATGCCGCGCCGCCTTAGTGGAGTTTTTAGATGCGACGTCGCCGCATCCGTAGAGGACGGAGTCCAAGCCGCGTAGTCCGAGCGGTGGTGGACGCCGGTGGTGTAGAGAGAGGACTCAGGGGAGATGGACGGCGAGGGATCTGGGGAGATCTGAAGTTCTGAACATGAGGGGGCTGTGAGAAACTGAGAATGATACATCAGCAATCAGCAAGGGAATAAATGCGCGTGTCCCCCGGTCAAAAAAAATGCGCGTGTCTAGGAGGAACGAAGCCAGGTACGCAGGAATCCACACACAAAACTTCACCCGGCGGGTCACTGGGCTTTATCAGTATCTGGTGGGGTCCGGACCTACAGACCAGTGAGACATGTCGTGTGGGTTATGATCCGTTCAGTGTGCACACAGAAATTGCATTCAGAGCTCAGGGCTTCAGGCTACGTTGTACTATACAGTAATATATCCATTTCTTTTGGTAAAATGAAAACGATACTCCATCTGATCCTCATTACATGATGATAAAATGGACGTCTCTACAACTAATATGTGTCTAGATACATCTATATGAGAGCGTCTGTGTTTGTACTGTGTATCTAAAAAAAATATGGATCGGAGGGAGCATTAAGAGGTGTCCAAAAAAAACTGCAAACAAACATGGATGTAAGCAGTTGAGTATTAAACCAGTGCGTGAAATACCTTTATATCTCGACCATGTAACAATGAATATGAGAAGTTTTTGGGGTTTGACCATCTGCACTTGTGTTTGCTACAATCAGATCAAAAAATTGGTCACTTTTACACTTTCTAAAATAAAATGTATTTTTCCCTGAGATTTTACAAGTTCGTACAAGATAGCATTGACTACATCTGGGATATATCACATTTACACTTACAAATCTATGAATATTTCAAAATATTGAGCTCCGTGTACCTACATATAATACAAATCATCAGACCGCACATTGAAACTACCGCAGCATATCACAGTAAATTAAAATAAAATAAAACAAGTCTAACATATACTATATTAGCTAATTAACAAAGTCTCATCACAGTGTATCTGATCCCCAGTTCAGCTTAATACAAAAACCAAGTTCAGCTTGAACATCAGCAGGGGAGTAACCCAGGTCCAAAAGCAGCATCTAGTTAATTCAATAAAATATTGAGGTTATTCTGATCCCCTCTTCCTAAAAACACTGCAGATCATGCATGCAACTAAGGGTGATCAGCACAAAAGATTATCCTCTGGGTGGAGGTGTTACTGTCGTAGATCAACACATTCATCAAGGAAGTGTCTTTCACCTCGAAGACGAGAAGGTCATCAAGCTGCAGTTCATGCGCCTCTGCAAACCCGAACCAACCATCCTTCAAGACCAGTTCACCCTGGTACTCATCGATGTGCACATACCAGGCGCAGCCTACGCTGGTCTTGAGCTTGATAGGCCTGGGAAGAATCCCTTTCAGACATTGCTTGAATTCTCTGGGGATGACCAACATATACATGTCATCGTTGCCGTCCAGTTGCACATAGAAGCGCGAGGGCTGAGGAGGGTCCGCCGAGTGACCAACCCGTTTAGGGCGGCCTTTCCCTCGCCCTTTTAATATACAACGTTGAAATGCTGCATCACGCCTGCCCGTCACCTTTGGCTTTTTGGCTAGTGAATTTCTTTGAATTCTGAACTCGGGGCGGTGCAGAGGACATGTACAATCGACAGTCCTAAGACGTAGTTGCTCATTGACGTTGGAGCGAGTTTGCTTCTGCATCTAGTTAAGCACGGTATATATCAATCAACAGCATATAAATCAGAACGTAGCATACATGGAGAAAATGCATCTAGCTATCTCTTTAATTAGTTTGCACAAAATCTAGCAGCAGCAAGACAATTTGATTTTACAGGTACTGAGCAAGCTTTCAGACTTTCTGAAACAGGTAACATGGAGCATATATTTGTATGTTCAGACTGCGAAACCCTGCTCTGTGATGGATAATATTACTAAACATCTTTTTTTGCCAGAACTAGTACTTAACATCTACTGTTTCCCGTCATTAAAATTTTTTTGCAGAAGAATACTACGGTTTCCCGTCATTAAATTTTAAAGAAAAAAGAACTTGTTTAAGATCCCAACTATCATTGACTACTTACACCTGCATCCTAGTGAGTTCAGGACAACTTACAGCATCTTTTGGTGGTGCCGCCACCGGAGAAGACCGTGCCGCGGGGGTTGGGGTCGGCGCAGCCGGAGAAGCTGGTGCCGCCGCCAGGGAAATCAGTGCCGAGCCAGATGGTGCTTCCAGCGGAGAAGAAAGTACCGCGAGAGATGGAACCGACGCTGCCAAAGGGTAAGAAACGGATGTACTCGTAGATCCTTCTCTAGTCACGATCTGGATAGAAGAGACTGGACGTCCATCAAGCTGCTGGAGGATGCGGTGGATCAAATCGGCTGAGTTCAGGAAATATCGGTGATGTTCATCTGTGTCGGCGAAGCAGCTGCCGGTGGAAGGAGGAGGCGAGCCGTTCATGGCAGTCATTAGTGTAAAAGAGGAGAAGTGGGTGGGAGTATGGGTGGGAGAGAGAGGGTTCGGGACTGAAGTAATTGTAGTCTGCTCTCTCTTTTTTACAAGCATGCGTCCTCAGGCTGATATTTTTTTTAGATACGTACTCAGGCTGCTTTGTCAAACCAGGGCCTCAATGAAGCTAATAGCACGCTATAGCATATCTAGAGGGTCCACGCTTAGTAATTTTGCTCGCTGTGGCGCTATTTGCGAAACAGCATGCTATATCGCCCTAAAACTTCATATCGTTAGCGCGCTATTTTTTTCAGGCAAGTTGCTTTCACTTTTTCGTGGTGATGAACTAATCTGTTGGTTCCACTTCTAAATCAGAAAATAATATCGCTAATGCTAATTTTTTTAATAAATAATTTATACTATGTTGTTGCCTTGTGAAATGTTGATGTTAGCCTTCTAATATACTTGAGATCTATTTCTATATGTGGTTATGTATGTATGATTCAGTCACTTTTGGACTATATATATCTATTCGTTCTAGTAAAATTATTTATTTTTAGGCTATATTTAGTATTATTTTGAAAATGCTATTTAAAATATACCACACTATTACCACGATATAGCGTCCATATCGTTTGAAGGTGGCTGCCGCTAATTCATTTAGCACGCTATTTTAAACCTTGGTTAAGACGCGTTTGGCGGCCTGCATCCAGGCTGGTGGGGAAATACCGTACCCAAGTGCTTAAAAGATTGCATCTTTTAGCTGGAAAACATTAGGGCATGTCCAACACAGGCGCTACTGCAAGGGCGCTAGGAATTATTTCCTCGTCGTTTGGCGGTTGGAGAGGCTAATCCCAGCGGTAGTCCTAGCGTCGACGCAAAAGAAAGCAGGGGCGTGAAACTCTTTTCACCTGTCCTAGCTAAAGCACCGGAACCAACAGGAAGTCAGTCTGTCATCAGCAATTAGCGCTGCAAGGAGAGTACCTGGAGGATTTTACAATCTTTTGACATTCATTTGTTCTCTATTAGCGCCATATAGTATATAGCATTGTAATGCCCTTATACTCCTCTCAACATTAAAAAAAAGGTGTGCATATACTAATAACAGTTGCTGAAATGAAACTAAAAATAAACAGACATGCACGGTTTACGAAGGATGGAAATACAGAGTTCATCACCATCCGTTTTAAATTATAAGATTAGATTACTTCAATGTGGGTTTACATACGCACTAAAATGAGTAAACAGACACACTGAAATGGGTCCAGGTATATAAGATTCAGAAAAAAGGAAGAGCATCTTAAGATACAGAACAGGTTACTAAATTGTTCAAACATATCGTACAAAAAAGATTATTTGCTCCAGAAAGATTCATGGCTCAGTTTAGGGTTGCATCAACATGCGGATATTTTTCAGACTAGGCTTAAACCACATTGTCGCCTGTCGGGGAAATCCCCAACCATCTTCTGGAAGGGTGATAACTCCCATGAGCTCATTTTCCCCTTGCTGCAGGTTACAACGACAAATACAACTAAATGCTGGTTCCCGAAATGCATAGTACGCGATGTACACACAATTTGACCTCATGAATGGAGTCAATGTTCCATCAGGAGCATTGCCATCATTTATCTTCAGGTTCAATGGATAATTCAGTCCAATGAACAGAGAGTGTGTGCCAAGGCTGTCAACTCGACTCCAATTGGGTCCAATCAGGGATAGATCTTTCTCAAAAACATGTATGACAGGGGCAGGACACTCCCGCAGGATAAGGCCATTACCATGATGCAGAACTTCTGCAGGCTCAAGGTGATCATTGCTACGTATATACCGATCTTCATGGATGATCATCAAGCGCTTGCCATCGGCTGATCGAGCTAAAAACCATCTGCCAGATGGTTCCTTCATCGGTGATGGGATCACGAATGGCGGGGCAAGGTGTGCATCTGCATTGTAAACGGAGACAACAAAAAATAGTGTTTGAATGGCTCGGGAAGACAATAATACCAGTAGCTGCAACTTCACATTTGTAGGATCAAATGGAGGATGCAGTCATTATACTTGTATAAAATCTCGAAGAAATAAAATTGTTCCCATTTGAGATGTATGTTAATTACACTCATATTCATTGATGGTAGATACATGTCTCAACCTTATCTGATCCATGATTGTAATGCTTTGAGTACATCGAATATTGAAATAAATTGAAAGTTTGCATGCATCAATTGATGAAGAGGCCAGGGCTAAGCTCCTTATTCATATTCTGACAAGAGCATGCAGTAACTAATTCAGGAATGCATTCATATACTGCAATAATCTGGTTTGGGTTGACAGATTAGTGCACAGCATATACTACTGTAATTCGTTTGTAGCAATGGTTCAGTCAGGTTAGGATAATTTAATGGTGCACAGTCATTTGAAAGGTGAAAAAAAGTCTTAGTGAGCAATTAGTTATTTCAGTTACAATATATCATGAATGGGCTTGATATTAAAATTTATTGCGAAGTATATCATATGGATTGAAGAATTACCAGCCTGTGATTGATCCCAGCAATATGTGGTGCCGGTCCACCCATCCACCGCAACAATAAAGCCGTTGTGCTCGATGGCATCACTGTAATCTACACCCCAACTAGCAAGAGAGAATAACCTCCACTCCTGGCTACCATTAGCCAGGTAAGCGAGTCCAGAATTGAATAGAGCGATGAGCTTGTAATCTGAGTAATGTCCAGCTTTTGTGGGCACTTCGCAAATTACAATCTTCAACAAAAACATGGCACGCCCATACGTCATGTACCTTTCAGGAGGCAAGTCGGGGAAGCCAATCCATTCCTCCCGAAAAATGTTGCAAGTTTCCGACGATGGTAGGGAGATTTCTTGGTGCGTGTAGATGTTCGCGAGGAACCAGTTCCCACCACTGTCCACGCCGGCGATCCAGTCGCCATTCATGCCAACCCAGAATCTATTGTCCATGAACGGCAGGATGGCTGTGCGCCGAGGATGGTCGAGGGGCACAACGTGGTACACCGTGTGGTGCGCACTACTATCATCATAGTGCCAATGGGCAGAATCGGGCATCAGCAAGCAGGGTCCATCCCAATGGTGTAGATTCATGTTGTCGGCGACATGGCGGCACAGCGTTTTGGAGCATGCGGCCAGCCGGACGTCGACTGTAACGTCCAGACTCTGGGCAATGAGATTGAACAGCTCGGCGGGGAGCTTCCCCCAGTCGCCATCCAGCTGGTCGTCGTTCGATGCCGCCATGGAGACGAGATGGATTTAAAAGGGCGGATGCAAGTATGTGTGATTGGAGTTTTGTAGGAGAGTCGAGCGGGAAGGAGGAGTGCTGCGGTTCTGCGGAGGGGTGAGGAGAGAAAGCTATGCAAATGGGAGATCTAGAGGATGAAAAAACTTCTAGCAGCGGTTGGCGAGTGGAGAACGATGATGGAAGTGGAGAGCCAAGGATGGAAACGATGGACATGAAGAGTAGGAGTGGATATGACTTTTTTTATTCTTCAGCAGCTGCATCGAGGCGCCGAGTAAAACTTCGGCTAGGATAGCACGCCACTACGTCCTGGTGCAGTTACTGTCCCGTCAAATCAGTTTGACCACAGAAATGGTTTCTTTATTACAGTATAACTTAATTTTTTCGAACAATATATACTAGTACTCCATTTAATATAATCACTCCGATTCATATTACTTGTCAAATGATATGGATGAATCTAGAACTAAAATGTGTCTAGATATATCTATATTATAGTCAACTAATATGAATCCGAGTTTGTTTGGTTCAAAGGATTTCTAAAGGTATCTTGTACGGAGTAGGATTTTTACACATAGGGATTTTTCCTATAGAGCTTGCTTGATTCAAAGGATTGAGAACCCTCCAAAATACCTATGGATTGCTTTCTCTACAATCCTATCTCTCGGTAATATTGCTATGTGTCTATAACAACTATGAAATGAACTCAATCTCAATAGAAATTTCCTTTGTCTTTCCTAATCAAACAACTAGTTATTTTATGTCTTCGTTTACAAATTAAGATAATTTTTAGGTTATAGGTAATCGTCGAGCTTATGTGATCATCTTTTATGATCAAACTTACTTGATCAGCCGCGGAGGCGCAAAGGAGCAGTGGTGTGCATTAATACGGCCGCATGGGGAAGGCACAGCTAGCGACGATGAGACGTATCGCCAGCATTGGCCTAGGGAACCGTCGCCACCATTAATAAAAGCTATCCCTTTGGGCACCATGTCTCCCACTACTCGTGTCACGCGCGCATGGCTGGGGAAGCCGGACAGAAAACATGACAACCAGGGGGAAAATGAATAAAAATAATACAAAGTCGAAAATATTTCGAAAAATAAACTTTGTACTTCGTAAGAAACTCCATGCGTTTAGCAAATGCGAAGGCAATATGTAGAAACACGTCTAGACCACGTCTAGAACCACTTCCCAAAGCTTAAGGATTATATTGATTTTTAGAAAGTCAAACTATGTTAAGTTTGACTAAGTTTTTACCAAAAGCATTAATATGCAAGATACAAAATCAACATTATTAGATAGAAAATAAATTATATTTTCATATGGTGTCTACAAAATATTATATGTGCTGATAGATTCTTCTAAGAGTTTGGTCGAACTTTACTTGGTTTGACTTTTCAAGAAAAATATACAAAGCTTTAAGCATTGGAACGGAGGTATTTTTCGAAGCACCTACTTGTCTTTAGAAGACAAAAGAAAACATGGAGTAAGGTTGTTTTTTGTGCAAAAGTTTACGTCAAAATCTGGTTATTTGTGTAAAAAGAATCTCAAATTGTGTTATGTGCAAAAACTGCACCAAGAAGTGGTGGTATGTGCAATTTCCTCCATCACACAAAAGGCAAGCCATTGATACATATATAATTGTGAATAATTACAAAAGTAGTAGGCAGCTAATAAGCGCACATGATTAAACTGCTATGCGAGATCTTCAGCCACCAGAAGTCGTTCCCGCGCCTCTCTAGCATTGAAAATCACGCGTTCTGCGACTTCCATCAAAGAGACAAGCTGAGCTTTGATCCGTTCTCCCAGATGAATGGCCTCGTCACAACTCCTACGAGCACAGGCCGTGATCTCATCCACTTCTAGGAAAGACACCGCCTGCCTGTACCGAAATATCTTGATCCCTAACTCTCTGTTCTCCTCCCGCATGCTGGCAAGATCCAACTTCATCCTCCGACAAGATAAGCAAGGGGAGTGATCCTGCCAAAGGTAACAACAAACATATCGAGCGTTACCGGCAAACGAAGGGCACAAATTGGCTGATTAACGAATATGGTCACTAACATGTAGGACAGACTTAAGTGGTGTCTACATGTCAGTGACTCGAAGTACCCAAAAACCAGCAACCCAAAGTCAGCTAGTAATATTAACCTCCGTCTTCAGCTCCTTCATCCTCTTGAACGGCGGGGAAGCTGGCAACTTATCTTCTTCTACGACCTCTCGCTGGAACCTGACGTCGAAGGATGAGAGATCCTGCGAACGGATGTGCTGCGCCTGCGCGTGCGATTCCCCAGGGCGCTTCTGGCGTAACTCGGAGTTCTCCGCGCCGAGATGCGGAAGTTCCGCTCCCGGGGCCTTGTTGACCCTAAGCCGAGATAGCTCATGTGTAAGCCGACGAAAAATGTTCAAAATGTTACAGATCAGGCATATCATTACCAGTGCAAACGAGGTAAGTGAATCTCCGGGATCTCGCCCAAAGACCGCGGTTGGTCCAATGCCACCACATCTTCTCCGAGATTGACTAACTCCTTTACATCATCTTCTCCGACATTGACTATCTCCTTTACATCATCTTCTGCTCCGAGCTTGACCATCTCCTTTACATCATCTTCTCCTGCGAGCTTGATCATCTGCCTCACATCATCTTCTCCGGCGATATCGACCCTCTCCTGCGGAAGATAACAGATATAAGTCCGAGTATTACCAGCAAAACGAAGGTAATTAAAAGAGGCGTAGTAACCCTTGTGTCCTGGCCAATCAACGGCGGGGACGCTGAGCCCGCATCGTCTCCTCCGAGATCTCCCTTCGCAGGCAGGATTGTTAGAGACAGTGTACTTCTGGTAGTAGTATTTATGCGTGGGGCGCCAGGGGGTCGAGAAGCTAGGACTGCATCTTCTCCTCCGAGCTCTTCCTTGGTAGACATGACAAATGAAACGAGGTGTGGGGGGCGTAAAAGGTATAAAATGGCGGACGGCCGCCCCGCCTCGGCCCTCCAAGGCTTAATTTTTTTGCCTTACTAAACTAAAAACCCTATTTTGCGTCTCACACGGACTGCCCTCAGAGGGCTGCAGGGTCCCATATGCGTGCAGGTCCCACACTTTAGGTAGGCAAACTTCCAACAATCTTCTTTGTCAAGTGAAGACACGTCGTCAAGACTCTCTCTCTCTCTCCCCCCTTTTGTCATTGAAAAAAAAAGAATATTAGACGGGCGCGTAGCCTGCACTGCAGGGGGGCGATTTTGACAAAAGTAATCCTTTTGGCGAAGAAAAACACAGAAAGCCACACAAAAAGGTTAGTCCAGTGAAATAGATTGCTCAGAGGGTCAGTCCGTAATTTTCTTTGCCAAAAGGGTTATTTCTGTCAAAATCGCCGCACTGCAGGTTTGCAGCACTGAAAAACCTTGCGTGCCAGTCAACATCACTTCCCGGATAGGGGGAAAATATCTAGTGATACCATCCCTTACATGATACCATGATACCACTTCATAATATTTGAATTCTAAGTGTCGAAAAATTTAGAAAAAAAACCTTGTGATGCTACCCTAAATTTGTGGGACCCCAAAAAACTTGCAAATCAAGCCAAAGAAACACGATCTTGTCCCCTACCCCCCCCCCATGATTTTGACCTAAATTTGAAATCAAGCCAAAGGTGGTTCAAAAACAGCAATCGGAAATCATGGATTGTTCATCATTTTTCTATATAGCTAGGGAAAATAGCAGACATGCCATACCAATGTTTTAGAAAAGAGCCCTTCAAAAAAGTGTGGCAACATATATGTTGGAATTCGACCATCTTAATTTCTTCCCACGTGTGAGCTTTGGTACTACTACTACACAAGAACCATGTCAAACTTTTGAATCATGGCCCATTTTATGTATATATTTGCAACTTTTCATGCACGCATGAAAACTTTGCAAAATATGTGCATTTTGGGTTGTCGCACATAAATGTGTGTTTACTTGTCTGCCACCAATTAATCCAATTCTCATTTGTGGGGAAACATGACACGAGATGGCCATTTCCAAAGTTTCATGAATTATCTCAAAGTGAATCCATATATGTACAATTTTTGGGGGCTAAATTTCATGTTTTAAACCTAGCTAGTATTTGACCAAGATTCAAATGGGCATAAAATTCAAAAAAAAACAGAAAAATGAAAAACCAAAGCACATAGCCTTCTTATGTCATATAGTAAGAATTCAAGTTGATAAACAAGGTCTAGACATATTCAAACTAGAAAAATCATGTATCTACCCCTAACACTCTAAACTCTGTCTTATGAAGTCAAGCATGAAGAGAAGTGGTTTTGGGTTTCAAACATGGAAATTTCAAAAACCTCCCAAAAGCTTCATTTTAGAGTGACTAAGAAGGATCCATGCTTACCTTTTAATTTTTAGATTTTAAACTTGTTTAAATCTTTGTGAAACCTAGGATTTGACCAAGATTCAAATGGGCATAAAAAATCAGGAAAAAGCCAAAAGAATGATAAACCAAAGCACATAGCATTCTTATGTCATACAGTAAGCATTCAAGTTGATTAACAAGGTCTAGACATATTCAAACTAGAAAATCATGTATATATCTGTCCCTAACCTTAAACTCTGTCTTATATATGAAGTCAATCATGAAGAGAAGTGGTTTGGGTTTCAAACATGAAAATTTCAAGAACATCCCAAAAGCCGCTTCATTTTAGAGTGACTAAGAAGGATCCAGGCTTACCTTTTCATTTTCATATTATATACTTGTTTAAATCCAGGTCAAACATAGGATTTGACCAAGATTCAAATGGGCATAAAATAAAAAAATAGAAGAATGAAAAACAAAAGCACATAGTCTTCGTATGTCATATAATAAGCTTTCAAGTTGATAAACAAGGTTTAGACATGTTCAAACCAGACAAATCATGTATCTAGCCCCTAACCATAAACTCGGTCGATCTTATGAAGTCTAGCATGAAGAGAAGTCGTATTGGTTTAAAACATGAAAATTTCAAGAACCTCCCAAAATCTTCAAATGGGCATAAAATTCAAAAAAACCAGAAAAATGAAAAACCAAAGCACATAGCCTTCTTATGTCATATAGTAAGAATTCAAGTTGATAAACAAGGTCTAGACATATTCAAACTAGACAAATCATGTATCTACCCCTAACACTCTAAACTCTGTCTTATGAAGTCAAGCATGAAGAGAAGTGGTTTTGGGTTTCAAACATGGAAATTTCAAAAACCTCCCAAAAGCTTCATTTTAGAGTGACTAAGAAGGATCCATGCTTACCTTTTAATTTTTAGATTTTAAACTTGTTTAAATCTTTGTGAAACCTAGGATTTGACCAAGATTCAAATGGGCATAAAAATTCAGGAAAAAACCAAAAGATTGATAAACCAAAGCACATAGCATTCTTATGTCATACAGTAAGCATTCAAGTTGATTAACAAGGTCTAGACATATTCAAACTAGAAAATCATGTATATATCTGTCCCTAACCTTAAACTCTGTCTTATATATGAAGTCAATCATGAAGAGAAGTGGTTTGGGTTTCAAACATGAAAATTTCAAGAACATCCCAAAAGCCGCTTCATTTTAGAGTGACTAAGAAGGATCCATGCTTACCTTTTCGTTTTCATATTATATACTTGTTTAAATCCAGGTCAAACATAGGATTTGACCAAGATTCAAATGGGCATAAAATAAAATAAAATAGAAGAATGAAAAACAAAAGCACATAGTCTTCGTATGTCATATAGTAAGCTTTCAAGTTGATAAACAAGGTTTAGACATGTTCAAACCAGACAAATCATGTATCTACCCCCTAACCATAAACTCGATCGATCTTATGAAGTCTAGCCTGAAGAGAAGTCGTATTGGTTTCAAACATGAAAATTTCAAGAACCTCCCAAAATCTTCAAATGGGCATAATATTCAAAAAAACCAGAAAAATGAAAAACCAAAGCACATAGCCTTCTTATGTCATATAGTAAGAATTCAAGTTGATAAACAAGGTCTAGACATATTCAAACTAGACAAATCATGTATCTACCCCTAACACTCTAAACTCTGTCTTATGAAGTCAAGCATGAAGAGAAGTGGTTTTTGGGTTTCAAACATGGAAATTTCAAAAACCTCCCAAAAGCTTCATTTTAGAGTGACTAAGAAGGATCCATGCTTACCTTTTAATTTTCAGATTTTAAACTTGTTTAAATCTTTGTGAAACCTAGGATTTGACCAAGATTCAAATGGGCATAAAAATTTAGGAAAAAACCAAAAGAATGATAAACCAAAGCACATAGCATTCTTATGTCATATAGTAAGCATTCAAGTTGATAAATAAGGTCTAGACATATTCAAACTAGAAAATCATGTATATATCTGCCCCTAACCCTAAACTCTGTCTTATATATGAAGCAATCATGAAGAGAAGTGGTTTTGGGTTTCAAACATGAAAATTTCAAGAACATCCCAAAAGTCGCTTCATTTTAGAGTGACTAAGAAGGATCCAGGCTTACCTTTTCGTTTTCATATTTTATACTTGTTTAAATCCAGGTCAAACATAGGATTTGACCAAGATTCAAATGGGCATAAAATAAAAAAATAGAAGAATGAAAAACAAAAGCACATAGTCTTCTTATGTCATATAGTAAGCCTTGCAAGTTGGTAAACAAGGTTTAGACATGTTCAAACCAGACAAATCATGTATCTAGCCCCTAACCATAAACTCGGTCGATCTTATGAAGTCTAGCATGAAGAGAAGTCGTATTGGTTTCAAACATGAAAATTTCAAGAACCACCCAAAATCTTCAAATGGGCATATAACATTCAAAAAACTAGAAAAATGAAAAACCAAAGCACATATATATCCTTCTTATGTCATATAGTAAGCATTCAAGTTGATAAACAAGCATGTCTAGACATATTCAAACCCGACAAATCATGTATCTACCCCCTAACCCTAAACTCTGCATGTCTTATGAAGTCAACCATGAAGAGAAGTGGTTTTTGGGTTTCAAACATTGAGATTTCAAGAACCCCCCAAAAGCTTCATTTTAGAATGACTAGCTAGGAAGGATCCAGGCTTACCTTTTCATTTTCATGTTATAGACTTGTTTAAATCTTGGTCAAACCTAGGATTTGACCAAGATTCAAATGGGCATAAACATTCAAAAAAATCAAAAAATCAAAAACCAAAGCTAGCACATATAGTCTTCTTATGTCATATAGTAAGAATTGAAGTTGATAAACAAGGTCTAGACATATTCAAACTAGACAAATCATGTATCTACCCCCTAAAGCCCTAAACTAGCTTTGTCTTATGAAGTCAAGCATGAAGAGAAGTGTTTTTGGGTTTCAGACATGGAAATTTTGAAAACCTCCCAAAAACTTCATCTTAGAGTGACAAAGAAGGATCCAAGCTTACCTTTTCATTTTCATGTTTTAAGCTTGTTTAAATATTGGTCAAGCCTAGGATTTGACCAAGATTCAAATGGGCATAAAAATTCTGGAAAAATAAAAAAATAAAAACCAAAGCACATAGTCTTCTTACGTCATATATATCTATAGTAAGCATATTCAAGTAGATAAACAAGGTATAGACATATTCAAAACAGACAAATCCTGTATCTACCCCCTAACCCTAAACTCGGTCTTATGATGCCTAGCATGAAGAGAAGTCGTTTTGGGTTTCAAACGTTTAAGCCAAAAGCCCCATTTCATATATTTCAAATTTGGTTCAAATTTGAAAGACATACAAGTTATAGCACACATAGTGCATACATGTTCACACATTCTGCACTAGATGCTAATTAACCCTATAGTTTGAGGCCATTTGGATGAGGTCGAAAAAATCTTGGATTAGAAATGGGGTTGTTCGAACCCCGTAGTTGGATTTTTTATGAACTTGATCTGTAGTACTGGGCAAAACCCTAGTTTAACGTATTTAATTATAGATTCGTAGGTTGATTTTTCTACCTTTTTATTATTATTACTATGCAGCACATGTGTGTTTGCCCGTCGAGTGAAACTCGGAGGAAGAGGGATCACTCGGAAGGAGAGAAGAAGGGAGAGCATTATGGTGTCTCCCCTTTTTCGGGTGATGATGTTGACTTTTGTGCAGGGTTTGTCAGTGAGCAGGAGGTGCGAGCGAGCGAGCGAGCGAGTCGAGCGAGGCCGAGAATGAGAGAGATTTGTTTTTTTTGTGAGAGGGACAACCGAAGGATCCAGAAGGACCCACAGATTTCCAAAACGCATCCTGATGCGTCTTCTCTTGACAAAGAAGATGGCTTGGAGTTTGCGTACCTACTGCACTTGACTTGTGCTCACTGAAGTGTGGGACCTCACGCATGGGCGCCACACGTAAGTGACAGACCTGTTGGCAATGTTGGTGTAAAAACACGGTTGATTATTATAGTGCATTAGAACAAAGTTTCCTATGGATTCAACGGCAGGAAATCCAAGTTAACTCATTTACATGACATTATTTTTTCCATGAAGCAAAGTTAACACATCTATCAATTGGTACATTTTGGAGTGACTAAGAAGGATCCATGCTTATTCGTTTTCACGTGTTAAATTTGTTTAAATCTTGCTCAAACCTAGGATTTCACCAAGATTGAAATGGGCATGAAAATTCAAAAAAAAATGAAATACCAATGCACATAGTCTTCTTCTGTCATATAGTAAGCATTCAAGATGATAAACAAGGTCTAGACATATTCAAACCAGGCAAATCATGTATCTACTCCCTAACGACCCTAAACTCCGTCTTATGAAGTAAGGCATGAAGAGAAGTGGTTTTGGGTTTCAAACATGCAAATTTCAAAAACCCCCCAAAAGCTTCATTTTAGAGTGACTAAGAAGGATCGAGGCTTACCTTTTCATTTTCATGTTTTAAACTTGTTTAAATCTTGGTCAAACCTAGCTAGTATTTGACCAAGATTCAAATGGGCATGCATAAAATTCAAAAAAAACAGAAAAATGAAAAACCAAAGCACATAGCCTTCTTATGTCATATAGTAAGAATTCAAGTTGATAAACAAGGTCTAGACGTATTCAAACTAGACAAATCATGTATCTACCCCTAACACTCTAAACTCTGTCTTATGAAGTCAATTAAGCATGAAGAGAAGTGGTTTTGGGTTTCAAACATGGAAATTTCAAAAACCTCCCAAAAGCTTCATTTTAGAGTGACTAAGAAGGATCCATGCTTACCTTTTAATTTTCAGATTTTAAACTTGTTTAAATCTTTGTGAAACCTAGGATTTGACCAAGATTCAAATGGGCATAAAAATTCAGGAAAAAACCAAAAGATTGATAAACCAAAGCACATAGCATTCTTATGTCATACAGTAAGCATTCAAGTTGATTAACAAGGTCTAGACATATTCAAACTAGAAAATCATGTATATATCTGTCCCTAACCTTAAACTCTGTCTTATATATGAAGTCAATCATGAAGAGAAGTGGTTTGGGTTTCAAACATGAAAATTTCAAGAACATCCCAAAAGCCGCTTCATTTTAGAGTGACTAAGAAGGATCCATGCTTACCTTTTCGTTTTCATATTATATACTTGTTTAAATCCAGGTCAAACATAGGATTTGACCAAGATTCAAATGGGCATAAAATAAAATAAAATAGAAGAATGAAAAACAAAAGCACATAGTCTTCGTATGTCATATATATAGTAAGCTTTCAAGTTGATAAACAAGGTTTAGACATGTTCAAACCAGACAAATCATGTATCTACCCCCTAACCATAAACTCGATCGATCTTATGAAGTCTAGCCTGAAGAGAAGTCGTATTGGTTTCAAACATGAAAATTTCAAGAACCTCCCAAAATCTTCAAATGGGCATAATATTCAAAAAAACCAGAAAAATGAAAAACCAAAGCACATAGCCTTCTTATGTCATATAGTAAGAATTCAAGTTGATAAACAAGGTCTAGACATATTCAAACTAGACAAATCATGTATCTACCCCTAACACTCTAAACTCTGTCTTATGAAGTCAAGCATGAAGAGAAGTGGTTTTGGGTTTCAAACATGGAAATATCAAAAACCTCCCAAAAGCTTCATTTTAGAGTGACTAAGAAGGATCCATGCTTACCTTTTAATTTTCAGATTTTAAACTTGTTTAAATCTTTGTGAAACCTAGGATTTGACCAAGATTCAAATGGGCATAAAAATTCAGGAAAAAACCAAAAGAATGATAAACCAAAGCACATAGCATTCTTATGTCATATAGTAAGCATTCAAGTTGATAAATAAGGTCTAGACATATTCAAACTAGAAAATCATGTATATATCTGCCCCTAACCCTAAACTCTGTCTTATATATGAAGCAATCATGAAGAGAAGTGGTTTTGGGTTTCAAACATGAAAATTTCAAGAACATCCCAAAAGTCGCTTCATTTTAGAGTGACTAAGAAGGATCCAGGCTTACCTTTTCGTTTTCATATTTTATACTTGTTTAAATCCAGGTCAAACATAGGATTTGACCAAGATTCAAATGGGCATAAAATAAAAAAATAGAAGAATGAAAAACAAAAGCACATAGTCTTCTTATGTCATATAGTAAGCCTTGCAAGTTGGTAAACAAGGTTTAGACATGTTCAAACCAGACAAATCATGTATCTAGCCCCTAACCATAAACTCGGTCGATCTTATGAAGTCTAGCATGAAGAGAAGTCGTATTGGTTTCAAACATGAAAATTTCAAGAACCACCCAAAATCTTCAAATGGGCATATAACATTCAAAAAACTAGAAAAATGAAAAACCAAAGCACATATATATCCTTCTTATGTCATATAGTAAGCATTCAAGTTGATAAACAAGCATGTCTAGACATATTCAAACCCGACAAATCATGTATCTACCCCCTAACCCTAAACTCTGCATGTCTTATGAAGTCAACCATGAAGAGAAGTGGTTTTTGGGTTTCAAACATTGAGATTTCAAGAACCCCCCAAAAGCTTCATTTTAGAATGACTAGCTAGGAAGGATCCAGGCTTACCTTTTCATTTTCATGTTATAGACTTGTTTAAATCTTGGTCAAACCTAGGATTTGACCAAGATTCAAATGGGCATAAACATTCAAAAAAATCAAAAAATCAAAAACCAAAGCTAGCACATATAGTCTTCTTATGTCATATAGTAAGAATTGAAGTTGATAAACAAGGTCTAGACATATTCAAACTAGACAAATCATGTATCTACCCCCTAAAGCCCTAAACTAGCTTTGTCTTATGAAGTCAAGCATGAAGAGAAGTGTTTTTGGGTTTCAGACATGGAAATTTTGAAAACCTCCCAAAAACTTCATCTTAGAGTGACAAAGAAGGATCCAAGCTTACCTTTTCATTTTCATGTTTTAAGCTTGTTTAAATATTGGTCAAGCCTAGGATTTGACCAAGATTCAAATGGGCATAAAAATTCTGGAAAAATAAAAAAAATAAAAACCAAAGCACATAGTCTTCTTACGTCATATATATCTATAGTAAGCATATTCAAGTAGATAAACAAGGTATAGACATATTCAAAACAGACAAATCCTGTATCTACCCCCTAACCCTAAACTCGGTCTTATGATGCCTAGCATGAAGAGAAGTCGTTTTGGGTTTCAAACGTTTAAGCCAAAAGCCCCATTTCATATATTTCAAATTTGGTTCAAATTTGAAAGACATACAAGTTATAGCACACATAGTGCATACATGTTCACACATTCTGCACTAGATGCTAATTAACCCTATAGTTTGAGGCCATTTGGATGAGGTCGAAAAAAATCTTGGATTAGAAATGGGGTTGTTCGAACCCCGTAGTTGGATTTTTTATGAACTTGATCTGTAGTACTGGGCAAAACCCTAGTTTAACGTATTTAATTATAGATTCGTAGGTTGATTTTTCTACCTTTTTATTATTATTACTATGCAGCACATGTGTGTTTGCCCGTCGAGTGAAACTCGGAGGAAGAGGGATCACTCGGAAGGAGAGAAGAAGGGAGAGCATTATGGTGTCTCCCCTTTTTCGGGTGATGATGTTGACTTTTGTGCAGGGTTTGTCAGTGAGCAGGAGGTGCGAGCGAGCGAGCGAGCGAGTCGAGCGAGGCCGAGAATGAGAGAGATTTGTTTTTTTTGTGAGAGGGACAACCGAAGGATCCAGAAGGACCCACAGATTTCCAAAACGCATCCTGATGCGTCTTCTCTTGACAAAGAAGATGGCTTGGAGTTTGCGTACCTACTGCACTTGACTTGTGCTCACTGAAGTGTGGGACCTCACGCATGGGCGCCACACGTAAGTGACAGACCTGTTGGCAATGTTGGTGTAAAAACACGGTTGATTATTATAGTGCATTAGAACAAAGTTTCCTATGGATTCAACGGCAGGAAATCCAAGTTAACTCATTTACATGACATTATTTTTTCCATGAAGCAAAGTTAA
Source organism: Lolium multiflorum (assembly GCA_030979885.1). NCBI lineage: Eukaryota > Viridiplantae > Streptophyta > Magnoliopsida > Poales > Poaceae > Lolium > Lolium multiflorum. The sequence goes on along the minus strand of CM061752.1, from coordinate 89,415,859 downwards.
CACATCTATCAATTGGTACATTTTGGAGTGACTAAGAAGGATCCATGCTTATTCGTTTTCACGTGTTAAATTTGTTTAAATCTTGCTCAAACCTAGGATTTCACCAAGATTGAAATGGGCATGAAAATTCAAAAAAAAATGAAATACCAATGCACATAGTCTTCTTCTGTCATATAGTAAGCATTCAAGATGATAAACAAGGTCTAGACATATTCAAACCAGGCAAATCATGTATCTACTCCCTAACGACCCTAAACTCCGTCTTATGAAGTAAGGCATGAAGAGAAGTGGTTTTGGGTTTCAAACATGCAAATTTCAAAAACCCCCCAAAAGCTTCATTTTAGAGTGACTAAGAAGGATCGAGGCTTACCTTTTCATTTTCATGTTTTAAACTTGTTTAAATCTTGGTCAAACCTAGCTAGTATTTGACCAAGATTCAAATGGGCATGCATAAAATTCAAAAAAAATCAGAAAAATGAAAAACCAAAGCACATAGCCTTCTTATGTCATATAGTAAGAATTCAAGTTGATAAACAAGGTCTAGACGTATTCAAACTAGACAAATCATGTATCTACCCCTAACACTCTAAACTCTGTCTTATGAAGTCAATTAAGCATGAAGAGAAGTGGTTTTGGGTTTCAAACATGGAAATTTCAAAAACCTCCCAAAAGCTTCATTTTAGAGTGACTAAGAAGGATCCATGCTTACCTTTTAATTTTCAGATTTTAAACTTGTTTAAATCTTTGTGAAACCTAGGATTTGACCAAGATTCAAATGGGCATAAAAATTCAGGAAAAAACCAAAAGATTGATAAACCAAAGCACATAGCATTCTTATGTTATACAGTAAGCATTCAAGTTGATTAACAAGGTCTAGACATATTCAAACTAGAAAATCATGTATATATCTGTCCCTAACCTTAAACTCTGTCTTATATATGAAATCAATCATGAAGAGAAGTGGTTTGGGTTTCAAACATGAAAATTTCAAGAACATCCCAAAAGCCGCTTCATTTTAGAGTGACTAAGAAGGATCCATGCTTACCTTTTCGTTTTCATATTATATACTTGTTTAAATCCAGGTCAAACATAGGATTTGACCAAGATTCAAATGGGCATAAAATAAAATAAAATAGAAGAATGAAAAACAAAAGCACATAGTCTTCGTATGTCATATATATAGTAAGCTTTCAAGTTGATAAACAAGGTTTAGACATGTTCAAACCAGACAAATCATGTATCTACCCCCTAACCATAAACTCGATCGATCTTATGAAGTCTAGCCTGAAGAGAAGTCGTATTGGTTTCAAACATGAAAATTTCAAGAACCTCCCAAAATCTTCAAATGGGCATAATATTCAAAAAAACCAGAAAAATGAAAAACCAAAGCACATAGCCTTCTTATGTCATATAGTAAGAATTCAAGTTGATAAACAAGGTCTAGACATATTCAAACTAGACAAATCATGTATCTACCCCTAACACTCTAAACTCTGTCTTATGAAGTCAAGCATGAAGAGAAGTGGTTTTTGGGTTTCAAACATGGAAATTTCAAAAACCTCCCAAAAGCTTCATTTTAGAGTGACTAAGAAGGATCCATGCTTACCTTTTAATTTTCAGATTTTAAACTTGTTTAAATCTTTGTGAAACCTAGGATTTGACCAAGATTCAAATGGGCATAAAAATTCAGGAAAAAACCAAAAGAATGATAAACCAAAGCACATAGCATTCTTATGTCATATAGTAAGCATTCAAGTTGATAAATAAGGTCTAGACATATTCAAACTAGAAAATCATGTATATATCTGCCCCTAACCCTAAACTCTGTCTTATATATGAAGCAATCATGAAGAGAAGTGGTTTTGGGTTTCAAACATGAAAATTTCAAGAACATCCCAAAAGTCGCTTCATTTTAGAGTGACTAAGAAGGATCCAGGCTTACCTTTTCGTTTTCATATTTTATACTTGTTTAAATCCAGGTCAAACATAGGATTTGACCAAGATTCAAATGGGCATAAAATAAAAAAATAGAAGAATGAAAAACAAAAGCACATAGTCTTCTTATGTCATATAGTAAGCCTTGCAAGTTGGTAAACAAGGTTTAGACATGTTCAAACCAGACAAATCATGTATCTAGCCCCTAACCATAAACTCGGTCGATCTTATGAAGTCTAGCATGAAGAGAAGTCGTATTGGTTTCAAACATGAAAATTTCAAGAACCACCCAAAATCTTCAAATGGGCATATAACATTCAAAAAACTAGAAAAATGAAAAACCAAAGCACATATATAGCCTTCTTATGTCATATAGTAAGCATTCAAGTTGATAAACAAGCATGTCTAGACATATTCAAACCCGACAAATCATGTATCTACCCCTAACCCTAAACTCTGCATGTCTTATGAAGTCAACCATGAAGAGAAGTGGTTTTGGGTTTCAAACATTGAGATTTCAAGAACCCCCCAAAAGCTTCATTTTAGAATGACTAGCTAGGAAGGATCCAGGCTTACCTTTTCATTTTCATGTTATAGACTTGTTTAAATCTTGGTCAAACCTAGGATTTGACCAAGATTCAAATGGGCATAAACATTCAAAAAAATCAAAAACCAAAGCTAGCACATATAGTCTTCTTATGTCATATAGTAAGAATTGAAGTTGATAAACAAGGTCTAGACATATTCAAACTAGACAAATCATGTATCTACCCCCTAAAGCCCTAAACTAGCTTTGTCTTATGAAGTCAAGCATGAAGAGAAGTGTTTTTGGGTTTCAGACATGGAAATTTTGAAAACCTCCCAAAAACTTCATCTTAGAGTGACAAAGAAGGATCCAAGCTTACCTTTTCATTTTCATGTTTTAAGCTTGTTTAAATATTGGTCAAGCCTAGGATTTGACCAAGATTCAAATGGGCATAAAAATTCTGGAAAAATAAAAAAAAACCAAAGCACATAGTCTTCTTACGTCATATATATCTATAGTAAGCATATTCAAGTAGATAAACAAGGTATAGACATATTCAAAACAGACAAATCCTGTATCTACCCCCTAACCCTAAACTCGGTCTTATGATGCCTAGCATGAAGAGAAGTCGTTTTGGGTTTCAAACGTTTAAGCCAAAAGCCCCATTTCATATATTTCAAATTTGGTTCAAATTTGAAAGACATACAAGTTATAGCACACATAGTGCATACATGTTCACACATTCTGCACTAGATGCTAATTAACCCTATAGTTTGAGGCCATTTGGATGAGGTCGAAAAAAATCTTGGATTAGAAATGGGGTTGTTCGAACCCCGTAGTTGGATTTTTTATGAACTTGATCTGTAGTACTGGGCAAAACCCTAGTTTAACGTATTTAATTATAGATTCGTAGGTTGATTTTTCTACCTTTTTATTATTATTACTATGCAGCACATGTGTGTTTGCCCGTCGAGTGAAACTCGGAGGAAGAGGGATCACTCGGAAGGAGAGAAGAAGGGAGAGCATTATGGTGTCTCCCCTTTTTCGGGTGATGATGTTGACTTTTGTGCAGGGTTTGTCAGTGAGCAGGAGGTGCGAGCGAGCGAGCGAGTCGAGCGAGGCCGAGAATGAGAGAGATTTGTTTTTTTTGTGAGAGGGACAACCGAAGGATCCAGAAGGACCCACAGATTTCCAAAACGCATCCTGATGCGTCTTCTCTTGACAAAGAAGATGGCTTGGAGTTTGCGTACCTACTGCACTTGACTTGTGCTCACTGAAGTGTGGGACCTCACGCATGGGCGCCACACGTAAGTGACAGACCTGTTGGCAATGTTGGTGTAAAAACACGGTTGATTATTATAGTGCATTAGAACAAAGTTTCCTATGGATTCAACGGCAGGAAATCCAAGTTAACTCATTTACATGACATTATTTTTTCCATGAAGCAAAGTTAACACATCTATCAATTGGTACATTTTGGAGTGACTAAGAAGGATCCATGCTTATTCGTTTTCACGTGTTAAATTTGTTTAAATCTTGCTCAAACCTAGGATTTCACCAAGATTGAAATGGGCATGAAAATTCAAAAAAAAATGAAATACCAATGCACATAGTCTTCTTCTGTCATATAGTAAGCATTCAAGATGATAAACAAGGTCTAGACATATTCAAACCAGGCAAATCATGTATCTACTCCCTAACGACCCTAAACTCCGTCTTATGAAGTAAGGCATGAAGAGAAGTGGTTTTGGGTTTCAAACATGCAAATTTCAAAAACCCCCCAAAAGCTTCATTTTAGAGTGACTAAGAAGGATCGAGGCTTACCTTTTCATTTTCATGTTTTAAACTTGTTTAAATCTTGGTCAAACCTAGCTAGTATTTGACCAAGATTCAAATGGGCATGCATAAAATTCAAAAAAAAAACAGAAAAATGAAAAACCAAAGCACATAGCCTTCTTATGTCATATAGTAAGAATTCAAGTTGATAAACAAGGTCTAGACGTATTCAAACTAGACAAATCATGTATCTACCCCTAACACTCTAAACTCTGTCTTATGAAGTCAATTAAGCATGAAGAGAAGTGGTTTTGGGTTTCAAACATGGAAATTTCAAAAACCTCCCAAAAGCTTCATTTTAGAGTGACTAAGAAGGATCCATGCTTACCTTTTAATTTTCAGATTTTAAACTTGTTTAAATCTTTGTGAAACCTAGGATTTGACCAAGATTCAAATGGGCATAAAAATTCAGGAAAAAACCAAAAGATTGATAAACCAAAGCACATAGCATTCTTATGTCATACAGTAAGCATTCAAGTTGATTAACAAGGTCTAGACATATTCAAACTAGAAAATCATGTATATATCTGTCCCTAACCTTAAACTCTGTCTTATATATGAAGTCAATCATGAAGAGAAGTGGTTTGGGTTTCAAACATGAAAAATTTCAAGAACATCCCAAAAGCCGCTTCATTTTAGAGTGACTAAGAAGGATCCATGCTTACCTTTTCGTTTTCATATTATATACTTGTTTAAATCCAGGTCAAACATAGGATTTGACCAAGATTCAAATGGGCATAAAATAAAATAAAATAGAAGAATGAAAAACAAAAGCACATAGTCTTCGTATGTCATATATATAGTAAGCTTTCAAGTTGATAAACAAGGTTTAGACATGTTCAAACCAGACAAATCATGTATCTACCCCCTAACCATAAACTCGATCGATCTTATGAAGTCTAGCCTGAAGAGAAGTCGTATTGGTTTCAAACATGAAAATTTCAAGAACCTCCCAAAATCTTCAAATGGGCATAATATTCAAAAAAACCAGAAAAATGAAAAACCAAAGCACATAGCCTTCTTATGTCATATAGTAAGAATTCAAGTTGATAAACAAGGTCTAGACATATTCAAACTAGACAAATCATGTATCTACCCCTAACACTCTAAACTCTGTCTTATGAAGTCAAGCATGAAGAGAAGTGGTTTTTGGGTTTCAAACATGGAAATATCAAAAACCTCCCAAAAGCTTCATTTTAGAGTGACTAAGAAGGATCCATGCTTACCTTTTAATTTTCAGATTTTAAACTTGTTTAAATCTTTGTGAAACCTAGGATTTGACCAAGATTCAAATGGGCATAAAAATTCAGGAAAAAACCAAAAGAATGATAAACCAAAGCACATAGCATTCTTATGTCATATAGTAAGCATTCAAGTTGATAAATAAGGTCTAGACATATTCAAACTAGAAAATCATGTATATATCTGCCCCTAACCCTAAACTCTGTCTTATATATGAAGCAATCATGAAGAGAAGTGGTTTTGGGTTTCAAACATGAAAATTTCAAGAACATCCCAAAAGTCGCTTCATTTTAGAGTGACTAAGAAGGATCCAGGCTTACCTTTTCGTTTTCATATTTTATACTTGTTTAAATCCAGGTCAAACATAGGATTTGACCAAGATTCAAATGGGCATAAAATAAAAAAATAGAAGAATGAAAAACAAAAGCACATAGTCTTCTTATGTCATATAGTAAGCCTTGCAAGTTGGTAAACAAGGTTTAGACATGTTCAAACCAGACAAATCATGTATCTAGCCCCTAACCATAAACTCGGTCGATCTTATGAAGTCTAGCATGAAGAGAAGTCGTATTGGTTTCAAACATTAAAATTTCAAGAACCACCCAAAATCTTCAAATGGGCATATAACATTCAAAAAACTAGAAAAATGAAAAACCAAAGCACATATATAGCCTTCTTATGTCATATAGTAAGCATTCAAGTTGATAAACAAGCATGTCTAGACATATTCAAACCCGACAAATCATGTATCTACCCCCTAACCCTAAACTCTGCATGTCTTATGAAGTCAACCATGAAGAGAAGTGGTTTTGGGTTTCAAACATTGAGATTTCAAGAACCCCCCAAAAGCTTCATTTTAGAATGACTAGCTAGGAAGGATCCAGGCTTACCTTTTCATTTTCATGTTATAGACTTGTTTAAATCTTGGTCAAACCTAGGATTTGACCAAGATTCAAATGGGCATAAACATTCAAAAAAATCAAAAAATCAAAAACCAAAGCTAGCACATATAGTCTTCTTATGTCATATAGTAAGAATTGAAGTTGATAAACAAGGTCTAGACATATTCAAACTAGACAAATCATGTATCTACCCCCTAAAGCCCTAAACTAGCTTTGTCTTATGAAGTCAAGCATGAAGAGAAGTGTTTTTGGGTTTCAGACATGGAAATTTTGAAAACCTCCCAAAAACTTCATCTTAGAGTGACAAAGAAGGATCCAAGCTTACCTTTTCATTTTCATGTTTTAAGCTTGTTTAAATATTGGTCAAGCCTAGGATTTGACCAAGATTCAAATGGGCATAAAAATTCTGGAAAAATAAAAAAAAATAAAAACCAAAGCACATAGTCTTCTTACGTCATATATATCTATAGTAAGCATATTCAAGTAGATAAACAAGGTATAGACATATTCAAAACAGACAAATCCTGTATCTACCCCCTAACCCTAAACTCGGTCTTATGATGCCTAGCATGAAGAGAAGTCGTTTTGGGTTTCAAACGTTTAAGCCAAAAGCCCCATTTCATATATTTCAAATTTGGTTCAAATTTGAAAGACATACAAGTTATAGCACACATAGTGCATACATGTTCACACATTCTGCACTAGATGCTAATTAACCCTATAGTTTGAGGCCATTTGGATGAGGTCGAAAAAAATCTTGGATTAGAAATGGGGTTGTTCGAACCCCGTAGTTGGATTTTTTATGAACTTGATCTGTAGTACTGGGCAAAACCCTAGTTTAACGTATTTAATTATAGATTCGTAGGTTGATTTTTCTACCTTTTTATTATTATTACTATGCAGCACATGTGTGTTTGCCCGTCGAGTGAAACTCGGAGGAAGAGGGATCACTCGGAAGGAGAGAAGAAGGGAGAGCATTATGGTGTCTCCCCTTTTTCGGGTGATGATGTTGACTTTTGTGCAGGGTTTGTCAGTGAGCAGGAGGAGCGAGCGAGCGAGCGAGCGAGTCGAGCGAGGCCGAGAATGAGAGAGATTTGTTTTTTTTGTGAGAGGGACAACCGAAGGATCCAGAAGGACCCACAGATTTCCAAAACGCATCCTGATGCGTCTTCTCTTGACAAAGAAGATGGCTTGGAGTTTGCGTACCTACTGCACTTGACTTGTGCTCACTGAAGTGTGGGACCTCACGCATGGGCGCCACACGTAAGTGACAGACCTGTTGGCAATGTTGGTGTAAAAACACGGTTGATTATTATAGTGCATTAGAACAAAGTTTCCTATGGATTCAACGGCAGGAAATCCAAGTTAACTCATTTACATGACATTATTTTTTCCATGAAGCAAAGTTAACACATCTATCAATTGGTACATTTTGGAGTGACTAAGAAGGATCCATGCTTATTCGTTTTCACGTGTTAAATTTGTTTAAATCTTGCTCAAACCTAGGATTTCACCAAGATTGAAATGGGCATGAAAATTCAAAAAAAAATGAAATACCAATGCACATAGTCTTCTTCTGTCATATAGTAAGCATTCAAGATGATAAACAAGGTCTAGACATATTCAAACCAGGCAAATCATGTATCTACTCCCTAACGACCCTAAACTCCGTCTTATGAAGTAAGGCATGAAGAGAAGTGGTTTTGGGTTTCAAACATGCAAATTTCAAAAACCCCCCAAAAGCTTCATTTTAGAGTGACTAAGAAGGATCGAGGCTTACCTTTTCATTTTCATGTTTTAAACTTGTTTAAATCTTGGTCAAACCTAGCTAGTATTTGACCAAGATTCAAATGGGCATGCATAAAATTCAAAAAAAATCAGAAAAATGAAAAACCAAAGCACATAGCCTTCTTATGTCATATAGTAAGAATTCAAGTTGATAAACAAGGTCTAGACGTATTCAAACTAGACAAATCATGTATCTACCCCTAACACTCTAAACTCTGTCTTATGAAGTCAATTAAGCATGAAGAGAAGTGGTTTTGGGTTTCAAACATGGAAATTTCAAAAACCTCCCAAAAGCTTCATTTTAGAGTGACTAAGAAGGATCCATGCTTACCTTTCAATTTTCAGATTTTAAACTTGTTTAAATCTTTGTGAAACCTAGGATTTGACCAAGATTCAAATGGGCATAAAAATTCAGGAAAAAACCAAAAGATTGATAAACCAAAGCACATAGCATTCTTATGTCATACAGTAAGCATTCAAGTTGATTAACAAGGTCTAGACATATTCAAACTAGAAAATCATGTATATATCTGTCCCTAACCTTAAACTCTGTCTTATATATGAAGTCAATCATGAAGAGAAGTGGTTTGGGTTTCAAACATGAAAATTTCAAGAACATCCCAAAAGCCGCTTCATTTTAGAGTGACTAAGAAGGATCCATGCTTACCTTTTCGTTTTCATATTATATACTTGTTTAAATCCAGGTCAAACATAGGATTTGACCAAGATTCAAATGGGCATAAAATAAAATAAAATAGAAGAATGAAAAACAAAAGCACATAGTCTTCGTATGTCATATATATAGTAAGCTTTCAAGTTGATAAACAAGGTTTAGACATGTTCAAACCAGACAAATCATGTATCTACCCCCTAACCATAAACTCGATCGATCTTATGAAGTCTAGCCTGAAGAGAAGTCGTATTGGTTTCAAACATGAAAATTTCAAGAACCTCCCAAAATCTTCAAATGGGCATAATATTCAAAAAAACCAGAAAAATGAAAAACCAAAGCACATAGCCTTCTTATGTCATATAGTAAGAATTCAAGTTGATAAACAAGGTCTAGACATATTCAAACTAGACAAATCATGTATCTACCCCTAACACTCTAAACTCTGTCTTATGAAGTCAAGCATGAAGAGAAGTGGTTTTGGGTTTCAAACATGGAAATTTCAAAAACCTCCCAAAAGCTTCATTTTAGAGTGACTAAGAAGGATCCATGCTTACCTTTTAATTTTCAGATTTTAAACTTGTTTAAATCTTTGTGAAACCTAGGATTTGACCAAGATTCAAATGGGCATAAAAATTCAGGAAAAAACCAAAAGAATGATAAACCAAAGCACATAGCATTCTTATGTCATATAGTAAGCATTCAAGTTGATAAATAAGGTCTAGACATATTCAAACTAGAAAATCATGTATATATCTGCCCCTAACCCTAAACTCTGTCTTATATATGAAGCAATCATGAAGAGAAGTGGTTTTGGGTTTCAAACATGAAAATTTCAAGAACATCCCAAAAGTCGCTTCATTTTAGAGTGACTAAGAAGGATCCAGGCTTACCTTTTCGTTTTCATATTTTATACTTGTTTAAATCCAGGTCAAACATAGGATTTGACCAAGATTCAAATGGGCATAAAATTAAAAAAATAGAAGAATGAAAAACAAAAGCACATAGTCTTCTTATGTCATATAGTAAGCCTTGCAAGTTGGTAAACAAGGTTTAGACATGTTCAAACCAGACAAATCATGTATCTAGCCCCTAACCATAAACTCGGTCGATCTTATGAAGTCTAGCATGAAGAGAAGTCGTATTGGTTTCAAACATTAAAATTTCAAGAACCACCCAAAATCTTCAAATGGGCATATAACATTCAAAAAACTAGAAAAATGAAAAACCAAAGCACATATATAGCCTTCTTATGTCATATAGTAAGCATTCAAGTTGATAAACAAGCATGTCTATACATATTCAAACCCGACAAATCATGTATCTACCCCCTAACCCTAAACTCTGCATGTCTTATGAAGTCAACCATGAAGAGAAGTGGTTTTGGGTTTCAAACATTGAGATTTCAAGAACCCCCCAAAAGCTTCATTTTAGAATGACTAGCTAGGAAGGATCCAGGCTTACCTTTTCATTTTCATGTTATAGACTTGTTTAAATCTTGGTCAAACCTAGGATTTGACCAAGATTCAAATGGGCATAAACATTCAAAAAAATCAAAAAATCAAAAACCAAAGCTAGCACATATAGTCTTCTTATGTCATATAGTAAGAATTGAAGTTGATAAACAAGGTCTAGACATATTCAAACTAGACAAATCATGTATCTACCCCCTAAAGCCCTAAACTAGCTTTGTCTTATGAAGTCAAGCATGAAGAGAAGTGTTTTTGGGTTTCAGACATGGAAATTTTGAAAACCTCCCAAAAACTTCATCTTAGAGTGACAAAGAAGGATCCAAGCTTACCTTTTCATTTTCATGTTTTAAGCTTGTTTAAATATTGGTCAAGCCTAGGATTTGACCAAGATTCAAATGGGCATAAAAATTCTGGAAAAATAAATAAAAAAAAACCAAAGCACATAGTCTTCTTACGTCATATATATCTATAGTAAGCATATTCAAGTAGATAAACAAGGTATAGACATATTCAAAACAGACAAATCATGTATCTACCCCCTAACCCTAAACTCGGTCTTATGATGCCTAGCATGAAGAGAAGTCGTTTTGGGTTTCAAACGTTTAAGCCAAAAGCCCCATTTCATATATTTCAAATTTGGTTCAAATTTGAAAGACATACAAGTTATAGCACACATAGTGCATACATGTTCACACATTCTGCACTAGATGCTAATTAACCCTATAGTTTGAGGCCATTTGGATGAGGTCGAAAAAAATCTTGGATTAGAAATGGGGTTGTTCGAACCCCGTAGTTGGATTTTTTATGAACTTGATCTGTAGTACTGGGCAAAACCCTAGTTTAACGTATTTAATTATAGATTCGTAGGTTGATTTTTCTACCTTTTTATTATTATTACTATGCAGCACATGTGTGTTTGCCCGTCGAGTGAAACTCGGAGGAAGAGGGATCACTCGGAAGGAGAGAAGAAGGGAGAGCATTATGGTGTCTCCCCTTTTTCGGGTGATGATGTTGACTTTTGTGCAGGGTTTGTCAGTGAGCAGGAGGTGCGAGCGAGCGAGCGAGCGAGCGAGTCGAGCGAGGCCGAGAATGAGAGAGATTTGTTTTTTTTTGTGAGAGGGACAACCGAAGGAAGGACCCACAGATTTCCAAAACGCATCCTGATGCGTCTTCTCTTGACAAAGAAGATGGCTTGGAGTTTGCGTACCTACTGCACTTGACTTGTGCTCACTGAAGTGTGGGACCTCACGCATGGGCGCCACACGTAAGTGACAGACCTGTTGGCAATGTTGGTGTAAAAACACGGTTGATTATTATAGTGCATTAGAACAAAGTTTCCTATGGATTCAACGGCAGGAAATCCAAGTTAACTCATTTACATGACATTATTTTTTCCATGAAGCAAAGTTAACACATCTATCAATTGGTACATTTTGGAGTGACTAAGAAGGATCCATGCTTATTCGTTTTCACGTGTTAAATTTGTTTAAATCTTGCTCAAACCTAGGATTTCACCAAGATTGAAATGGGCATGAAAATTCAAAAAAAAATGAAATACCAATGCACATAGTCTTCTTCTGTCATATAGTAAGCATTCAAGATGATAAACAAGGTCTAGACATATTCAAACCAGGCAAATCATGTATCTACTCCCTAACGACCCTAAACTCCGTCTTATGAAGTAAGGCATGAAGAGAAGTGGTTTTGGGTTTCAAACATGCAAATTTCAAAAACCCCCCAAAAGCTTCATTTTAGAGTGACTAAGAAGGATCGAGGCTTACCTTTTCATTTTCATGTTTTAAACTTGTTTAAATCTTGGTCAAACCTAGCTAGTATTTGACCAAGATTCAAATGGGCATGCATAAAATTCAAAAAAATCAGAAAAATGAAAAACCAAAGCACATAGCCTTCTTATGTCATATAGTAAGAATTCAAGTTGATAAACAAGGTCTAGACGTATTCAAACTAGACAAATCATGTATCTACCCCTAACACTCTAAACTCTGTCTTATGAAGTCAATTGAAGAGAAGTGGTTTTGGGTTTCAAACATGGAAATTTCAAAAACCTCCCAAAAGCTTCATTTTAGAGTGACTAAGAAGGATCCATGCTTACCTTTTAATTTTCAGATTTTAAACTTGTTTAAATCTTTGTGAAACCTAGGATTTGACCAAGATTCAAATGGGCATAAAAATTCAGGAAAAAACCAAAAGAATGATAAACCAAAGCACATAGCATTCTTATGTCATATAGTAAGCATTCAAGTTGATAAATAAGGTCTAGACATATTCAAACTAGAAAATCATGTATATATCTGCCCCTAACCCTAAACTCTGTCTTATATATGAAGCAATCATGAAGAGAAGTGGTTTTGGGTTTCAAACATGAAAATTTCAAGAACATCCCAAAAGTCGCTTCATTTTAGAGTGACTAAGAAGGATCCAGGCTTACCTTTTCGTTTTCATATTTTATACTTGTTTAAATCCAGGTCAAACATAGGATTTGACCAAGATTCAAATGGGCATAAAATAAAAAAATAGAAGAATGAAAAACAAAAGCACATAGTCTTCTTATGTCATATAGTAAGCCTTGCAAGTTGGTAAACAAGGTTTAGACATGTTCAAACCAGACAAATCATGTATCTAGCCCCTAACCATAAACTCGGTCGATCTTATGAAGTCTAGCATGAAGAGAAGTCGTATTGGTTTCAAACATGAAAATTTCAAGAACCACCCAAAATCTTCAAATGGGCATATAACATTCAAAAAACTAGAAAAATGAAAAACCAAAGCACATATATAGCCTTCTTATGTCATATAGTAAGCATTCAAGTTGATAAACAAGCATGTCTAGACATATTCAAACCCGACAAATCATGTATCTACCCCTAACCCTAAACTCTGCATGTCTTATGAAGTCAACCATGAAGAGAAGTGGTTTTTGGGTTTCAAACATTGAGATTTCAAGAACCCCCCCCCCCAAAAGCTTCATTTTAGAATGACTAGCTAGGAAGGATCCATGCTTACCTTTTCACTTTCATGTTTTAAACTTGTTTAAATCTTGGTCAAACCTAGGATTTGACCAAGATTCAAATGGGCATATATAAACATTCAGAAAAAACAAAAACCAAAAACCAAAGCACATATATATATAGCCTTCTTATGTCATATATATATATATAGTAAGCATTCAAGTTGATGAACAAGGTCTAGACATATTCAAAACAGAAAAGGCATGTATCTACCCCTAACCCTTAACTTTGTCTTATGAAGTCAAGCATGAAGAGAAGTGGTTTCGGGTTTCAAACATGGAAATTTCTAAAACTTCCCAAAAGCTTAATTTTAGAGTGACTAGGAAGGATCCAGGCTTACCTTTTCATTTTCATGTTTTAAGTTTGTTTAAATCCTAGTCAAACCTAGGATTTGACCAAGATTCAAATGAGCATAAAAATTCAGAAAAAATCAAAAAAAATGAAAACCCAAAGCACATAGCCTTCTTACGTCATATATATAGTAATTAACAATCAGGTTGATAAACAAGGTATAGACATATTCAAAACATACAAATCATGTACTCCGTATCTACCCCCAACCCTAAACTATGTTTTTGGGGGATTTCTTTGACGAAGTTATAACACCCCCACATTTCACATTGGAATTACTTTCAGTAAATCAGCATAAAGTCGTTTAAATGTGCGAAACTATCTTGAAAGTACTAAAACCGTAAAAGTTGGGAATTGGCACTAAAATATGGCGTAATTTATCTAAAAAATGTAGAGTTGCCAGTTTGACCCGTATCTTATATGTACACCATTCACAAAATAAACATATTTTGTCATCTAGAAAATGAAAAAAAAAATTTATACCGAAAAGTTGAAAAGTCTAGTCATTAACATTGTTGGGAATGGCAAGATGCACCACCATGCCCAATTTGGGCACATTGTAACAAACTGTGCCACAAATATGGCCATAACTATATCATTTGGCTTGCAAACCATGAATCTTCATACACGATAGTCCGCTTTGTGAAGACATTTTGTTTTTCACTACCCTATCACATGTTTCTTATTTTCCCTGTCAACTAACACATACAAGCACACTCCATGTAGAAGGGTTTCATTTTTCAGGTTTTCTTCAGTTTCATTTATTTATTTCAAAACCAGGTCAAAATGTTTTACATGATTATCCTGCAAAGGGGTTGAATATTTCAGTACTATCGCTGGTTTCTATATATAGTAAGTAATATGTATATAAAAATTATTTATGGGGACTTGTAGGACCAAGTTATAACATATCTACAATTCAAATTTGAATTACTTTGAATAAATCAGCATAAAGTCATTTAAATGTGCGAAACTAGCTAGAAAGCACTAAAAACCGTAAATTTGGGATTTGTCATTAAAATATGGCGTAATTTATTTAAAAAATGTAGATGCGCCATTTTGACCCATATCTTTTCTACCCCATGCACAAAAAAACATATTTTATCATCTAGAAAATGAAAAACGATTTTTTATACCGAAAACTTGAAAAGTCTAGTCATCAACATTGTTAGAAATGGCAAGATGCACCACCATGCCCAATTAGGGAACACTATAACAAACAATGTTGTCCAGGGATAATCAAACTTGGTAATATGAACTATGAGATTGAACAAAACGTTATATTTGGTTTACCCTTTGAACCTCCTAACTTACCACAACATTGACTTCTTATTTTTATTTACAAATAGGAGGCGACGTTCCCGTCGACAGCGAGGCGCCTGTGGTGACTTCGTCAATTTCAAGATTCAATCCGCCGGCTCAGTCTTCCGGAGGTGCTCATAGGGGTAGGGTGTGCGTGTGTGTGTTCATAGGGATGAGTGTATACGCGTGTATGTGAGCATCTGCGTTTGTACTGTGTTTCTCAAAAAAAAAATATGTTTTTTATTATCTCAATCAATTAGCATTTGATTTTAAAAAACTACCATAATAATTCATGAGAAAGCGTTGAACAAGTTTCAGAATGTAATTTTAGACTTGATAGTTGATATGACCAATAATAGACTTAAATTAAATTGGATTTCAAAGTTCAGATTTTATAAGCGAATATAGTTTCATGTTGCAGATTATGTATTAGCTTGAGGGGCACCCCTAGAATAAAGTAGGTCGGTCACTTACGTGTGGTCCCATGCGTGTAGGTCCCACACATCAGTGAGCACAAGTCACGTGCGGTAGGTAGGCAAACTCCCAGCAATCTTCTTTGTCAAGTAAAGACTCGTCGTCAAGACTCTCTCTCTCTCTCTCTCTCTCTCTCTCTCTCTCTCTCTCTCTCTCTTTTGTCGCTGAAAAAAATGAATATTAGACGGGCGCGTAGCCTGCACTGCAGGTCTACATAACTGAAACCCTGTGTGCCAGTCAACATCACTCACCGAAAAAAGTGAAGCATTTCTTTTCACCATAAATAACAGCGGCCCCGTGAGGCACTGCTCTCCCTTTCTCTTAATTTCTCCTTCCGTGTGATCCCTCTTCCACCTTTTATCCTTTGCACGATCGAAACTCCACTTATTGTTGTCATTGTTGCACAAAACACTCACTTAACCTGTTCTTTTGCACATATCACCAACTCATGTATTTGTTGCACAAAGGTCTAAATCTGTCGCTAAGCTACTTTACTCTAAATCTGATGACCGGGACCTAGAAGGTAGTGATATCCCTTGTGTAGTGTGTTTTTTAGAACTCTAAAAGAATATGAAAATATTTTAGCAATTGAAATAATATAAATTAACTAATATGGGATCGATAGTCATGAAATATATTTTCTACTATCCGGCCAATATCAAGTGTCATGAAATATATTCATTGTAAACTTAGTGATAATCACTCGAGTTTGATATGAATGGCCTAGCTAGCTATGGGCATCTCCCACTATATATGTTGTCCACACGACCAAGCAACAAGCATCCATGAGGAAAGTTTCTTATGGGTGACTTTCATCTCTGCCGCAAAACACGCGCCGAAATTGTTGGCGCGTCCCATTTTCAAGCTACCCCAAAACCTGCGGTTTGCCCGTCGGCCTATAAACATCGGTCCACAGAGGATATTTCCCTGTAGAGCACAATTCGAACACCACATCTTTCTCATGCTTCTACCAGGCACACTCCCACGACGACGGCCGTGCCCCACCGCCCCTCCTCACCATCACTGCCTTCTCACCGGCCACCGTAGTGACCGACCACGTTTTACCGGCTCCCTTGCTGCCTAGCAAGCCGGATTAGCTTCCTCGACGCCGACGTTCACCGCGCCATATCTCCTCCGGATCTGCTTCCCCGACTCTGTAGTCCACCTCACCGGAGATCGAGATGGGCAAAAAACGCGGCCCCAAAGTCGACCACCCCCAACCAAAGAGTAAATCCGCCCGGGCCTCAGACGAAGGTTGATGAATACTTTACATGTCCGCTTTTGTTATATGCATTTGATTTCTTACACTAGTTTTCGTTGCTTTCTTGCAATGCATTCTTGCTGATATTAGATCAGTGTAGATAGTTGTTTGCCGCGTAGCTATATGAGATCTTAACCTTACATCTGCTGATCGAGAGGAAGATCGAGGTTATGTCCGCTTTCGTTATGCATTTCTTTTCCGAGAATCACTTCTGTGTGATATGTTTTGGGGGTTTGAAGTATGCATTTTACAAAGGTTATGATAGCAGTCAAGCTAGCAGAGCAATTTGTTGATAGTATTAAACTGCCTGTATTTTTTTTATCTCGGAACTCTGCTGATCGTAACCTTACATCTGCTGATGGAGAGGCAGAGCTTATGTCCGCTTTCGTTACGCATTTCTTTTCCAAATATCACTTCTGTGCGGTACTTTTTTGGGGTTTGAACGTCCCAAATTAGTTGTCCCAAATTTTTTTAAATATGAATGTATCTAGACATGTTTTAGTGTCTTGATGCATCCATATTTTAACAAACTTGAGACAACTAATTTAGGACGGAGGATAGTACATTACTACCTCCACCCCAAACCTGAAGGCTTATTTATAAAAGTCAAACCAAGTAAAGTTTGACCAAACTTTCAGAACAATCTATCAAGAAATATAATATTTTGTAGATACCGTACGAAAATATATTCGTTATCTATTTAATGATATTAAATTTGTATTTTGCATGTTAATGATTTTTGATAAAAACTTCGGGATGGTGGTAGTACGTATTACAAAGGTTATGATAGCAGTCAAGCTAGGAGAGCAATTTATTGATAGTATTAAACTGCCTGTATTTTTTTCTATTTGCAACTCTGTGTGCGCCATGTGGAATTGCATGCTCTAGCCAGTTCATCCAATGAGGTTTTATCACTTAACACCAGAAGTTCAGGATTTTTTTTATCACAGAACCACAACCCTAGAAATTTGTATCACAAAACACTAACATTTGGGGTAATTGTTTCGCAGAATACACGATCTCTGTTTGATAGCCCATTAGTGACCTCCGGCCACCGTCAGTTTAAGAGTGACCGCAGGAGAAAGACAATTAGACTTTATTTTGTGGTATTTGCTGTTAAACGCAAATACAAAGCTGTTTGTCAACACTAGTTGTTAAATCTTAAGTCCAGACAGTTCAAAATAAAATCTTATGTCCAGGGTAGTTGTATTGGTAAACATTATCAAAACCTTATGCTGGTACAGAATATATTACCCAAATCTCATGTTCTTGTGTGGTTATAATTTCTTGTGGATATTTGTCATATGGTAATTCATTTGTGTGTAGCATATGTAACAAGTGTGACTCATATTCTCATTTCCACAGAGTGTCTACAAAATTTCACACCAAAATTCATTTGTTTGTAGCAAACATGCTCACGTACTGTAAATTGGTGTCACGCTGTAGGGTCATGCTCTTGTCAAGCCGACTAATGACAAATAATGTGTTATGTGAAATAATTTCCCCAAATGTTGGTGTTTTGTGATTAAAAATCCCCAACTTGTGGTGCTAAGTGATAAAACCACTCATTCAATAGACCGAGCCTTAGGCATGTATCATTAGATATTTTTTTAGGAAGGCTGCAAATATTTATTTTGAATACTGCGTTGCTACTTGCTAGGATTTGAACTCAGGACCTTGTAGGTCTGATACCATTTCGAATTGCATGCTCTAGCAAGTTCATCCAATAGATCGATCTGTTGGAATTTGGAAGACCCTAGGCAATTATATTAAGCACACGCCATTCCATATGGTTAACCATTGGCATGAAAATGACACTTATATGTGTTTGAGTCTATATGTGGATTGCTTAGCCCTTTCCATCAGTTCGGACTTTTGGTTGCGTTGGCTACTGCATGAAGCTTGACATCATACTTATCCTAAAAATTGTTGCTGCTGCCCTTTGTTGCCCAACATAAATTATTTTTGAGCCATAATTTGTTTGCCCTTTCCATCAGTCCGGACTTCCGGTTGCGTTGGCTAGTGCATGAAGCTTGACAATATGAACATCAATTATTTTTGAGCCATAGTTTGTTTGTCATTACACCTTTTGAGCAGTCTCACTGCTACTATTAATTTGTTCTTATATGCACAGTTCCATGATAAATCTCATCTGCATTTCTCGCCAATGCATGTTAGGTCTTCCACTCGAGAATGAGTACGAAGAGCAACGGAGGCAAACTATTCTGCATAATAGCCGAGTTGCAGCCTCGTTGGGCCTAACACTACATCCTTCTACAAGGTCTAGTGCAAAAACGCCACCCACCTCCCTCACAAAGGATACGGAACATTCCTCTGATTCAGAATTTGATCCTGCTGATTGTGATGGCGAGCTGACTCAGGAAGATGCCCTGGTCGACTATCGTCTGCAACACAACAAGGTGAGTTTTCTCTGTCCTGTCATCGAATTATTTGTCCCAACTTCCATTTGTTGTATCCCAGTCCTACCAAATATGTTACCCATGCCATGTTCAATCTCATTACTACAATTTTTCCTGCTTAGTTAACGCCTCATATATGTTTTGGCATATGTTGCCTGACTGTTTTTCCATTCCATCTGCATATCATCATCATATAATATTGTACATTGAAATATCATTTATGTGTGACAGGCATCTGCAGATTCGGGAAAGAACTTTTCAAGAACGAATAGGAGGAAGAACACTCAACAGGAACCTCAGGCTGATACCGGAGGATGGGTGACAGTGCGTAATAAAAAAAGAGTTAAGCCTGATGCTCGTGCTGCTCCTCCTATTACAAGGTCTAACAAGAGACTGACACGAGGTGGCGAACAGGCCAAGAATGATAACAGTAAAAGGTCTCGTAAAAACCACAAACCATCGAATCAGACAGAAGTAGCCCCAGCATGTACCAGCCCACACATTCCACAACCACCAGTTGCCAATACTGATTCTCAGCAACAATTGCCAACAGAACCAGTTTCCACAGCAAATTCTAGCCAAGAATTGGCACCATCAGGAGTGGTGGTAGGTAATAATGGCCAAGGACACATGATGCTAGTCCCAGATGATACAGCCTCAAATGTCCAAACAGTGCTGCCACAACACCAGCAAACTGGTGATGATCTCCCTCCGACCCTTAGTCCTGCGAAAGACAACTCCTCTCCCGATGATGAGACCCACGCCAAAAAAGGTAATACTTTTTTCAAGACTTGTAGTTTAATGCTCCCTTATGTATCTATATACCATGATAGCTTGATGTAATGCTTAACTTGGTAGGTTCGCCACGATCAATAAAAACGAGGGGGCCAACGGTAGGAAAAAAACTTGCAGCTAAGATTTCCGGAATGGGTTCAAGATTTCGCATCACATCTATTGTAGGTGGCAGAAGGCCACTTCATCCGCATGAATCTTCATATCTTGTATCACAGGTTGGCCATTTTATCAGGAATGAACTTCCTACCTTCCCATTGTGGAAGCAGCACGTTGACACCCCTTCACAGTTCGAGAGTTTAGTGCATAATTTACACGTAAGTCATGCTTCTCCTGGTAATGATAAATTATTCCACATTGATCTGTCCCATTTCTTGTAGCTTACTGTTGTTTCTATGCTATATAACTCACCAATCATTCCACCGTTGTGAGCAGTTAAGGTTTGAATTCGATGAGGATAATGAGGATGTAAAGTTTGTCATCGCTTCCATATTCAAAGAATTGTTGCGCCAGCACCGCTATAAGCTTAAGGCGACATACTTCACTGGCCAGATTACTGCCAATGTTCGAACAAAGTCTCCTGCACCCTGTATGACTGACGAGCAGTGGGGAGATCTTGTCAAGCATTGGTCTGATCCAAAGAATGTGGTATGGCTTATGAGGACCGTGAAACCAGATTAAATTCCGAATACTTATTTTGCGCCAGTGTCTCACTAGTCTCCTTTTGCAGACGTTGTCTAAAAGGAACCAGGCTAACCGCTTGAAACAACGTTTACCAAGCCGTACAGGATCTCGTCACTTGGTTGGGCATCTCTGGCAAAAAGTAATGCCCCGCTGGTCTGTACTGCTACATATGTTACTCGTAAATTGTGTAGAACTCCGTGTGCATGTTATATTTCCATCCTCCATTTCAACCACGTTATTTGATCTCCATATGATTGTACAAAAATGCAGAAAGTAGATCATGCAAACAACATGCAACCAGACAAAGAGATGACTCTGGCAGAGCAGTTCGAGGCATGCCAGAAGAACAAACATAATGTGATAGGAGAACTTGCAGAAAGTGTTATTGTAAGTCTTCTTTATGATTTAAATTTTTTAACTACACACTTGCCAATTTGTAGGAGCAATATGTCAATATGATCTTGTAGGCGTTTTTGTGAAAATGCATTTGATGTGTAATCAGGCATACCAACTTGTAGGATTAGAAGTAGTTCATACACATTAAATCTACCGTCTGCATGTTTCTCTGTAATAACTTTTATTTTTACACGACTCAAAACTTTTCAGGCAAATATGAAATTGGAGATGGCAAAACCCGGGAAAGATGGTATGGAAAAAACTCTAGAAGAATGTATGGAGACATTTACCATGGTACTTAAAAATAAAGATATCACCAAAAACACTTTCCTGCGAAATGCTGGGTTTTTGCAGTCCAAGTCCAAGTCCAAGTCCAAGTCTTTCTCTGCACAAGTTCTGGAGGAACAAATCCAAATAGAACGAGCTGCAGCAGATGTGTTAAGAAACCAAGTTGACATGTTGAGATCGAGATCAGAAGCATGTGATGCCCTACTGCAGGAGGCCAATCAAGTTTGTTATAATCTCTCAAAAGACTAATAAAATGCCATAGATAATTGGAGATGAAAACACTGACATTGACATGTGAGTACCTTGGTATTGTGAAATGTTTACTGAGACTGAGGCACTGTTCCTATTTTGTTGGTGGATGCATTTATCTACGGCTGGGATCAACTTGGTAGTTGTTCCTGTGGATGTTTTAGAAATTGGTTGCCTAGCCTTTTCAATCCGTTCGAACTTAAATGGTATTAGAGCCAAGGTCTCGAGTTTGAATTGTTGACGGTGTGGTTCAATTCATCCTTAAATTGTTGGTGCCCCATTGGCCCTTGTAAAGCTTCATGTGCCTACCTCCGAATCCAGTGTTGAATTTCTCTTGTCACACACGAGGATGGCTGTTAATGTGTATATAAGTGGGTTGCATAGCCCCTTTTATATAAGGTTGCAAGTTTCCTTTTTGTGTTGTGCCTTTGGGATTCAGCCTGCACTTCTGACTTTTGGTTGCGTTGGCTACTGCATAAGTTTAATATAGTTCCATGTGGTTTTTGTTGAGTTCTATAATAAGTGGATTGCCTAGCCCTTTCCATCATTTCGGACCTGTGGTGTGCTATTCTGTTTTCCACGTATTAGACCTCCTCTTCTTAACAAGACTCCATGAGTAGGAGGCACTATGATTTTTTTTTGCGCATGAAATTACTCAATTAGATAGCTTAATCCCATTTGTTGACTCTCTGTTGATCAGCCACTTGAGGGTAAAACTGAGTATATTGCACTAGCCAGTATTTTTTTTATGAGGTAATGCACTAGCCAGTATTAGTACTCGAGGGGAAAACTGAGTGCAGATATTTTTCCAGTGTAAGGCTAACTGAGTACACGTAACGGTGCAGACGTGCAGTACCACGGACGCGTGTCGCGGTGCACAGCGGTTAGGCGGTGCGCGTGTTGAGACCAAACGTCTAGCTTTTTTGAGAAACTGCCGAGACCAACCGTCACGTTGCCAGAGCCCCCTCTCTCCCTCCCTCTGCACACAGTCTCATTCTCACTCACGCACGCAACCACGCCTCTCACGTCCCATCAACTTCTCCAAATCGAAGGAAAAAACACCAACCGCCCACGCGCGCTCCCTGCCGGCGATGGACAAGAAGAATGCGCCGGCGGCCGTCGCCTCCGTGAACTGGGCCTCTCTCTCGGCTGATGGACCACTTCACAAGATCGGCGAATGCTTACTGGCGAACGAGCAGTACGCTGACACCTACTCTGCTATGAGGCAAGTCTGTAGAAATTGGCGCTCAGGTTTACCTGAGCCCGACGTGCACCTGCACGAATGGATCATGCTAGACCACGGCCTTCCACGCGCTGCTGATTTCACCTTCCTCCACCTCCGCACATCCCGCTACGTCACCATCGATCTAACGGAAGTTCATGCAAGGTTCAAATTCCTCCATATCTATAGAGTTAATCTATTTTTATTTTCAATCGTAAACATCTTAGTGCTGAATGTTATCTTCATCAATATATTTTAGATACTACTTTGTCGGCTTTTGCCGTGGCGTCATCGTGCTTGCCCAGAAGAACCAGCCGCACAAGATACGGCTTCTGAACCCACTCACAAAGACATTGAATACTATGTTTGAGGCGCATATGCCAAACGTTATTCTGAAGTCAGTCGCTGTGATGAAGTCCCCGACTATGGTCTTCGTTTCCAAAGATTACCCGGCGGAAATTGCTTGGGTCGATGAGAGCACTCCAACTAAGGGTATAGATGAAGATTGGGGAGAAGGAAGATTTTCGATCGAGCACCATTGTCTGCGTTGCATTACCCCGTTCAATGGTGAATTGTATGCAATAGCTGTGAACAATTTTGAGTTCGGAAAATTAGTGTGCACCAACAATGTCCAGTTGGAGCAGCGTGCGAGCACTGTCAAAATGGATACACTATTTTCATTTCCAGAACTTGGAAATAACAAGTTCTACCTTGTGGAGTCGGATGGTGCTCTGCTGCTTGTGTTGTTGGACAACAAGCATTTGGAGGAAGGTCAACCATTGGTGTACCGTGTGGACACTGAGAGCCGCTCTCTCCATGCCGTCAATAACATTGGCAGTCGTGCCTTCTTCGTCCATTATATCCGGTGTATCTCCGTCGACACCAGAGTGCACCCGACACTTCGACCTGGCTGCATCTACTACACAGATTTTGGTTATATCAGAGAGTACTTTGATGATATAAAGGCCTGGGATGAGTGGCCAATACATGTGAATAGATTAGGAAACTACGGTATGAGAAATGAACAAAGGCCATACCGTTTGGAGGATGTATTGGCTGCACACTGCAGACGAAAGGAGTTCAATGAAAATTTCCTTCAATGGAGTGACGAAGAAATATATGCTGAATGAAGAACATATTCGTTCATCCTGGGGTATCCTAATCTTCATGTTGGCCATACATTGTGTCTTGTATTATTTTCAGATTAGTTTGTCGTGAACATTAACATTGTTATTGGCTGCTTTTGGCTCTTGTATGCAGTTTATGTAGTATTATATTAGTTTTCTGGATTTATTATGCTGCTGTGAATTTATCCTATACTAGCTTCTAGATTTGACTGATTTTGTTTGTAATGATGATGGCTTGATGTGGCTGCTGGCCTTAACTGCCGAAGCAGAGCAATTAGTACTTAACCAGGTGTACCGTCTTTATATTAGTATTATATTATATTACTTGACCATAGCCATATTCAAAATCAAATCTCAGTCGGGCGGCAAAATCTCCCGCCAATCTAGAAATATTTCAGGCGTGTTTTTGAATGGGATAAGAAGATAGAACACGATGATAGTAACCGATATTCAAGGTGATGATGATTTGATTTTGCACTCGGCCTTGAACAGAGGTACTAGTACGGTCTCACAATTTTTTATCATTATACTTGGACCTTAGCCAAATTCAAAATCTCATAGCGGCAAAACTTCCCGCCCACAAAATACAAAAAATTCACACGCTTTCAAATTCCCATTCTACCCTTGTGGAGATGACAGAAAGTCGGTTGGTGGGGGGGTCTGCCCGTCATTTTTTGGATCACCACCTCCCTAGCCCCGGAAACCCTCCCAAAAAAATTCATTTCCCTCAGACCACCCACCGGAACTTCCCAAGTCCCTCTCTCTACCACCTCCACGACCACCGCACCGGAACATCCCCGCCGGACTTCCCTGGCCTACCCGAGCCCTCGCGATCCTCGTCATCCGGCTGCCTGCCGGAGCCGCTTCATCGACGCCGTCATCAACCGGACCGGATCATCCCCGCCGAACCTCGAAACCATATGCTCATCCAGCAGCCTACCGCAGTCGCTTCAGCTGCGGCATCGTCCACCGCATCGGATCTTGCTCACCGACACCGATGTGCATGAACCGAATCTGCTTCACCGGCGCCGTCCATGATCTAAACTCTTCTACTGTCGCTTTTCTATTGCTTGCCTGCAAGTTCTTGTTTAATCTTGGGGGAACCTGTTTGTGCTAACGACGCGCCGTTACGTCTTTGCAGATTAGATGAGTAACCATGAAGTGTAATGGCCGTCTCTCCAACCCCAAGTAGCACATGTAGCGTACTTCATCACCGGATCTATCAACCCCAGGAAGATCTGCTGTGACTCCCACAGAGTGCTTCTCCTAATGTAAGTCCCTTGTTTTAGCGCCATGTTCTGGGTTCAGATGCTTGTTTGTCTGAAGCTCTTTTAGTTCATTCCTAGCTATGACCGTAACACGTTGCTATTTTCTACTTCATTGCTAACTTTAAGCGATTGAACATTTTGGTTTGCATTCCCTGCTCTGTAGATGTAGCCATCATAACTTCTATCTTGCTCAGTCGTTGTTACAAAAATTATACTGTAGGTATTATAGTAACATCCTGCTATTATTTAGTTCATGGCCAATTTTAAGTAATTGCACATGTTGGTTCGCATTCCCTGCTCTATAGCTTTTGGCATCGTAACTTCTATATTTGGTTTACATTCCCTGCTCTGTAGATCTAGCCATCATAACTTTATCTTGCTCAGTCGTTGTTACAAAAATTATGGCCTGCTACTATGTTGTTTGTGCCAATTTTTTACTCCATGAACATGTTGGCTTGCATTCCCTGTACTACAGGTGATGCCATTGTTTTGTATCTAGTTCATTGTAAGCTAACAAAGTAAGGACTTAGTTTGGCATGCTATCACTCTGCTATCTAGCCTGTAGTACAAATAAACTTGTCATACTACTAGATAATAATTTTGCGTGCCATCTTGTTCTTCAAAAGCTGCATTATTGACTTGTTTCTCTGACTTGGCATGACGCTCACATATGGAAAGCTGAACATATTGGTTTGCATTCCCTCTTATACAAGTTCACAGGTGATCCCACTATATTCTGTATCTGGTCCATCCTAAGCTCCAGCATTAACTATCCTCCATGTGTTGCTCATTACAAGTTTATATCCCGAAACATCTTGATTTGCATCCCCTTCACTATAAGTTCAGGAGTATTATTTAGTTCACGGCCAAAATGAAGTAATTGCACTTGGCACATGTTGGTTCACATTCCCTCCTCTTTAGCTTTTGCCATCGTAACTTCTATTTTTGGTTTACATTCCCTGCTCTGTAGATGTAGCCATCATAACTTCATCTTGCTCAGTCGTTGTTACAAAATTTATAGCCTGCTACTATGTTGTTCATGCCAATTTTGTACTCCCTGAACATGTTGGTTTGCATGGGACTCGACAGTAGTAAGTCTGCTGTTTCATTCTAACATGCTCTGTTATATTGGCTGTTGGTATGCGGCATGCACTCTTTGTTTGCTTATTGTGCACATTACAATGATCTTGTTATAACGACGAAATGATGAGTTCCAAATTCTTTGCCAAACAATATTGTAGTGTCTTTGCCTTTCCATTGTTGCTGTCTTAACTTGTAATGTCTTTGTTTCAGATATAGGTGCTGCATGGACAACTTAAAAGATTGCCGGATCGCTTCATTGTATTGCTAGGTTTAATTACCATTCAATTTCTCTGGGTTCTGTAATATTTTTTCAATGCCTTGCAGCTGATGTAATATTTAGTTAGTTTTTATAGTTCTTTCGCGCATTTTTTCTTTGGTGCTTGTGGTAAGTGAGGCTATCCGACAGAAATCAATGCTGCGTAAATATTCTCAGTATCTAAATCACGAATTCCCATCCCTTAAACGGCCCAATTAAGCGAAATCACATATGTGCCTGCCCGCAAAATCCTAAAGCGCATATTATGCCGGCATATAAACAGCAACTAAACGGGCTGGCCCACTTACTTCTTGGGCCAGCCCATTTGATTTACGGTGGACCCCACACACTAATTGGGCTGGCCCACTTGCTTTAAGGTGGACCCCACCAACTACTGGGCCGGCCCACTAATTAGTTGGGCCAGCCCATTTGCTTTTTGGTGGACCCCACATAATAAATGGGCCGGCCCTTTAAGAGGAAAGTGGGACCCACGTGTTTTTGGCCGGCCCACTATCTTGTTGGGCCGGCCCACTTGCTATATGGTGGACCCCACATACGTGTTGGGCGGCTTTAACAGGAAAGTGGGACCCACATGTGTTTTTGGCCGGCCCACTTGTTGGCCGGCCCACTTGCTATATGGTGGTCCCACATACTAAATGGGCCGGCCCTTTAAGAGGAAAGTGGGACCCACCTGTGTTTTTGGCCCGGCCCACTATCTGGGCCGGCCCACCTGCTATATGGTGGACCCCACATACTAATTGGGCGGCCCTTTAACAGAAAGTGGGACCCACTGTGTTTTCCGGCCCACTATCTTGTTGGGCCGGCCCACTTGCTATATGGTGGACCCCACATACTAAATGGGGCCCTTTAACAGAAAGTGGGACCCACTGTTTTTGGCCCGGCCCACTATTTTGTTGGGCCGGCCCACTTGCTGTATGGTGGACCCCACAAACGAAATGGGCCGACCCTTTAACGGAAAGTGGGACCCACTGTGTTTTTGGCCCGGCCCACTAGCTTGTTGGGCCGGCCCACTTGCTATACGGTGGACCCCACATACTAAATGGGCCGGCCCTTTAACAGGAAAGTGGGACCCACCTGTGTTTTTGGCCCGGTCCACTTGCTTCTTGGGCCGGCCCAGTTGCTGTAAGGTGGACCCCACATGTTAAATGGGCCGGCCCATTTAAGTTTTGACCAGTCAACCTTAGAGGTTAGGCCCGGCCCACGTAACTAATGGACCAGCCCAGCTATATAGTTGACCGGTCAAACTATGTCATCTGGCCCGGCCCGCTTAAGACGTGGCAGGCCTCGTGTGGGCCTACCATCTACCACGGGGTTTCAGCCGGTTAACGCCGTTAACTGGCAGTTAACGGCGTCTGCCACGTGTCAGTTTGCATGACGTCAGCAGTCAACGGGCTCCCGAAAACACTTCCGCAACGGTCCGATTTTCCGTGGCGGAAGGGCGCCCAAGCGCGACGGACCGAAAAAATCGTCGTTGGACTTTGCCTGACGCAGTTTCGACAACGGAACCCATATCGTCGGGTTAGGCCCATAGGCGACGAAAAATACCCCTTAGCGGACGATTTTGAGACGTTGTCTATCAGAACTTTTCTTGTAGTGCATCACCACTACTTACAGGTGCGTCAGGTTCAACAGAAGGCACATCAGGTACATGCTCCGGTTCATAGGAGTCGGTAGCACGGTAGAACCTAAAGGGATAGTAGGACCAGATATGTTCTCGGACAGGACCGCTTGCTGAAATCTCTACAATACCAGAGGGTAAACCACCAATATCCACTTCAGTTAGAGGCTCTACCCTACCAGCTCCAGGTCCACCACCAGTCAGTACTCTGGGCAGGACGGGTTTTAACAATGCAAAACATACTTCAGGTGCAGGATCATCAGTAGCAACTCCAGCATCAGCACCAGTTATATCGGTCTTGACAATAGGTAAACCGTTTTGCTCCAGTTCAGAGAATTCCCGTGGCACGACACCGTTCACTAGAGGCTCTACACTAGCAGCTCCAGCTGCACCACCAGTTTCTACAGCAGGGGGTAAACCCAATCCACAACCTTCTTCATGTGACACGATGATGCCAGGTATAGGCTCATCAGTACCAGGTCCAGCTGCATCAGTCTCCATAGACAGTAAACAAGGTGGCGTCGGAGGTTTAAAAGACTGGCATGCCATTTCACCTTTGTCATCAGACAATATAGAGTTTTCTTCAACTCTATGTTTCTGCAATAATAAGCACATGAACAGAAATTAGACCAGAGCATCTAGCCATCTAACAGGGGCAGCGGCAAAACAAGCGTCGGTCCATATGTTTACCTTGTCATCTGGGATATCAGAACACACAGATTTAGAAGTCATTTCACATAGCATCCGCTTTTTCGTTCCTTCCCCTACGTCCATCTGGAATAAGTAATACTATTGATCACATAAAACTAATTAATCAAATATATGCATATGTTGAGAAGTTTGCACGGCAAATTGTGGATTCTGCTTTTATCACCTACGAATCGTCGTTCTATATATTTACCTTGTTATCTGGGATATCAGAAGTCAAAGAATGAGAAGTCATCTCACTAAGTATCGGTTTTTTCGCTCTTTCCCCTCCATCCATCTGCAATAAGAAGTACTATTGATCACATAAAGCCAATTCATTGAATATATGCATATGTTGAGAAGTTTGCACAACAAATTGTGGATTCTACTTCCAATCACCAAGTAATCTCGTGAGAAATGCATGATCAAGATATGTTTCTCCCTCTTGATCGACATCTGCATCTCCATTAAGACTAATCATCGTGCGATGGTGCTAGCGCATACACTTCCAATCACCAGACAAGCAAAAAATTGTTGATTCTAGTAATGCTTAATCAGCAGTGGCCATGGAACGACCACAGATCGACCAAGCAAAAAAATAAATCATCAGCCTACTGACCACCAGGCAAAACAAACTAGGCCCATACATGGCCTCACAAATCATCATCAAACGTCGATCAAACTAGCAAGTTTGAACATGGATTACTAATTTATTTTCTGATAAAGTGAGTATATTAATATCGAAAGATATTGATTACACTGAGCCTCTGCAACAACGCAATACCTTACTGGTAGTACGGATGCACATGGATTCCTAATACTCCCTCTGTTCGGTTTTAATTAGTCGACGAGAGGGAGAGAAGAAAATGAACTGTCGATGCTTTCAACTAGAGTCAATTAAATACGAACGGAAGAAGTACGTAGTAGTATTGACAAATATCCGGATCTAGTCTAAAAACAAATTGGCATGTAAATCCTAGTAGTCTACTAAACTAGGATCAATACCCTAGATTAGGGTTGCAAGCGGCGTCCGCGAATCGTCCCGCAAAGCAGAAAATTAGAGCAAATAGTGGTTGAGATTAGAGCAGATTTAAAGCACTCGCACTGAAACTAGCTAGCCCGCTACCCACCCCGCTTGACACCCTGCCCTAGATGTGAATCTACACCAAATATTCAAACAAGGATGAGCAACCGCCAATAAAATTTTATCCGCACATCATCATCTCTACCATACAAAAGGGTATGGTGATTTCACATACAGCCATTGTTGCCGCGGGACGAGGATGAGTGATGCGCCGCGGAGAAGGTGCCTCACGCCTCTGTCGCCGCCGCCGTCGAAGAGGAAGTCGAAGCCGCGCGATTGTGGTCCGTCGCCGATATGGAGGTGGAGCTACTAGGGAAGAGATGGAGGTGGAGGTGGAGAGGGAGTGATGGTTTGTACTAGTGGCGGCCGGTGAGATAGTTATAAATACAGCCTCTCTCTCTTTTTTGGCAAGGAATGCAGCTTCTCTTGGAAGGCAACGAGGCAACGCACTCCAGATTATTATAATAATATGGACGGAGAAATTTGGTCGCATCTGTGTTGTCTTGTCAAATGAATCACCAGGATTTGCTTTTAGTACTCCAGATTTGGGCGACCCAAGGAAGTAGAGATAGTAATGTACGCCATCTAGCTGCACGCTATCAAATCAAATAAATGGTCATGCCATTTACTTTTAAGATGGTGCAGCAGTTATTCTGACCAAAGAAACATGCACGTCTGCTGATTATTTCTGATGGGTATACATTTACCGTCCGCTAGCAAAGATTGTTTGGCACATTGTTCTTATGGCTTTCAACATCACACCCCTTAATAATATTATTAATCAATGTTTGGGCAATCAATTGAGTGTGTTAATAAAAAATTAAAACCCACAAATCCAACTGTACTATTTTTAGGACCATATGAAAGACAAGGAATGATTTTAAATGCCATATGGAGTACCTCCAACCATGTGAAATATGGTTCTGTCATGCAGGTGATACCCATGGCTTCGCATTGGATCTGTATGTTGTCCTACATACAGTCAACTATGAAGTACCACGATTTGGTTTTTGGGTGCAACCGGCTAGAGAATGATGCACGGGTTTGTACAGCCAGTACAATTCACATTAAGATTTTCTGATAGGATGTTGATGTGTATATGTAAGAATCATACACTAGAATGTCTTCTATGTTTAGATGGTTGATCTACGTTTATACTTTCTGTGAACCATGAGGTTAAGACCTTTGTACTGTAATAAAGATTGCTAAATAACAGTATATATGTATGCCTCTAGGGACACTGAAACAGCCAAACAACCATGCATGTGTATAGACCGTATTTGATCAAATTAAAAGAAGCGCCTGGGTTCATGCAAATAGCATAAATTTATCACCTAAGTACATTAGCTATAAATAGTTAAATAGGAGTCAAGACCAACTGAGCTAGCTAGTAGTATGATCCTACTATTACATAAATATCCCTAACTCTGATTGTCTTTGTTCCAGTCCAGCGCG
The DNA here is from genome assembly GCA_030979885.1 of Lolium multiflorum. Taxonomy (NCBI): domain Eukaryota; kingdom Viridiplantae; phylum Streptophyta; class Magnoliopsida; order Poales; family Poaceae; genus Lolium; species Lolium multiflorum. The sequence goes on along the minus strand of CM061752.1, from coordinate 89,384,421 downwards.
TTGGTGTAGCTTGGGATGAACCAAAACCCCGTATGCCAGTTGGCCCCTGGACCGCTGCTTGAGAAAGATATGCTTTGGTGGTCTTCGCCATTTAGACTGAAGCGGAAAATTTCTTGATGTGATGTGTCAAACTGAGAGCCAATGGCCTGAGGCGTGGTGTAGATGCAGTTTCTTCTTGTCAAATATCCTGGGGGAAATGTTGCACCACCCACTGGCATGAAAATCGGATAGTTCAACCCAAGGAACATAGAATAGTCTCCAAGATTAGTAACCCTTTCCCACGGGTTGGCTGGAAGTAACCGACTAGTGTCATTCGAGAATACAATGCAGGTATACCCCGAATAGCTGTGAACAGCGCGACCGCAATGGACAGAAGGGGTACTATCATAATGAGTTGGAGCACCGTCAGCGTCAAAATCCATTACGCCACGTGCATAGACCAGGAGAAGTCTAGAACGATCTTGAGATCTTGCCAGCCACCACGTACGACTATTAGAGTCAAAATCATCATCGTCATCAAATCCAGCCGTCCACGGAATGAATGGAGCAGGGAGCACTATAGGACCTTGAAAAAGGAAAGAACACGTCACATGAAAATATATTTCATGATTTATCTACTAGTGATATTGATTTGATATTGGGATGCCAATACTAGTACTTTATAAAATCATGGTCGAACATAAGATGGTTTGAAATATATTTCGAACATCTTGGTAAAACTTCATATGGATTTAAAACATGTTCCCGAAAATATTGGTCCAAATTTTAGATGGTTTGAATATAGTACTCCTTATTCTCTAGAACCGGGGGAATATAAACAAATGAAAGTTTTTATCAATATTGCATGGCACCTTTATTGATTCTATTTCTACTCTACCTTAAATTTTCTAGGGAGTAATAATAAAGAAACTTAATTACTAGGGGGCCTTTTTCCTAAGGAACAACATGCACATTAGACCATACTAAAATTCCTATAGATGTTAAATTCTATATATGTCCATACCACAAGAGGGTTATGGTGTGCGCCTATGGAATTCCTTTAAGCCAAAAGATGCCAAGACAGTTCAACAAATAAGAGGTGAAATACTATATAAGTTACGTATATAAAAAAGATAGGGAGGAAATGTTACCAAATTGATTAGGATCCCATGCATAAACATTTCCAAGCTCAGTAACGGCGAACACAAGTCCGTTATGTATAATTGCATCGCAGTATATGGCGCCGTACTGAAACTGGTTTTCAAGAAATATCCATGCACGAGGATATTCGCCATGGAGGTAGGCAATTGCAAAGTCGAAGATTGCGACAAGGGAGAAATCTTGATACCCCCTAGCAGCTGTAGGAACTTGGCAAATAGCTATCTTCTGCAGTCGAATAGCAGAACGCTGATACTCGAATATAAGTGGATTGTGTGTGGTTTCCAACTTGTCCCTCAAAGATGGAAGCTTAATCTTGCGATGAGTGTAGACATTGAGGAGGTTCCACTTGCCTTCGGGGCCAACCATGGCGATCCAATCTCCATTGGCGCCTGCCCGCTCCTCATCCTTACCGTGTGGCATTAGGCCATCATAGGAGAACCTGTCCAGCGGCAGTAGTTTGCACTTGCTGTGCACCGGCAAATCCTCCTTGAACACCGCCCATGGTTTATCCGCCGGGTCACAACAGAGAACACACGGAAGGCCAAACGGCTGAGAAGCAGGCAGAGTGGCACTGTATTTGGCTGACTGAAGAATACTTTTGGAGGAACCGACTAGGGACGCGGCGGTGATGGCGTCGCACTGGCTGATGAGCACTTCAAGGGGGCCTTCCGTAAACACCTTGTGAAACAGCCCAGATCCACAGACCCTGCTCGATTTCGCCATCGCAATGAGGCAGGTGGTACAATGGGGTTGGTATTTTCTTGGGCGATCTACTGATTCGAACTTTGGGAGAGAGATGGCGATCAATGGCGGCAGGTGGGGGTTTGAGTTGGAGAACAGAGGCTCTCAAACTGGGCACTGCTGGATAGGATGCGAAAGCGCCATGGCGGAGACGCAGGCGCGTGCTATGGAAGATGGGCGGAGTGGGGATAGACGACGGAGGTGAACCGAGACGCTCATATACTGCCTACTGCAGTTTCGAGGAGAGTGTGAATGTGTTCAAAAAAAGAGGAGAGTGTGAATGTGTTCAAAAAAAGAGGAGAGTGTGAATGTGACCCGACACCCGAGTAGGAGCCGAGCAGACGGACTATAGGAGTAGCCCCATCATTACAGAACATTAATCGTGCTTCCTACAATAAATAAGTGAAACATCCCAGGCTTGTGTTGTCTAATCAAATCGATGGCCATGTCAGTATTATGGTGAACAAATAAAACAAATACACACCAACCTTGTTCTTTTTGCAACGTACACCAACCTAGCAAGGCATCAACCTTCTCGCCATCAACTACGACTCCGTGGCTCCGTCCCACCAAAGTTGTCTCAACTTTGTAAAAAAAATACATCTATCCATCTAAATTTTAACAAAGGTGAGACACTTTTGGTGGGACCGAGGGAGTACAAAAAAACTTCACTACTCCATGCTAGTATCGGCCACTAATTCAAATTTCAACTGAAGGCGTGCTATTTTATGGTCCTGAAAATTGCCAAAAAAAATACAACCCAAAAATGCAACAGATCCATGTTAAGGGGGTACACCCTACGCAATATACATTAAGAAACTTTGAAACTTCAGCGACCTTGTAAGAATGCCCATGACAGTGCAGTTTTGCCAAATTAGGAAGAGACGAAATATGAATTCAACCAAAGAAATCTAAACGAATCCTTAGACAATAGCATAGTTAACACGTTCAGAAAAAAATGATGACTCCAAAAGAACAACATTAGCAAGAAATAGTCCATTTTAGTTTGAATTTGCAGTCACATACATAACTAGTAGTACTGCCAAAATACTATAATACTCCGAGCTGCATTCTAGCACTCCAACTAGCTAGTAATAGTTCTGGAGTAGTAGTACTACTACTATACAAGTCCAAAATACATCCGAACGAACCCTACTTCGAACTAAACTACTCCCTCCGATCTTCGAGTAACTACATTGCAGTATGACTAAACGAAGATTATTGTATAACCTTCTTGTTGATGCAAACGCAGATAGGCAACACACGCTGCCCTCCATTCTGCTTCGCGTAACGGGGCGGCACCGCCAGGAAAGAAGTGAGCTGCTGCAACATGATCGAGCTAGGCGTCGGGGAGCTCGTCGGCTCGATTACCGCCATCAAGGTGTCCGTCGAGAGGTCACTGGTCCCAGCCGTCGCCGGCGTCGGCGGACCAATCACCAACAGCTGCGCCTTGTACATCGGAAACAAGCACGCGGCCGACCTGATGCACACACAGGACACAATGGTGGTCGGGCCGAGCGCTCCAACGGTGATGGCGAACACGCTACCGTCTTCTTCCCCACTGCCGATGAACAGGTGTCCCCGCGGTTGTACCGGAAGACGAACTATGCACCAGGCGGGTATGCCATACTGGAACGTAAACACTGGGATGGAGTGGGATGCTTGGAGGTGTACCAGGAGCTCCCGCGGCGGGCCGGTGAAGCTGCAGCCGGTATTGATGGCCTCTGTGCAGCCGCACGGACCATGCGGGCACGCGATATAGTGCTTGTAGGACTCCGTGGAGGCGACCAAGCTCTGGCAGCCGACGCACTTGACCATTGCCCCAGATCGATTCGACGGCGGCAATCTTGGCCCAGATCGATTCGACGGCGGCAACCACGCCGGCTGCTCGCACTTCTTGCACGGGTTCGGCGCAAGCTCGCCGACGCAGCGCCGACAGCCCATATGACCGCCCTTGCACTGCACGGAACAACGTACGTGGCATCAGTTGTCATTGACATTTCTCACAGGTGAACCTAAGAATGAAATCGGAAGGGAGCGACCTTGGATATGGGGGGTTTGAAGGGCAGCAGGCAGAGGGGGCACAAGAAGAGGGCCTCCTCCATCTTCAGAGAAGAGTGATCGGGAAAACGAGAACGGGATGGGTTCTTTTTTTTATACATGCCTTGGAGTGGAGTATGGATACTACTACTTATAGGAAGAACTTCCTTGCTAAGAATCGGCGTCGGCCGTACGCAAGCATAGATGCACCAGCGGCTCTGCAGTTTGTCAAAATAAAAGGACAGAGCTGCAGTGACTTGAAGTCTCCAAATCTCATTGTGACTTGGTGCCACCATCTACCAACCATTTGAGATCCAACGTTCCAAACTAATCTCTTATTTCGAACCTAAAAACAAAAATTACGAAAAAAATCCAGTAAAATGTAGATGCCTTGTTCTAAAATCTGTGAATATTTCATCCCACTCGGACGATTAGCTTGTGATTAAAGAGCTTTTTACGTATACGAGCACTAGTTTAAACTAAATACTCCCTCTGATTCATATTAATTGACTTCAATATGGATGTATCTAGAACTAAAATGTGTCTAGTACATCCATATTAGAGTCAATTAATATGAACCGGAGGGAGTATATATTTGCTCACAAACCTTTGATTCAAATCGAATGAAACTTCACCAAAATATAAATCGAAATATGCACGATTAACTGGAAGTTCTTGAAATATTTCTGAGCAATTATAATAATTATTTAGTTTAAATTCTAAGTCGATCGCATACATTGGATCTGAGATGGATGGTGGATGGTGGCACCAAGTCACTGTGAAACTTGGAAGTATCAAGTCAGTGAAGCTCTATCCCAAAATAAAAGCTTCGTGAAGGGGGCAGTTTGGTTCAAAAAAGAAGACAGTGCCAAGCAGTTGTCAAACAATACCCATATAGTCAAATGTACTCCCTCTGATTCAAATGAATTGACTCAACTTTGTCTAGATATATGGATGTATCAAGTCACTGAAGCTAAAATAAAAGCTTCATGAAGGGGGAAGTTTGGTTCGAAAAAAATACAGTGCCAAGCAGCTGTCAAATAGTACCATAACGTCAAATGTACTCCCTCCGATTCAAACGAAATGACTCAACTTTGTATTTTGCATGTTAAAGGTTTTTCGTAAAACTTGGCCAATCTTAACATAGTTTGCCTTTCTAAAAAAAGATATAAGCCCTAAGGCTCCTTTGATTCATAGGATGGGAAAACCATAGAAATATGGAAAACATAGGATTGAGATTTAATGGCTAGTTGAATCATATAGGAAGATGAGTTGTGTTTGATTGTGCCAAAGGAAATTTTCCATGAGGTATGACCTAATGTTTTATTCTTATAGGATTTGCACTGCAAGATTCCTATAGGATATGTTCCTATGAATCAAACAACTAGTGTGGGGAAAATTCACATGTGATCTAAATCCTACATAATTCCTATACAAATCCTATATATGAATTTTAGTTGTTAGGTCACTTAAAATGACTTCACTTGAAGAGTTACATTTTTGTTTTTTTCTGAATTAGTAGTGATGCCTAACCATATATATACCTAAACCAAGAGAATCAGCATAAACTTATGTATATTAATAGTAAGCGCATATATGAATGTTTTTTATCTACAAACCCAGGGTCATATATATGTACATAGAAACATGCATATATACTAGTTTTTGTACCTTGGTGTGTTCCTCTTTTGGGCTATCTCTTTTTTGTTCACCGATTCACAACCAACGCCCTAGATTAATTTGGCACTTAAAAAATAACATTTTGTTTTTGGCGCACTAACACAAATAGTAGTAGCACGGTCAACACTGTAGAGAAGTACAAAATAAATGTGTGTGGGAAAAAATGACTTAAAGTGACCATTACATTGAGAAAAAGGGTAGAACCAAGCATTGCACAGGGAAAAAGCAGTGTAGTGCCCAGAAGAAAAAAACAAGTTGGGTTATACTCCCTCCATCCTGAAATAATGGGTGTAGAGTTAAAATTTGTCCATAAAAGAGTGTACTTCTCGTTTTGCAATGCACTTCAAAATTTGTCCACAAAAGAGTGGTAGTAAAAAATATTTCTTTCTCATCACGAGGGATATAGTTTCTTCACGACTAGTACGTACTACCTCCATCACAAAGCTTAAGTCTTTTTTTAAGAGTCAAAGCAAGTAAAGGTTGACGAAAATTTAGAACAATCTATCAACTAATATAATATTTTGTAGATACCATACCAAAAAAAATCGTTGTCTATGTATTGATATTAATTTTGTATTTTGCATGATAATGATTTTTGGTAAAATCTTAGTTTACCTTGACATAGTTTGAGCTTCTAAAAATAATATAAGCCTTACGCTTTGGGATGGAGGTAGTAGTATTTAGCATAATATGGTTTTCTTATTTACTACATGCATTTAGATCATTGGAGGTGGAAAAGTTGAAGAGGAAAGTGATGGTCGATGACAGTTTCCCAATGTAATAATAAAATCCTTAATATGCCTTGAAAACCCACACGTACGCTCTTTCTAGGACAGAGGCTATGAGGTAATGCACCCACGCGCTGTCATCTGCCGGTTCGTGCTATGTCTCCCAAATCTTGAAATATCGTCAGTTATCCATTTCACGTCCACACTTCTCCCTCTCTCCACGGACTAGGAAAAAACCCTCTCTTCACTTCCCCTTCCCATTCCACCGATGGAGAGCCCAACCGACGCCGTCAACGCAGCGAAAGCGAAAGCCGCGCGGCTGGCCTTAGCCGCAGAGGAGGCGTGCAGAGCCGCGACCGCAGCACGCATGGCCGCAACGGCGGCGATCATTGCCGCAGCGGATGCCAAAGACGAAGCGGAGGCCATTGCCGAAGGTCGGGCCATCGGTCGCTCATCGGCATCTGATGCTGTTGGTAGATGGGTCCACTCTCTTGGGAAGCATCCCCTAGATGACGAGGACGAGGTTGAACTCATCTTTGAACCGCCGCCGCCGACCTTCGACGAGAATATCGTCGACGAGGGGGAGGAAGTATGTTCCGATTCACCTCTCTCCCTTATTCAACATAGCCCTGTATCGATTTGCGCTATGGTCTCTCCCTCTTTTTTTGCGCTATAGCGTTTTGAATTAGCGTCAGAATCTTTTTAGATTCATATTCAGTATTAGTTGCAACTGCTACATATTTGCTTCACATCCGATTCACCTCTCTCCCTTATTTAACATAGCCCTGTATCGATTTGCTCTATGGTCTCTCCCTCTTTTTTTTGCGCTATAGGGTTTTGAATTAGCGTCAGAATCTTTTTAGATTCATATTCATTATTAGTTGCAACTGCTACATATTTGCTTCACCTGTTTATTTGGCATGTATCAGGTTGCTACTGATGAGGTTGACAGCGATGTCGAGTCGCGTCATAGGAAGGCCAGGGCCACTCTCAACAAGCTTAAGGCGGGGAAGTTCGACAAGTATTGGAGTGAACCCTGGACTGGTGCCAGGAACAGCTGCCCCTTCTGCACAAAGAGCATAAAGGTTGACTTTCGAAGCGTCCTGCAGCATGCCGAAGCCGGTGGGTCCGGCTGTCTCAAAGTTGGGGAAACTGTTAACCGATCCGGCTTCATAGCCAACCACATGGCATATGGGCTATTCCTAAGGAAGAAATTGAACCAAGCTATCGAGACCGGTCGTGTGCCTCCTCCCAAGCCCAAGCCACCAAAGATTAAAGGTATGGGCAGCAAGAAGCAGAAGAAGCGGGACCAGGAAGAAGATGGTAAATATACTCCGTAACTGTTGTGCATGTTTGTCTCTCCTACTGCTTCAAAAGCAGCATCTTTTGTTGAACTCTGTTTATGTTTGCTGCTCAGCAGCGTTTGTGGTGAACCTATTAGCTTAATTAGGGGTTGTTGAACTATGTCTGTGTTGAACCTTGCTTAATTAGGTTGTGTTGAACTCTGTTTGTGTTGGCGTGGGAAGGGGGGCATGATGCTACCCTGAATTTGCGGGACCCCCAAAAAACTTGCAAATACGAGTGATGCATCCAAAAGGAACAAACTTCTTACATGGTAGACCCCAGTCTGAAAGCAAGAAATGCGATCGGGTCCTTAACAGCCACCGCCCGGATTGATCGGGTATTTTGCCTGCCTACCGCATGTGACTTGTGCTCACTGAAGTTTGGGACCTCACGCATGGGCACCACACGTAAGTGACAGACCTGTTGGTGTAAAAACTCGGGTGATTATTATACTGCATTAGTACAAAGTTTCCTATGGATTCAAGGGTTGGAAAGCCAAGTTAACTCATTTTCATGACTAAGAAGGAGCCAGGCTTACTTTTTCATTTTCATGTTTTAACTTGTTTAAATCTTGGTCAAACAAAGGATCTGACCAGGATTCAAGTGGGCATAAAAATTCAAAAAAGAAATCAAAAAAAAAACCAAAGCACATAAGCTTCTTATGTCATATAGTAAGCATTACAGTTGATCAACGAAGTCTAGACATATTCAAACCAGAAAAATATTGTATATACCCCCTAACCCTAAACTCTGTCTTATGAAGTCAAGCATGAAGAAAAGTGGTTTTGGGTTTCAAACATTGGAAATTGAAAAAACTCCCAAAAGCTTCATTTTGGAGTGACTAAGAAGAATCCAGGCTTTCATTTTCATGTTTTAAATTGGTTTAAATCTTGGTCAAACCTAGGATTTGACCAAGATTCAAATGGACATAACAAATTCAAAAAAATCAAAACCAAACACATAGTCTTTTGATGTCATATAGTAAGCATTCAAGTTGATAAACAAAGTCTAGACATATTTAAACAAGAAAAATCATGTATATACTTGGCCCCTAACCCTAAACTCTGTCTTATGAAGTCAAGCATTAAGAGGAGTGGTTTTGGGTTTCAAACATGGAAATTTAAAAAACCTCCCAAAAGCTTCATTTTGGAGTGACTAAGAAGAATCCAGGCTTACTTTTCATTTTCATGTTTTAAACTGGTTTAAATCTTGGTCAAACCTAGGATTTGACCAAGATTCAAATGGGCATAACAAATTCAAAAAAAAACTAAACACATAGTCTTTTGATGTCACATAATAAGCATTCAAGTTGATAAACAAGGTCTAGACATATTCAAACCAGAAAAATCATGTATCTACCCCCTACCCCTAAACTTTGTCTTATGAAGTAAAGCACGGAGAGATATCATTTTGGGTTTCGAACATGGAAAATTTAAAAAAACCTCCCAAAAGCTTCATTTTGGAGTGAATAAGAAGGATCCACACTTACTTTTCATTTTCATGTTTTAAACTTGTTTAAATATTGGTCAAACCTGCAAGGATTTGACCAAGATTCAAATGGGCATAAAAATTCAAAAAAAAAACGAAAACCACTTCTCTTCGTCCTTGACTTCATTAGACAGAGTTTAGGGTTGGGGTATATACATGATTTTTAATGTTTAAATATGTATAGACTCCGTTGATCAACATGAATGCTTACTATAACTTAAGAAGCTTAATTATGTGCTTTGGTTTTTCATTTTTTGAATTCTTTATTGAATTTTTATGCCTATTTGAATCTTGGTCAAATCCTAGGTTTGACCAAGAATTAAACAAGTCAGTAACATGAAAATGAAAAAGTAAGCCTGGATCCTTCTTATTCACTCAAAAAATGAAGCTTTTGGGAGGGTTTTTGAATTTTCCATGTTTGAAACCCAAAACCATTCCTCTTATATGCTTGACTTCATATATATCACAGAGTTTAGCCTTAGGGGGTATATACATGATTTTTCTAGTTTGAATATGTCTAAACCTTGTTTATCAACTTGAATGCTTACTATAAACCAAAAATTCATGTATCTACACCTAACCCTAAACTATGCATGAAGAGAAGTGGTTTTGGGTTTCAAACCTGGATATCTCAAAAACCCTCCCAAAAGCTTCATTTTGGAGTGAATAAGAAGGATCAAGGCTTAATTTTTCATTTTCATGTTTTAATCTTGTTTAAATCTTGCTCAAACCTAGGATTTGACCAAGATTCAAATGGGCATAATTTAAAAAAATGAAAAATCAAGGCACATAGTCTTCTTATGTCATATAGTAAGCATTCAATTAAGTTGATAAACAAGCTCTGGACATATTCAAACCAGAAAAATCATGATGAATCTACCCCCTATATATCCCTAAACCCTAACTTATGAAGTCAAGCATGAAGAGAAGTGGTTTTTGGTATAAATCATGGAAATTTCATATTCATGTTTATTAAACTTGTTTAAATCATGGTCAAACCTAGGATTTGACCAAGATTCAAATGGGCATAAATATTCAGAAAAAACAAAAAATGGAAAATCAAGGCACATAGTCTTCTTATGTCATATATATAGTAAGCATTCAATTAAGTTGATAACAAGGTCTAGACATATTCAAACGAGAAAAATCATGTATCAAGCTACCCCTAACCCCAAACTCTGTCTTATGAAGTCAAGCATGAAGAGAAGTACGTGGTTTTTTGGTTTCAAACATGGAAATTTCAAAAACCCTCTCAAGAGCTTTATTTTGGAGTGACTACGAAGGATACATGCTTAATTTTCATATTCATGTTTTAAACTTGTTTAAATCATGGTCAAACCTAGGATTTGACCAAGATTCAAATGGGCATAATTTAAAAAAAATGTAAAATCAAGGCATATAGTCTTCTTATGTCATATAGTAAGCATTCAATTAAGTTGATAAACAAGGTCTAGACATATCAAACCAGAAAAATCATGTATCTACCCCTATATATCCCCAAACTCTGTCTTATGAAGTCAAGCATGAAGAGAAGTGGTTTTTGGTTTCAAGCATGGAAATTTCAAAAACCTCCCCAAACTTCATTTTAGAGTGACTAAGAAGGATACAAGCTTGCCTTTTCATTTTCATGTTTTAAACTTGTTTAAATTATCTTGGTCAAATCTAGGATTTGACAAGATTCAAATGGGCAAACATATGATAAGTGATGCAAATATCATTTCTAAGTGCGGGCAAACCAGAGATATGTGGTTTTTGGTTTCAAACATATTCAAACGAGAGAAATCATGTATCTACCCCCTAACACTAAACTCTGTCTCATGAAGTCAAGCGCATGCATGAAGATATGTGGTTTTTGGTTTCAAACATGGAAATTTCAAAAACCCTCCCAAGAGCTAGCTTCATTTCGAAGTGATTAATTAAGAAGCATACATGCATGCTTACTTTTTCATATTCATGTTTTAAACTTATTCAAATCTTGGTGAAACCTAGGATTTGACCAAGATTCAAATGGGTATAAAAATTTAAAAAAAACAAAAAAGGTCTTCTTATGTTATATAGTAGGCATTCAATTAAGTTGATAAACAAGTTCTAGACATATTCAAACAAGAAAAATCATGCATGTATCTACCCCTAACCCTAAACTTTGTTTCATGAAGTCAAGCATGAAGATATGTGGTTTTTGGTTTCGAACATGGAAATTCAAAAACCCTCCCAAGAGCTTCATTTTGAAGTGACTAAGAAGCATACATGCTTACTTTTTCATATTCATGTTTTTAACTTATTCAAATCTTGGTGGAACCAAGGATTTGACAAAGATTCAAATGGGTATAAAAATTCAAAAAAAACAAGGTCTTCTCTTATGTTATATAGTAAGCATTCAATTAATTTGATAAACAAGGTCTACACATATTCAAACCAGGAAAATCATGTATCTACCACCTAACCCTAAACTCTGTCTTATGAAGTCAAGCATGCATGAAGAGAAGTGGTTTTTGGTTTCAAGCATGGAAATTTCCATGTTTGAAACCCAAAACCACTTCTCTTCATATGCTTGACTTCATATGACAGAGTTTAGCGTTAGGGGGTAGATACATGATTTTTTGGTTTGAATATGTCCAAACCTTGTTTATCAACTTGAATGTGTAATATATATATGACATAAGAAGACTGCATGCTTTGGTTTTTCATTTTTTGATTTTTTTGAAATTTTAAGCCCATCTGATTCTTTGTCAAATAATAGGTTTGACCAAGATTTAAACATGTTTAAAACATGAAAAATTAAAAATGTAAAACCAAAATTTAATTGGGAGGAAAGGGTACATGAATTACAATTAAAAAACAAGGTAACTTAAATACTTGGATGCCCCAAGATGTGTGGAAGCCCAAAACAATGGCAAAACATATCATGTGCGCATGCTGCATCCAATTCAAGTAGAACACATAGTAGGCATCGATAGTTTGACCTAAATTTGAAATCAAAGAGAAGGTGGTTAGAAAAAATCAAAATTGGCAAAGCAAAGCATGAAATCAAAAAATTGTGATGCACTCTAGCTATGAAAATTATCAAACAATGCAAACCAAAATGATTTTTTAGAGGAATACTAGTTCAACTTATTTAATTTTTTATTTGTAGGCCAAAATCAAACCCCGTAGTTGGATTTTTTTTTCAACTTGATCTGTAGTACTGGGGAAAACCCTAGTTTATAACCTATTTAATAATAGATTCGTAGTCGATTCTTTTACTTTTTTATTATTACTATGCAGCACATGTGTGTTTGCCCGTCGAGTGAAACTCGGAGGAAGAGGAATCACTCGGAAGGAGAAGAAGGGAGAGCAGTCACGGGGCCCCTCTTATTGATGGTGTATATTCTTTTTCTGGTGATGTTGACTGTTGTGCAGGGTTTGTCAGTGCGCAGGAGGTGCGAGCGAGCGAGCGAGTCGAGCGAGGCCGAGAATGAGAGAGATTTGTTTTTTTTTGTGAGAGGGACAACCGAAGGATCCAGAAGGACCCACAGACTTCCAATACGCATCCTGATGCGTCTTCTCTTGACAAAGAAGATGGCTGGGAGTTGGCGTACCTATTGCACGTGACTTGTGCTCACTCAAGTGTGGGACCTCACGCGTGGGCACCACACGTAAGTGACAGACCTGTTGGTGTAAAAACTCGGTTGATTATAATAGTGCATTAGAACAAAGTTTCCTATGGATTCAAGGGTAGGAAATCCAAGTTAACTCATTTACATGACATTATTTTTTCCATGAAGCAAAGTTAACACTATCAATTGGTACATTTTGGAGTGACTAAGAAGGATCAATGCTTACTTATTCGTTTAATTTCAAATCACATAGTCTTCTTATGTCATATAGTAAGCATTCAAGTTGATAAACAAGGTCTAGACATATTCAAACCAGACAAATCATGTATCTATACCCCTAACCCCTAAACTCTGTCTTATGAAGTCAAGCATGTGAAGAGAAGTGGTTTTGGGTTTCAAACATCGAAATTTCAAAAACCTCCCAAAAGCTTCATTTTAGAGTGACTAAGAAGGATACATGCTTCCCTTTACATTTTCATGTTTTAAACTTGTTTAAATTATCTTGGTCAAACCTAGGATTTGACGAAGATACAAATGGGTGGGCACAAAATTCAAAAAAATCAGAAAAATGAAAAACCAAATCACATAGTCTTCTTATGTCATATCGTAAGCAATCAAGTTGATAAACAAGGTCTAGATATATCCAAACCAGACAAATCATGTATCTACCCCCTGTCGATCTTATGAAGTCTAGCATGAAGGGAAGTCGTTTTGGGTTTCAAACATTGAAATTTAAAGAACATCCCAAAAGCTTCATTTTAGAGTGACTAAGAAGGATACAGACTTCCCTTTTCATTTTCATGTTTTAAATTTGTTTAAATCTTGGTCAAACCAAGGATTTGACCAAGATTCAAATGGCCCTAAAAATTCAGAAAAAAATGAAAAGAATGAAAAACCAAAGCACATAACATTCTTATGTCATATGTATAGTAAGCATTCAAGTTGATATACAAGGTCTAGACATATATATTCAAACCTAGGATTTGACTAAGATTCAAATGGGCATAACAAATTCAAAAAACAAAAACCAAACACATAGTCTTCTGATGTCATATAGCAAGCATTCAAGTTGATAAACAAACTTGTTTAAATCATGGTCAAACCTAGGATTTGACCAAGATTCAAATGGGCATAATTTAAAAAAATGTAAAATCAAGGCACATAGTCTTCTTATGTCATATAGTAAGCATTCAATTAAGTTGATAAACAAGGTCTAGACATATCAAACCAGAAAATTCATGTGTCTAGCTACCCCTAACCCTAAACTCTGCACGAAGAGAAGTGGTTTTGGGTTTCAAACATGGATATTTCAAAAACCCTCCCAAAAACCTTCATTTTGGAGTTAATAAGAAGGATCAAGGCTTACTTTTTCATTTTCATGTTTTAATCTTTTTTAAATCTTTGTCAAACCTAGGTTTTGACCAATATTCAAAAGGGCATAATTTAAAAAAATGAAATATCAAGGCACATAGTCTTCTTATGTCATATAGTAAGCATTCAATTAAGTTGATAAACAAGCTCTAGACATATTCAAACCAGAAAAATCATGATGTATCTACCCCCTATATATCCCTAAACCCTAACTTATGAAGTCAAGCATGAAGAGAAGTGGTTTTTGGTTTAAATCATGGAAATTTCAAAAACCCTCCCAAGAGCTTCATTTTGGAGTGACTAATTAAGAAGCATACATGCTTACCTTTTCATATTCATGTTTTAAACTTGTTCAAATCTAGGTCAACAAACCTAGGATTTGACGAAGAATCAAATGGGTATAAAAAATTTAAAAACAAGCTCTAGATAAGCTCAAGTTGAAAAACAAGTTCTAGACATATTCCAACCAGAAAAATCATGTATGTACCCCCTATATATATATCCCTAAACCCTGACTTATGAAGTCAAGCATGAAGAGAAGTGGTTTTTGGTTTCAATCATGGAAATTTCAAAAACCCTCCCAAGAGCTTCATTTTGGAGTGGCTAAGAAGGATAGATACTTAATTTTTCATATTTATGTTTTAAACTAGTTTAAATCATGGTCAAACCTATGATTTGACCAAGATTCAAATGGGCATAAAAATTCAAAATAAATGAAAATAAATGAAAAACCAAGGCACGTAGTCTTCTTATGTCATATAGTAAGCATTCAATTAAGTTGATAAACAAGGTCTAGACATATTCAAACCAGAAACATCATGTATCTAGCTACCCTAGCCCTAAACTCTGTCTTATGAAGTCAAGCATGCATGAAGAGAAGTCGTGGTTTTTGGTTTCAAACATGGAAATTTTAAAAACCCTACCAAGATCTACATTTTGGAGTGACTAAGAAGGATATATGCTTAATTTTTCCTATTCATGTTTTATTAAACTTGTTTAAATCATGGTCAAACCTAGGATTTGACCAAGATTCAAATGGGCATAAAAATTCAGAAAAAACAAAAAATGGAAAATCAAGGCACATAGTCTTCTTATGTCACATTAGTAAGCATTCAATTAAGTTGATAAACAAGGTCTAGATATATTCAAACCAGAGAAATCATATATCTACCCCTAACCCTAAACTCTATCTCATGAAGTCAAGCATGAAGATATGTGGTTTTTGGTTTAAAACATGGAAATTTCAAAAACCCTCCCAAGAGCTTCATTTTGGAGTGACTAAGAAGGATATATGCTTAATTTTTCATATTCATGTTTTCAACTTGTTTAAATCATGGTCAAACTTAGGATTTGACCAAGATTCAAATGGGCATAAAATCTATTATATACTAAAAGCAAAATAAGGATGTTTAAAGGAGACACCATATTAATCCACATGTATTTAAATTATTTGATTCGTTGATCCTAATTATGACGGTCAAGATTTAAAGCTCAAAAAGTTACGTACACTATATATGTACAACCTGTCACGTAGTTGATTTATCCGGGAAGTCACGTATAGGATATGGTCTCACGGAACTAAGCCGCCAGGTCATGAAAAGAATAGTTGTGATCTGCTAAAAAGGAAATAACCTGTTTGTTAACGATTTGTTTCTATTTGGTCCGTTTGGCATATAAGGAAAAACAAGAACCCAGCTGATTCCTTTCGGTTCCTCAAAAAAAAGGTGATTCGTTTCCATACAATACGTGTCCAGTTCAACACAAGGAGAAACAAATAAGATATTTCAAAGGACGTAGATTGTAGATGCATCCATTCAACAAAAAGATAACTAAGCATTTGTAGCTAGCTTAGTTAGACTATGATTACACGTCAGATTTGATAACATATTAGAAGATGGGCATAGTAACTAAAAAATATTCTTACAAAAAAAAAGATCGGCACATTATATATGTATATATTTTTTTGTCCGCTTGTATTTTTAATATTTCGCTGAAACCGATTTTACCAGCTACCACTGATATTATTTTCTACCGGACTAAATTTGCCGTATTAATGTTATTTTCTCCAATTTAAATATTCGTGGGAAATTTGAAAGAATTTATGAATTCATTTTGAATATCTCGGACAGAATACCTGTATTTTTTCTATTGCGAAGAAAGGGAAATAACGGTGCCTAGCAATATTTGTACCAAACCGAGAAAATAAAAACCTTGGCTGTCAGAGAATTTTTCCGCGAAGAAAGCTACGCGAATTCAAACAATATTATTTAGAAGAAAGGGCACGATCCATGTAGATCTACATGTATATCTATCCGATTGGATCTCACATCCGAACTTTACCTATATTAATATAATTTGCTCAAATATAAATAATTTTAGGAACTTTTAAAAGAATTTATGAATTCGTTTGGGATATCTTAGCCAAAATACCTAGCAGTGATTCGGTAGACATGGTATGATCTGCCAATCTACACGTACATTTACCATATTGGGTCTCAAATCAAATAGATGGAAATTAGGCACGTAGACACTACTACCGTATCTCCCTAAAAGAAACACTCACGATCTGGGTTGTTAAGTGATATCTTCATAGACGTATCAATGAAGGAAAAAAATAAACTTTTTACACCAAGCTAGCTAGATCGTGGTGGAAATGCAAATATGTGCTAAGATAAAGTATAATCTGGGCAATAGTTCATACCATAGGTTGAGTATATTGATCCGTAAATATGAATGTTTGAGCAATCTTATCAGAACAATTGGGTTTCCAATTTAGTTATAACACATAAAAAGGTGATGCTAAGGCGTACGGAGAACTTTTACAAAATATCAAATCTTCTCTAAGATGCAAACCTTACTTGGAGGATAGAAAACCCGACAGATTCAAATTGAAATGAGAATAAACATTTGCAATCTATTAGAGAAAAATCAATATATTACAACACATACTATAATCCTGATTTTTTCACATCTATCTATCTACTTTCATGGACTATGAAACTATATTATTCCCTACAATGGAAAGTATCACTTTCGACAAAGTAAAGAGGATGCCCTCGCTTTTGCGAGGGCCACACTGCTAGTTAAAAAAACAATAAAATGAAAAACCAATGCACATAGTCTTCTTATGTCATATATATAGTAAGCATTCAATTAAGTTGATAACAAGGTCTATAGACATATTCAAACGAGAAAAATCATGTATCAAGCTACCCCTAACCCCAAACTCTGTCTTATGAAGTCAAGCATGAAGAGAAGTACGTGGTTTTTTGGTTTCAAACATGGAAATTTCAAAAACCCTCTCAAGAGCTTCATTTTGGAGTGACTACGAAGGATACATGCTTAATTTTCATATTCATGTTTTAAACT
The DNA here is from genome assembly GCA_030979885.1 of Lolium multiflorum. Lineage (NCBI taxonomy): Eukaryota > Viridiplantae > Streptophyta > Magnoliopsida > Poales > Poaceae > Lolium > Lolium multiflorum. The sequence goes on along the minus strand of CM061752.1, from coordinate 89,366,924 downwards.
TGTTTAAATCATGGTCAAACCTAGGATTTGACCAAGATTCAAATGGGCATAATTTAAAAAAATGTAAAATCAAGGCACATAGTCTTCTTATGTCATATAGTAAGCATTCAATTAAGTTGATAAACAAGGTCTAGACATATCAAACCAGAAAAATCATGTATCTACCCCTATATATCCCCAAACTCTGTCTTTATGAAGTCAAGCATGAAGAGAAGTGGTTTTTTGGTTTCAAGCATGGAAATTTCAAAAACCTCCCCAAACTTCATTTTAGAGTGACTAAGAAGGATACAAGCTTGCCTTTTCATTTTCATGTTTTAAACTTGTTTAAATTATCTTGGTCAAATCTAGGATTTGACAAGATTCAAATGGGCAAACATATGATAAGTGATGCAAATATCATTTCTAAGTGCGGGCAAACCAGAGATATGTGGTTTTTGGTTTCAAACATATTCAAACGAGAGAAATCATGTATCTACCCCCTAACACTAAACTCTGTCTCATGAAGTCAAGCGCATGCATGAAGATATGTGGTTTTTGGTTTCAAACATGGAAATTTCAAAAACCCTCCCAAGAGCTTCATTTCGAAGTGATTAATTAAGAAGCATACATGCATGCTTACTTTTTCATATTCATGTTTTAAACTTATTCAAATCTTGGTGAAACCTAGGATTTGACCAAGATTCAAATGGGTATAAAAATTTAAAAAATACAAAAAAGGTCTTCTTATGTTATATAGTAGGCATTCAATTAAGTTGATAAACAAGTTCTAGACATATTCAAACAAGAAAAATCATGCATGTATCTACCCATAACCCTAAACTTTGTTTCATGAAGTCAAGCATGAAGATATGTGGTTTTTGGTTTCGAACATGGAAATTCAAAAACCCTCCCAAGAGCTTCATTTTGAAGTGACTAAGAAGCATACATGCTTACTTTTTCATATTCATGTTTTTAACTTATTCAAATCTTGGTGGAACCAAGGATTTGACAAAGATTCGAATGGGTATAAAAATTCAAAAAAAACAAGGTCTTCTCTTATGTTATATAGTAAGCATTCAATTAATTTGATAAACAAGGTCTAAACATATTCAAACCAGGAAAATCATGTATCTACCACCTAACCCTAAACTCTGTCTTATGAAGTCAAGCATGCATGAAGAGAAGTGGTTTTTGGTTTCAAGCATGGAAATTTCCATGTTTGAAACCCAAAACCACTTCTCTTCATATGCTTGACTTCATATGACAGAGTTTAGCGTTAGGGGGTAGATACATGATTTTTTGGTTTGAATATGTCCAGACCTTGTTTATCAACTTAAATGCTAACTATATGACATCAGAATGGGCATAAAAATTTAAAAAAATTAAAAATGTAAAACCAAAATTTAATTGGGAGGAAAGGGTACATGAATTACAATTAAAAAACAAGGTAACTTAAATACTTGGATGCCCCAAGATGTGTGGAAGCCCAAAACAATGGCAAAACATATCATGTGCGCATGCTGCATCCAATTCAAGTAGAACACATAGTAGGCATCGATAGTTTGACCTAAATTTGAAATCAAAGAGAAGGTGGTTAGAAAAAATCAAAATTGGCAAAGCAAAGCATGAAATCAAAAAATTGTGATGCACTCTAGCTATGAAAATTATCAAACAATGCAAACCAAAATGATTTTTTAGAGGAATACTAGTTCAACTTATTTAATTTTTTATTTGTAGGCCAAAATCAAACCCCGTAGTTGGATTTTTTTTTCAACTTGATCTGTAGTACTGGGGAAAACCCTAGTTTATAACCTATTTAATAATAGATTCGTAGTCGATTCTTTTACTTTTTTATTATTACTATGCAGCACATGTGTGTTTGCCCGTCGAGTGAAACTCGGAGGAAGAGGAATCACTCGGAAGGAGAAGAAGGGAGAGCAGTCACGGGGCCCCTCTTATTGATGGTGTATATTCTTTTTCTGGTGATGTTGACTGTTGTGCAGGGTTTGTCAGTGCGCAGGAGGTGCGAGCGAGCGAGCGAGCGAGTCGAGCGAGGCCGAGAATGAGAGAGATTTGTTTTTTTGTGAGAGGGACAACCGAAGGATCCAGAAGGACCCACAGACTTCCAATACGCATCCTGATGCGTCTTCTCTTGACAAAGAAGATGGCTGGGAGTTGGCGTACCTATTGCACGTGACTTGTGCTCACTCAAGTGTGGGACCTCACGCGTGGGCACCACACGTAAGTGACAGACCTGTTGGTGTAAAAACTCGGTTGATTATAATAGTGCATTAGAATAAAGTTTCCTATGGATTCAAGGGTAGGAAATCCAAGTTAACTCATTTACATGACATTATTTTTTCCATGAAGCAAAGTTAACACTATCAATTGGTACATTTTGGAGTGACTAAGAAGGATCAATGCTTACTTATTCGTTTAATTTCCAAATCACATAGTCTTCTTATGTCATATAGTAAGCATTCAAGTTGATAAACAAGGTCTAGACATATTCAAACCAGACAAATCATGTATCTATACCCCTAACCCCTAAACTCTGTCTTATGAAGTCAAGCATGTGAAGAGAAGTGGTTTTGGGTTTCAAACATCGAAATTTCAAAAACCTCCCAAAAGCTTCATTTTAGAGTGACTAAGAAGGATACATGCTTCCCTTTACATTTTCATGTTTTAAACTTGTTTAAATTATCTTGGTCAAACCTAGGATTTGACGAAGATACAAATGGGTGGGCACAAAATTCAAAAAAATCAGAAAAATGAAAAACCAAATCACATAGTCTTCTTATGTCATATCGTAAGCAATCAAGTTGATAAACAAGGTCTAGATATATCCAAACCAGACAAATCATGTATCTACCCCCTGTCGATCTTATGAAGTCTAGCATGAAGGGAAGTCGTTTTGGGTTTCAAACATTGAAATTTAAAGAACATCCCAAAAGCTTCATTTTAGAGTGACTAAGAAGGATACAGACTTCCCTTTTCATTTTCATGTTTTAAATTTGTTTAAATCTTGGTCAAACCAAGGATTTGACCAAGATTCAAATGGCCCTAAAAATTCAGAAAAAATGAAAAGAATGAAAAACCAAAGCACATAACATTCTTATGTCATATGTATAGTAAGCATTCAAGTTGATATACAAGGTCTAGACATATATATTCAAACCTAGGATTTGACTAAGATTCAAATGGGCATAACAAATTCAAAAAACAAAAACCAAACACATAGTCTTCTGATGTCATATAGCAAGCATTCAAGTTGATAAACAAACTTGTTTAAATCATGGTCAAACCTAGGATTTTACCAAGATTCAAATGGGCATAATTTAAAAAAAATGTAAAATCAAGGCACATAGTCTTCTTATGTCATATAGTAAGCATTCAATTAAGTTGATAAACAAGGTCTAGACATATCAAACCAGAAAATTCATGTGTCTAGCTACCCCTAACCCTAAACTCTGCACGAAGAGAAGTGGTTTTGGGTTTCAAACATGGATATTTCAAAAACCCTCCCAAAAACCTTCATTTTGGAGTTAATAAGAAGGATCAAGGCTTACTTTTTCATTTTCATGTTTTAATCTTTTTTAAATCTTTGTCAAACCTAGGTTTTGACCAATATTCAAAAGGGCATAATTTTTAAAAAATGAAATATCAAGGCACATAGTCTTCTTATGTCATATAGTAAGCATTCAATTAAGTTGATAAACAAGCTCTAGACATATTCAAACCAGAAAAATCATGATGTATCTACCCCCTATATATCCCTAAACCCTAACTTATGAAGTCAAGCACGAAGAGAAGTGGTTTTTGGTTTAAATCATGGAAATTTCAAAAACCCTCCCAAGAGCTTCATTTTGGAGTGACTAATTAAGAAGCATACATGCTTACCTTTTCATATTCATGTTTTAAACTTGTTCAAATCTAGGTCAACAAACCTAGGATTTGACGAAGAATCAAATGGGTATAAAAAATTTAAAAACAAGCTCTAGATAAGCTCAAGTTGAAAAACAAGTTCTAGACATATTCCAACCAGAAAAATCATGTATGTACCCCCTATATATATATCCCTAAACCCTGACTTATGAAGTCAAGCATGAAGAGAAGTGGTTTTTGGTTTCAATCATGGAAATTTCAAAAACCCTCCCAAGAGCTTCATTTTGGAGTGGCTAAGAAGGATAGATACTTAATTTTTCATATTTATGTTTTAAACTAGTTTAAATCATGGTCAAACCTAGGATTTGACCAAGATTCAAATGGGCATAAAAATTCAAAATAAATGAAAATAAATGAAAAACCAAGGCACGTAGTCTTCTTATGTCATATAGTAAGCATTCAATTAAGTTGATAAACAAGGTCTAGACATATTCAAACCAGAAACATCATGTATCTAGCTACCCTAGCCCTAAACTCTGTCTTATGAAGTCAAGCATGCATGAAGAGAAGTCGTGGTTTTTGGTTTCAAACATGGAAATTTTAAAAACCCTACCAAGATCTACATTTTGGAGTGACTAAGAAGGATATATGCTTAATTTTTCCTATTCATGTTTTATTAAACTTGTTTAAATCATGGTCAAACCTAGGATTTGACCAAGATTCAAATGGGCATAAAAATTCAAAAAAAACAAAAAAATGGAAAATCAAGGCACATAGTCTTCTTATGTCACATTAGTAAGCATTCAATTAAGTTGATAAACAAGGTCTAGATATATTCAAACCAGAGAAATCATGTATCTACCCCTAACCCTAAACTCTATCTCATGAAGTCAAGCATGAAGATATGTGGTTTTTGGTTTAAAACATGGAAATTTCAAAAACCCTCCCAAGAGCTTCATTTTGGAGTGACTAAGAAGGATATATGCTTAATTTTTCATATTCATGTTTTCAACTTGTTTAAATCATGGTCAAACTTAGGATTTGACCAAGATTCAAATGGGCATAAAATTAAAAAAACAATAAAATGAAAAACCAATGCACATAGTCTTCTTATGTCATATATATAGTAAGCATTCAATTAAGTTGATAACAAGGTCTAGACATATTCAAACGAGAAAAATCATGTATCAAGCTACCCCTAACCCCAAACTCTGTCTTATGAAGTCAAGCATGAAGAGAAGTACGTGGTTTTTTGGTTTCAAACATGGAAATTTCAAAAACCCTCTCAAGAGCTTCATTTTGGAGTGACTACGAAGGATACATGCTTAATTTTCATATTCATGTTTTAAACTTGTTTAAATCATGGTCAAACCTAGGATTTGACCAAGATTCAAATGGGCATATATGAATCTTTAGCAGGTGCGTTTTTTTACTAATCCATATGGAATATTTTGATAAAACCCTTTTAGAAGGCTTTGTTAAGGCCTCAAGGACAATGAGTTGGGAGGAGGCCAGGTAGACTGTAGCTAGGCATTGATTCGGAATTTATGATGCTTGCGACTTGCTTGCGTGGCTTGTTGATTTCCCAGGTGACGCAGCTTTTTTTGACTGCCCAGCCATGGATAGGTCATAGGAGTGCAGAGCTGTAGGCGGTGCGGATAAGTACGCGGGGCATTGATGATGTAGGTGTGTTCGGTTGCCCACGCGAGTGCAGAGCTGTAGGGTTATGCGAGTAGGCCTTTAAACTGGGAGGTGGCACAAGAAGATTTTAGTAAGGAATGGTTCCTTTCCAGAGGAATGGAATGGTTCCATCCCCGCGTTCGGTTTGGACAAAAAGGAGGTACAGAATGGTACTGTTTTTTGTTCGGTTGGAGGAATTGGAGAGCAGAACGGAATGTGGTTAAACTAAACTTTTGTCTAAGAATCGTAATTAACAATGGCAAATAGCCTTTTAAATCTTAAAATCGTAATTAACAACGCCTAATGGCCTTTTTAATCTTAAAATCGTAATTAATGTTATTTTTTGTATGGTCGGGGAATTTGGAGAGTAGAACGGAATGAAGTTAAAGTTTAATCTTTTGTCTAAATATCGTAATTAATAGTGGCCTTTTTAATCTCAAAATCATAATTAACAACAACTAATAATTTTTTTGGTTGGATTAGTGAAGTGCTTTGTAATTAATAGCGGCTAAGTAACAGCCGTTCCACCACATTCCACCGATTCGGTGGAATGGGTGCATTCTGCATATGGGGAGAATATTCCCTTTCGAGGAACCACTCGGTTCCGTTCCATTCCACAACCGAACACAAGAATGGGCTCTAGGTGCGGAACGGTTCCATTCCATTCCACTTGGTTCTGGAACCGAACACACCCTAAATGCGTTGCAATGGAAAATGACAGTGTGTGGTGGCCTGATGGTGAAGAAGAAAGGTCGGGCGAAGAGTTGTTGGCTAGAGTCGGTTTTATACGAATCGACGAGGTGCGGGATAGTTTGATTTTAAGGGCTCCTTTCATTCACAGGATAGGGAAATCATAGGAGTAGGAATGTAGGATTGGGATTTGGGATGACATGTGTAGTTAAATCCTATAATAAGATGAGTTGCGTTTGATTGCGCCAAATGAATTTTTCCATGAGGTAGGACCAAATATTTAATCCTATACTAGGATTTGCACTACTTGATGATTCCTATAGGATTATTTCCTATTGGATATGTTCATATGAATCAAACTACTAGTGTAGGAAATATTCCTATAAGATCTAAATCCTATTATCTTATACCAACCTAATATGAATCAAAGAAGCCCTAAAGGATTTTCGAAGGAATCATGTACGAAGTATGATTTTTCTAAGTCACCCAACATATATACTAGGAATAGAACTAAGTAGTACCATATACTTAGGCCCGCATGCACAAATATTAAGTGTGGATTGAGGAAGTCGATAACTTGGGAAAAAACTTTCGCAACTGCACACCTATGTTACCACCCTTGCGACGCTAATTGTCGTAGAGCTGACCTAGAACGAACTCTTGTCTCGGTTAACATGAGAGAGATAAGGGATAAATACAATTGTGATACACTTTCCTAATATTTTGTTGAATGAGATAATCTTGTGTTTTCCTAATAGGGTTAATTAAGTACACATTTGGCAGCTCGTGTGTTGCATACGTTGGTGAACTTTAGACCCCAACTATATATTATTATTTGAACTCACCTCTAACACTTAATTATGTATAATAAGGTCCCTAACTGACCTCAAACACAATTAGGTATAACAGCGGTCCATAACTAACCTCAAACACTTAATTAGGTCTAACATTGCCCCCTTAGACTACCCACAATGGGAGTATCATAGGTAGTACACTATCATGCATCTCATGCTTGCAAAAAAGCTGATGTGGCACTGCAATTAAAGATGAGAGAGAGGATTATAATATCATAGGTAGATACCGTATCATAGCACGTAGTACTAGAAAATTTAATGTTAAATAATCTTGTACATAGATCTGCATTGAGATTCTACAAATCAATTAATATAAGAAGATTATGATACTAGTACATGATACCATGCATCGTTGACATAGTAACATGTAGTATTAATTGTATCATACACACCATACTTTTATATATGATACTATGCATTGTGACTAGTATTACTGACCTCATATATACGCTTACTTAGGTCAAACAATGGTCTTTTAAGTAGTATCGGTTTAATGAAGGTTGACCTATTTTTAACTTCATTTGTGCACTAGTAGATATGATTTGGCCCATTTTTATCCATAGGCTCATCTGATGTGATGTCTGCTATATATATTGTCTTCGATGAGTATCACGCGCATTACATACTCATACCATAGAACGAAGATGAAACCCCTTACCCTCAGCGACGTACGCAACATGGTGTTTGGGTTGAATGGCCCACCCTATTTTAAAATGTTTTAGTTAATTAATTATGTAAAAAATTATCACATATAAAGTGGAAAAAAGAAAATTAGTAAGGTGTGCCCACCTGGCCTACGGTTGTTTTGTGCGTCCTCCACTGCGTACTCCTCTTGATCTGTGACGATGAACATAGTTCTTTAGAACACATGCAACACTTACAGTTGATAGGCCGTTGCAAAGCTAATCAATGATAAAACCTGCTTTTATAATCCATTGTACTTTGATTTAATTAGTCCCTCTAATGGACCCCAACTATGTGTGCTTGAGATTTAGCAAAATGCTTTGCCGCCGTGCCACATAACAAATAATAAACAGACCAATCAAGTTTTTATCATTGCTAGACCTAACTAAGTGTTCAAGTGCTCAATTTTGACCACATTAGAGTTGAGGGGCCAAACATAATTCTTAAATACGTGAGGGACCGAACATATACTTCTAAACACCCGAGGGACAAGACAAATTTGAGTACTATTGTTATTATTAGACTAGTCACAATGGGGAGTATCATATAATAGTATCATACATATGATACTAATGTACGATATTATTTTCACAGTCCATAGTATCATCATGTAGTAGTATAATATGTTACATGTATTTAGGGATTTGTAGAATCTCAATACAAAAGTGTGTACAAGATTTGTTTGGCAGTAATTTTTCTAGTTCTACATGATATGATACGATATCTACCTATGATACCACTATCGTCTCTTTCATCATTAACTGATATGACACATCAACATTTTGCATGCATGTAGTGCATGATACTACTTATGATATTGCCATTGCGAGTAGTCTCCCTTTGTCCTAGAGTACAATGCCAATTTGTTTTCAGAGGCAAACTTAGACTAATACTTGGGCCCGCCAATTATGAGTTGCATGTCATTCAAAACTATATCATCGGATGCTTGTTTCGATGAACTTTCCAATGGTATATTTTGCGGATGTCATAAAATTAGGCTGGTCATACTATTTCTATAGTGGGTAGTATCATGGAGTAGTATCATAGTAATGCTACATTTATTATTTTTTAGAATCTCAATGCAAATTTGTGTACAAGATTTGTTTAGCATTAAGTTTTCTCGTTGTTTGCGCTATGATACAGTATCTACCTATGTTACACTAATCTCCTCTCTCCTACTTAATTAGCTGCCAGATCAACATTTTTGTGGGACCAATGTGTATGATACTAGCTATGATACTAGCACTATCATGTGGGTACCTAAATCTCGAGTCAAAGTTTGACACGAAACCGATGTGGACTTTATTCATGGTGGAAGGGAGTAACAATCATAAGCACATTATTATTATTGTTTGAACAACATTTTATTTGATGTGCCATAAGAAGTTTAGAAACTCCTAGCCTGCGGAGGTGGCGTTTTGGCACACGCGTGCATATGCACCAATTATAGAAAATGATTAAAAAAATTATATAAATGTTAATTTTTTTGGTATACATTGTGACATCATATGTTCGTTCACAAGTTTTCGTGGAAAAACGACATTTTGTGTGGCGTGTAAAAAAAGGCAAAAAATATACTGTACGTAGTCGTGTTACAACATCAAAATTTGTCTTTTTTATAGGAGCCACATAATTTTTTTGTGAGAAAACTTGTGTACCAACATAAAATGTCTAGATATACATGTAAAATTTTAGTTTAGAATTTTTTGACACTTTGAAATATGGATTCACATAATGGGAGCATATGCTCCTATGAGGCAAAGTGCATTTCCGCTAGCCCCCGCCATTTCTTATATCTCTATATTGTCTATATATCTATACCTCTACCTCTACCCCCTTGGATTCCTGAACAGACGTACAGTACTAGTAGGGCCTACTATTTATTATTATTACATACTCTAAAAAAAAACCTACTGCAGCCAAAATTTAATATCATCGAGCGGTAAAATTCCCCGCCAACGCCCAAATATCTCGCGCCGCAAAGTTTCAGATCTGCGAATATTTTTTTCCTCAAAAGAAGGACTGCGAAATTCCCTTCTACTCCTCTATCGCCCAGCTTCGCCCTAGTTTCGCCCGCAAGCCCTCAGAGAAACCGCCCCTCTTGCCTACCTCCAGATCTTCCCGGCCGCCGCACTTCGCCGTTCAAGCTGCCACGGCTTCAAACCCCGAGGCTGCCCTATCCGCACCTACTCCGGCGTCCACCGCACCGTATCTCGTTCGCCGACTCTATCGACCACCGCACCTGACCAGCTTCGCCGACACCGACGCCACCGTGCACTGCACATCATCTGCTTCACCGACCTTCTAGTTCGGCCGGCGCGCTGAACACTTCATCGACCGCCCAGCATGTCCTTCTCCGACCCCCCAAGATCTGCTTCCCCGGCACCCACCGCAACAGCAGTCCCCTCGCCGACCTCCACGTCACCCGTAAGAACGCGGAACACGTCTAAACGCCGCCCAGAAATAGGTAACCAGACATCCCTGCGCGTTTTGTTCTGTTAGGAGTATTGCAGCTGACTGTATTTCTGAATTCGTGCTATATTTCTAACTTACAAGTGCTTTCGTTGATAACCACCTCATCCTTTAGGTTTAAACACGACGCATAAGTATGTTTTTCCGTGACCAAACCCACCCATTCGCTGAAACTCTACATGGTATCAGAGCCTAGGTTTCCTTCCTGCTAGCCGCCACAAACAGTACCAAACAAGTTCTTCCTTTGATCACAAAACCCACCGTTGAGATGTAGAAATCCAGGCGGCGGGAGGCCGCATCAGGTGCTCTGCGTCGGTTGCGGCTATCACACACAGCGATGTGAGCTGTGTGAGATCGGCGGCTGCTCGCGCGGGGAGAAAGAAGAGGGTGAAGATCGTTTTGGTTTAGAAAGGAGAGAAGAGGAAGTGAATCCGTGGCAGAGAGATCTGGATCCGTGTGAGGGGCAGAAGTTGGAGGCGTGCGGAGTGGGGCGAGCCTTTGAGCGCAGGGCGGAGCCGGAGGTTGGTGCTGGACGTTGACCAGCGCGAGCCGGTCGATGTGGCCAGGTGCCGTACGCCAGGTTGGCCAGGGCGCGCAGACGAGGCGCCATCCGAGTGGAAGTGAGGAGAAAATGGAGATGTGAGGCTGTGAGGATATGTGGTGATGGAGTTGATGAGGCTGCGGTTGAGTCGTGATGGAGTTGATGAGGCTGCGGTTTAGTGGTGATGGTGATGGTTGTGGATATGTCCAGGGGAAAGGCATGCGTGCCTGAGGTGAGACTGGTTGAGGCCTGACCGGGGGATAGGCATGGGTGCTTGAGGAGTGGATGGTTGAGGCAGGAGTTGGCTGGGGGTTTGTGGGAGAGACGGAAGAGGTGGCCGGGCAGAGTGGAGAAGAGAGGCTGAGGACATTGAGGCGAGTGTGGATGGTTCTGCGGAACTTGTGTGGTGAGGCAGCCGGGGTTGTTGAGGACGTGTATGGTTAGGAGTTGTGCGTATCCCAGATGGTTGAAGCTGGATATCTTCGCTGCTGATGAAGAGATGAATCGAGATGACAAGATGATGGAAAGTGCAATGCTGTCATGTATCCTAGGAGTTATGCTGAATGTTCATTACTGGTAGTTGTCATATGTGTCATGTTGTTGTTGCAAGATGGCCATGGTTGTTTACCCATGATCATCTTGAGGGGGTGTGTTGGACCATGAGTGAGTTTAGTAGTAGCGCTGTAGTAATATTGTATCCAGTGTGAGGCCCATAGAGGCCCATGTCCAGTAGTATTGTAACCCTAACTCAGATGATATAAATACACAGTGTGGTGGTCTGAGTAACCTAACCCACCCATTCGCTGAAACTCTACAAAATATGAGCCACCAATCATGAGCCGTTGAATGCTCTACATGTCCACGATTGACAACAACAACAACAACAAAGCCTTTATTCCCAAACAAGTTGGGGTAGGCTATACAAGTCCACAATTGACACGATTACAATTTCTCACTATTTGGCCGTAGGCTACTGCTCTAGTTACATCATGTTTGATATCTTTCTGCGATCCTGTATTACATGTTTATGCACGTCATAATGCTTCTACTACTATTTGGTGTCAATTTAATTATAGCAAAGCCGTGACTCGTAACTGTTTGTTATTATTACACGTGCAGCAGGCACATCTTACACTCATAAACGTAGAGTAAAGCTCGCCTATAATCATGTAAGTACCTGCTGTTTTTTGTATATTGCTTAATGCAAACTTCTATATCTTGGACCTGTTTCTGTTTACAATTGGCCTCTCCTTCATGCAGAGGAGAAACAGTGAGGCACCAGGTTCTTCTGTCCAAGTACCCGATGAGGTCCGTGTGACTCAAAAAAAAGCTCACGTAAGTTCCCTGTTTTTTTTGGAATGTTAATTTACCTCCTGTGCATAGTTCAATTGCATCATTTTCTGTATGTTGCACTACCTAAGTTGCCTAATGGAATCTAATAAAATATAAACAATGACCATATGGAACATTGCACACTGCCTTTGACCCATCTGGCATCCGGCATGCCTGGGTATAAGTTACATGATTTGGCTATGTTAATACAAGTCCTGAAATTCTATTATGTTAATTTTTTGCCTGTTGCTTCATTGAGTTTGCCTGTTGTTCCATGGCTAGTGCATGAAGTTTGATAGAAATGATCCTAGCTGAAATGATGCACTTTGTGTTTTTTTATTGCTTTATTCCTAACCTAGCTTCCTATTCTACTTGAAACATGATTGCTTTATTCCTAACCTAGCTTCCTATTCTACTTGAAACATGGTGAAAAAATAGTTATATTACTTGTTTAAATGTCTAGCTTTGTTTTTCTGAGTCCCATTGACATGATGTGGTATATCCATATTCAAATGATCTGGCTGTTTATATAATACGCTCCATGTTCAATTGCTTCATTCAGTTTCTAGTAATCTATTATACATGATGCACATGGTGCTACTTGTTATATGCCCTTTTTTGTTTGAGTTTGATCATGAATTCAAGATTAAGCATTGCCTAAACGTTGACCAACGTAGGAAGATTCCCTCCCTTGTCTATACGTTGTGAGATAGATGATGAGACCTCTCTAGCAGCGAATTTATACGCGCTAGATAACACCCCGTTTAATTCGGTCCTGTTGGGACTCGAACCCGGGTGGGCTGGCTGCGCACTCGCAAGCCTTGCCACTGAGCTAGCACTCAGTTCTCAGATTAAGCAATGCCTCGTTATGCTTAATTTAAATGTTATGGCACTTCATACAAGCCATACAATTAATTGTTGCATTGACCTTCTGCGATGTCGAAGGCACTATCTGAGTCATGCTTAAATCAATCATACATTATTTTCCTAATAGTATCAAATCCAACATGCACATCTTTTGACTGTATTTGGCTATTTGCTAGATTTCTTCTGTGCAGTGACCTGGCTTCGTTATTGGGCACATGATGTCTAGTTGCTTGGTTCATTGTATACATCATCGCCATGATCTAGTTTGGTTTGTTCTAAGAGGCATGTGGCTTAACTGGTTTCTTTGTTGTATCTGCCCATGGTTCTTTCAAAATTATGTCAACAATGTTGTTTGTTTGCCTTGTATTGTATTGCATTTTAACTTGTTTTGTCTTAGTTTCAGCCTGCAAACAAAGCTGTAATGTCAGTAGGGACAACCCATTTATCAAGTGTTGCGGTCATTTCACAGAGCAACAGTGACAGTGGCACGTGCTCTCATTGGTCCACTGAGTCCGGTACACCAACCATTCCAGAAGAAATAGATGTACGAGGCTCTATTTTTGATTGCTTGTTGTGTTATATCAGCTCAATGATGTTCTTGAAATTGGAGGTCTTTTATTGCATCATATGATGTTGTAACTTGTTTTATCTAAATTTCAGGCTTCAAATAAAGCTACAATGCCAGAAGCAAGGGCCAATGCCTCAAGTATTGATGTTTCACAAAGCAGCAGTGAGAGTGCATATTGCTCGCATAGGCCCATGGTATCTATTGGTCAACTTAATCCGGCACAAAGAGATTTCGGGGATGCACTCCAAGAGGCAGTTGATATATTTGGGCGGGAAAACAAAGATGCTGATGAATTAATTGCCAAGACACGCCAAGAGATACATGAATTGAAAAATAGGCAAACTTTGACAGAAAATGTTCTAAAGAATCTCCTATGCACTTGTCATGGTAAGCCAGTTGTGATGTGTCTGGGAATTGAAGGTGTCTAAATAAACTTTGATTCTGTTGTTCAGTCAAGTGGACTGCTGATGCCAATGCTGTAACTAATTACTGCTCAAAATTTCGTTCAAAATTTCGTGGTCTGTAATAATTGCAAATTTTGTTGTTGTACTAAAATTAGATATGTTCCATGTGGCTGCTGTATTTTGTGTGAAATAATATCCTGATGTGTACTTCAATTAAACCATAAATCGACTGCATGCTGAAAATTTGAATCTGAGCGCACGTGTGAACTGTTTTCTGCTCGTAATGCAATAACGGCTGTTTCTTGGAAGGACTACGTACATGGGTGAAAAGTTAGAGAAGCTACAGTACTCTAACTTGAAGGTGAAAAGTTAGAGAAGCTACAGTACTCTAACTTTCCTTCCCCCAAACCATATGTCTAAAATCCAAATAATTTAAATTAATTTGCACAATACAAACTTGTGTCTTGCATTTGAAGTAATTACATGCAGAGAAAATTATGGTGTAATAAAATTTAGTTTAGTTTTTAAACATCTACAGTAATCACCTTTATTAGTTAAAGACAGTGCATAACCTTGTACTTATGCTACAGAAGCCTGACTTTGCTTCTTTATTTTTCCTGACTTAGCTCCTTCACGTTAGAGGATACGGTTCCCGTACATGGTAGCCCATTAATAATTATGCCTGCTAGCAAGATAGATGGTCCTTATTATAGTCAGGCATGTCAACTTGTATGATTAAAAGTAGTTCGTACACATTAAATCTACCATCTGCATTTTTCTCTGTAATAACTTTTCTTTTTACACAACTCAAAACTTGTCTGGCTAATATGAAATTTGAGATGGCAAAACCCGGGAAAGATAAAGATATCACCAAAAACTCTTTCCTGCGAAATGCTGGGTTTTGAAGCCCAAGTCCAAGTCTTTCTCTGCTCAAGTTTTGGAGGAACAACTCCAAGTAGAACGAGTTGCAACAGCTATGCTAAGAACAAAAGTTGACATGTTGAGATCGAGATTAGAAGCATGTGATGCCCTACTGCACGAGGCCAATCAAGTTCGTTATAATCTCCCAAAGACTAAGAAAATGCCATAGATAATTGGAGATGAACACTAACATAGTGAGTACATTGGTCTTGTGAAATGTTTCCTTAGATTAAGGCACCGTTCAGACTTTTGTTGGTGGATGCATTTATCTGCGGTTGGGATCAACTTGGTAGTTGTTCCTGTGGATGTTATATAAATTAATTGCCTAGCCTTTTTTGAATCAGTTCGAACTTAAATGGTATCATAGCCAAGGTCTCAAGTTTGAATTGTCGAACGTGTGGTTTAATTTAATCTCTGTCGGGCGGCAAAATCTCCCACCAATCCTGAAATATTTCAAACGCATTTTTGAATGGGATTAAGAAGATAGATCATGATCATGGTAGTGACCTATATTCAACGTGATGATGATTTGATTTTGCACTCGGCCATGAACAGAGGTACTAGTACGGTGTCACAATTTTTTATCATTATACTTGTACCTTAGCGAAATTCAAAATCTCATAGCGGCAAAACTTCCCGCCCACAAAATACAAAAATTTCACACGCTTCCAAATTCCCATTCTACCCCTGTGGAGATGACAGCAAAGTCGGTTGGTGAGGGGTTTGCCCGTCATTTTTTCGATCACCACCTCCCTAGCCCGGAAACCCTCCCAAAAAAATACATTTCCTTCAGTCTCTCATCTGAGACCACCCACCGGAACTTCTCAAGTCCCTCTCTCTACCACCTCCACGACCACCGCACCGGAACATCCCCGCCGGACTTCCCTGGCCTACCCGAGCCCTCGCGATCCTCGTCATCCGGCTGCCTGCCGGAGCCGCTTCATCGACGCCGTCATCAACCGGACCGGATCATCCCCGCCGAACCTCGAAACCATATATGCTCATCCAGCAGTCTACCGCAGTCGCTTCAGCTGCGGCATCGTCCACCCCACCGGAGCCGCTTCGCCGGATCCGTCGTCCACCGCATCGGATCTTGCTCACCGACACCGCTGTGCATGAACCGGATCTGCTTCACCGGCGCCGTGCATGATCTAAACTCTTCTACTGTCGCTTTTCTATTGCTTGCCTGCAAGTTCTTGTTTAATCTTGGGGGAACCTGTTTGTGCTAACGACGCGCCGTTACGTTTTTGCAGATGAGATGAGTAATCATGAAGTGTAATGGCCGTCTCTCCAACCCCAAGTAGCACATGTAGCGTACTTCATCACCGGATCTATCAACCCCAGGAAGATCTGCTGTGACTCCCACAGAGTGCTTCTCCTAATGTAAGTCCCTTGTTTTAGCGCCATGTTCTGGGTTCAGATGCTTGTTTGTCTGAAGCTCTTTTAGTTCATTCCTAGCTATGACCGTAACACGTTGCTATTTTCTACTTCATTGCTAACTTTAAGCGATTGAACATTTTGGTTTGCATTCCCTGCTCTGTAGATGTAGCCATCATAACTTCTATCTTGCTCAGTCGTTGTTACAAAAATTATACTGTAGGTATTATAGTAACATCCTGCTATTATTTAGTTCATGGCCAATTTTAAGTAATTGCACATGTTGGTTCGCATTCCCTGCTCTATAGCTTTTGGCATCGTAACTTCTATATTTGGTTTACATTCCCTGCTCTGTAGATCTAGCCATCATAACTTTATCTTGCTCAGTCGTTGTTACAAAAATTATGGCCTGCTACTATGTTGTTTGTGCCAATTTTTTACTCCATGAACATGTTGGCTTGCATTCCCTGTACTACAGGTGATGCCATTGTTTTGTATCTAGTTCATTGTAAGCTAACAAAGTAAGGACTTAGTTTGGCATGCTATCACTCTGCTATCTAGCCTGTAGTACAAATAAACTTGTCATACTACTAGATAATAATTTTGCGTGCCATCTTGTTCTTCAAAAGCTGCATTATTGACTTGTTTCTCTGACTTGGCATGACGCTCACATATGGAAAGCTGAACATATTGGTTTGCATTCCCTCTTATACAAGTTCACAGGTGATCCCACTATATTCTGTATCTGGTCCATCCTAAGCTCCAGCATTAACTATCCTCCATGTGTTGCTCATTACAAGTTTATATCCCGAAACATCTTGATTTGCATCCCCTTCACTATAAGTTCAGGAGTATTATTTAGTTCACGGCCAAAGTGAAGTAATTGCACTTGGCACATGTTGGTTCACATTCCCTCCTCTTTAGCTTTTGCCATCGTAACTTCTATTTTTGGTTTACATTCCCTGCTCTGTAGATGTAGCCATCATAACTTCATCTTGCTCAGTCGTTGTTACAAAATTTATAGCCTGCTACTATGTTGTTCATGCCAATTTTGTACTCCCTGAACATGTTGGTTTGCATGGGACTCGACAGTAGTAAGTCTGCTGTTTCATTCTAACATGCTCTGTTATATTGGCTGTTGGTATGCGGCATGCACTCTTTGTTTGCTTATTGTGCGCATTACAATGATCTTGTTATAACGACGAAATGATGAGTTCCAAATTCTTTGCCAAACAATATTGTAGTGTCTTTGCCTTTCCATTGTTGCTGTCTTAACTTGTAATGTCTTTGTTTCAGATATAGGTGCTGCATGGACAACTTAAAAGATTGCCGGATCGCTTCATTGTATTGCTAGGTTTAATTACCATTCAATTTCTCTGGGTTCTGTAATATTTTTTCAATGCCTTGCAGCTGATGTAATATTTAGTTAGTTTTTATAGTTCTTTCGCGCATTTTTTCTTTGGTGCTTGTGGTAAGTGAGGCTATCCGACAGAAATCAATGCTGCGTAAATATTCTCAGTATCTAAATCACGAATTCCCATCCCTTAAACGGCCCAATTAAGCGAAATCACATATGTGCCTGCCCGCAAAATCCTAAAGCGCATATTATGCCGGCATATAAAACAACTAAACGGGCTGGCCCACTTACTTCTTGGGCCAGCCCATTTGATTTACGGTGGACCCCACACACTAATTGGGCTGGCCCACTTGCTTTAAGGTGGACCCCACCAACTACGGGCCGGCCCACTAATTAGTTGGGCCAGCCCATTTGCTTTTTTGGTGGACCCCACATAATAAATGGGCCGGCCCTTTAAGAGGAAAGTGGGACCCACTGTGTTTTGGCCCGGCCCACTATCTTGTTGGGCCGGCCCACTTGCTATATGGTGGACCCCACATACTAGTTGGGCCGGCCCTTTAAGGAAAGTGGGACCCACATGTGTTTTTGGCCCGGCCCACTATCTTGTTGGGCCGGCCCACTTGCTATATGGTGGTCCCACATACTAAATGGGCCCTTTAAGAGGAAAGTGGGACCCACTGTGTTTTTGGGCCCACTATCTTGGGCCGGCCACCTCTATATGGTGGACCCCACATACTAATTGGGCGGCCCTTTAACGAAAGTGGGACCCACTGTGTTTTTGGCCGCCCACTATCTTCTTGGGCCACCACTGCTATATGGTGGACCCCACATACTAAATGGGCCGGCCCGGAAAGTGGGACCCACTGTGTTTTTGGCCGGCCCACTATTTTTTGGCCGGCCCACTTGTATGGTGGACCCCACAAACGAAATGGGCCGACCCTTTAACTGGAAAGTGGGACCCACTGTGTTTTTGGCCCGCCCACTAGCTTGTTGGGCCGGCCCACTTGCTATACGGTGGACCCCACATACTAAATGGGCGGCCCTTTAACGGGAAAGTGGGACCCACTGTGTTTCGGCCGGTCCCTTGCTTCTTGGCCCCGATTCTGTAAGGTGGACCCCACATGTTAAATGGGCCGGCCCATTTAAGTTTTGACCAGTCAACCTTAGAGGTTAGGCCCGGCCCACGTAACTAATGGACCAGCCCAGCTATATAGTTGACCGGTCAAACTATGTCATCTGGCCCGGCCCGCTTAAGACGTGGCAGGCCTCGTGTGGGCCTACCATCTACCACGGGGTTTCGGTTAACGCCGTTAACTGGCGTTAACGGCGTCTGCGACGTGTCAGTTTGCATGACGTCAGCAGTCAACGGGCTCCCGAAAACACTTCCGCAACGGTCCGATTTTCCGTGGCGGAAGGGCGCCCAAGCGCGACGGACCGAAAAAATCGTCGTTGGACTTTGCCTGACGCAGTTTCACAACGGAACCCATATCGTCGGGTTAGGCCCATAGGCGACGAAAAATACCCCTTAGCGGACGATTTT
This sequence comes from Lolium multiflorum, assembly GCA_030979885.1. Lineage (NCBI taxonomy): Eukaryota > Viridiplantae > Streptophyta > Magnoliopsida > Poales > Poaceae > Lolium > Lolium multiflorum. The sequence continues at coordinate 89,347,773 of CM061752.1, read as the reverse complement.
GAGACGTTGTCTATCAGAACTTTTCTTGTAGTGCCAGCGCAGTGCGCCACTGCTACTTAGTGGACGTGCGCCACTGATGGGCCTCTAGTGCGCCACTGCTAATATTTCGATTTTTTTTGTATGCTGGCAGGTATATATACAGGTTGTATATCACAATACAATAGCACAATACAGGATATATAACACATATAAACAACAGCACAACTGATCCATACATAGTTCTTCACATTAGCCCCACATGATTCACAAGAATTGACATTAGAGAAGTTACGAGGTTACAATGCAAGTTACGGTGTTACAAATTCACAAATGAGCTAGTGGTTACACAAGGTCGATCATCTAAACTAGCATCACATAGAAGAGAGCTAGAGTCACTACTAGCACCGTCCCGATGAAAGTGGTCTTCATCCGGTTCCTCCTCCGCTCCCTCCTCTCTCCCGCCAAATAGCGTGCGTATCTATCTTCGGCCTCCGCTCTAGTGGTGTACCCTTTGTAGCTGTTACCGCTAAAACGGTGAACCTGTCTCCGACACTCCTCCCAGTCGTTGTAGACTCCGGGAACCTTGCCCTTGTACACGACATACCACGTCATATCTGCACATATATGAACAAGCCAAAGAAACATTAGTGCACGCTCATAGATGTTTGCAACGAATAAGAGCAAACTCAAAAACGATCCAAGTAGTATGAACTAAAAGGCATGCCTCATACATTGTTGGTCGGAACAAATATTAACATTTAGGGAAGGGGTCAGTGAAACCAAGTAGGATGCACAAGAGATTGATACTTGTGTCATTGCACCAGGTTCACTGACCCCTCCCCCAAGTGTATAGGTGACCAAACATTCTAATCATCGGCATTTTGAGATACCAAAGCAAATGGAATGACAAGGGCCTCATACATTGTTGGTCGAAACAAATATGAACATCCCGGGATGGCGTTAGTGAGGCCAGGTAGGATGCACAAGAGATTGATATTTGTGCCATCACACCAGGCTCACTAGCGACACCCCGGAGTGTACAGTTGACCGAACATTCTAATCATCGGCACTAAAATGGAAGAAAGAGCCAAGTGGTATCAACTAAATAGCATATGCCTCATACATTGTTGGTCGGAACAAATATTAACATTCCGCGAAGGGGTCAGTGAAACCAAGTAGGATGCACAAGAGATTGATACTTGTGTCATCGCACCAGGTTCACTTGCCCCTCCCCAGAGAGTTGACCAACCATTATAATCATCGGCCAATGCAATTAAGAAGTACCAATTCAAATAAGAGACAAGTAGCTAGTATGAACTAAATGGAATGCCTCATATTTTGCTGGTCGGAACAAATATTAACATTCCGTGATGGCGTAAGCGAGGCCAGGTAGGATGCACAAGAGATTGTTATTTGTGCCATCACACCAGGCTCGCTTACGTCACCACGGAGTGTACAGTTGACCGAACATTCTAATCATCGGCATTTTGAGATACCAAAGCAAATGGAATGACAAGGGCCTCATACATTGTTGGTCCAAACAAATATTAACATTTAGGGAAGGTGTTAGCGAGGCCAAGTAGGATGCACAAGAGATTGATATTTGTGTCATCGCACCAGGCTCGCTAACGCCTCCCCCAAGTGTAATGACCACAAAATTTAATCATCGGCATTAAAATGGAAGAAAAGCCAATGCAATTAAGAAGTGCCAACTCAAATAAGAGACAGACATATATATAAGTTCACAAACATAGCCGAACTAGTAATTAAACAGACATGCAAGTAAAGTGCTGGATAAAGTTTATTACAACACAATCACGTCTTTAGTTCACACAACTACATAACTAGGCTCGCACATCAAGACTTTCCACTCGGAGCGTGGATAAAACCGCCGCCTTTCTTCAAGCACATCCATGAGCGGTAGTCGTCACCCTGCATTTGGAGCATCGTGTCTATATCACTGTTTGACGGCTGATAGCCGGCGTAGAACTCCCCCGCGCTTCTAATGACATCTTGATGGATGATTTCACAAAACTCTGTTTGGATGCGGAAGAAGTCTTGCTTGATGCCGTCGTCAGGGACCCGCGCCAATTTGTTGGCCCAGTCTCTGAGATGCTCAGGTAGCGTAAGCTGCTGCTGGTCCCGTATGAACTTATTCATGTGATAGAGGGCGTAGTAGGCATCCTTCGTACTAGAAGGCGGCTTCTTGACGCAGGGGAACTTTGTTTGGTGCTTGAACACATGCTTCCCGTACCTAACATTTGGCCTCTCCATGTGGCCTTTCGCTTTGACGTAGCCATTGAGAGCATCATCAAGTACGGCCTTGACATTCGTGTAGTCCGTGCTTGACTTACCGTCCGCATCTAAGTATGTGGCCATGGAATGTCTCGGGGTTACGGAGATGAGTGTGCAGGTATTGTCTCTGCGTAGAACACATAATGTTTAAGAACAGGACGATTGAAATCTAGAATAATCACGAGTTAAGACCGGTACGGTGAGGGGGTGACTTACTCGGGAAATACAGGCAGGAGGAGGTTATACTTCTTCTGGTTCGCTAGAAAGAAGCCCTTGAGGTATTCACTCGCGACTGCCCGGTCTCCGGCGGTGGCCAAGTGGACGGCACGCATGTAGAAGGGGTCGGCTATCGCGATGCCCGGGGTGTTGTCTCTAATGATCCGCATCGCCTTGCTGAGCGAGTATAGGCGAATGAAGGTGTAGTGCAGCGGATAACTGTTCAACATGGCGAAGATGTCATCATACCGCAGGAAGATCTTCGCCGCGAAGTCACTATCGACAAAGCCATGTCCCGAGGGCACCTTGGCAATATACACCGGGTATCCATGATCTTTCTCCCTGATACGCCGCTCCTCCATAAACTGAATACCGTCAACCAGAGATCGCATAGGACCGGGTGCAGCATCGTACAATCTTTTAATTAGCATCCGCTCACCCGACACATGCACCCTCGACTCGATATTCTTGGGCACTGGTGGCCCGTCCTGAGCACGGATAGGTGCCGGCTGGCTGGCAGACTTGTCGTCCTTCTTCTTTCTTTTCCGTCCCTTCGGCTTCGTATTTACTGGGACTGCATTCTCCTCTGCGCAAGCCTTCTTCAGTGTGTTAGGACTGATAACACTTCTCACCCGGCTATCGGCTGAGTCTCGGTGAAGTCGGCAGCTGGAGGCGTCTCCTGAGAACTGAATAGGCGCCGCTTGTTGCAATAGGTTTTCCCCTCGGCGGCAGCTTGAGAGGGTTGGCTACTGAGATCGTAGTCCACCCCAAAATCGAAGTTGCAGTCAAGGTTGGCAAACGTACTGTCCTCGTACGGACCATCGTTCGGATCCTGTGCCATCTGCATGTCCTCATCCTGTGCCATCTGCATGTCCTCATCAGCTGATGGCGGCACCGTTGGGGTGGTCTTGCCATGGCTTGGCGCCGGCAGGGCTGGGGGTGTTGTCTGTGGGGTGGTGCCCCTCGCCCCCAAACGAATCTGGCTCTTTGGCCAAACCATGGACCAATTGAAGCAATGCTGGAGGGTAAGGACCTCATCTTCGTCGGCACCATGGGGTTGAAAGGGAGGTACCACGTCGTCGTAGCCGCTAAGCACCCGAACCAGTTGAATCCTATACACGTCGGGTTGCATGGGTCTACCGTGTAACTGGCGGTTGCTCGGTTGAACGATTTTGGCCTTGGCAACATCGATCAACTCGCCGTTCACAAAGTGCAGGAGAGTGCATGGGACGTCGACGGCGGAGCTCTGCGGAAAACATGTAGGGCGTTAGGGATGGCTAGCTAGTCAAAGGCAAGGATATGGAAGTCATTGGCCGAGGGTTGGTTACCGTGATGGCGTCCAGCTCGGCTAAGGTCGAGGCACCGCCGGCGGCGGGCGTGCAACTGATGGAGTGGCCGCTTGTTGGCGCGGTGCCGGGCGGCGTATTATCCGCAGCGACGGGTGCATTGAGCTGAAGTAATGGCGCCGCGGGAGACACCAACGTTGGCGCCGCGGGAGACACCAAGGTTGGCGCCGCCGGAGCCACCAAGGTTGGCGCCGCCGGAGCCACCAATGTTGGCGCCGCCGGAGACACCATTGTTGCCGCCTGCGGACTCACCGATGGCTCCACGTTGTGGGAGTTGCTGCCCGTGAAACTGGGAACCGGGGGAGGCCCCTTTTTTCCTCCCCTATACCACTCGTCAAGACCGGCAACCAAGGTAGGGATGATGGAGCTAAGCGTCGTGCCCACTTGGTCCTCCACTTGCTGTCGTTGCGTCCTCTGTTGGGTCTCCACGATTTGTTGCACTTGTTGCCGCACTTGCTCCTCGACCAATGTCGGGATCTGCGCAACTTGTGCCTTGAGCTGTGCGACCTCCTTCTCATCGATGGTGGCCTTTTTCTCCTTTTTCCCCGACTTATAGTAGTCTGACCATTTCATAGAGCATCCTTCGCCGACCACACGACCAGCCGACGTCGGCTTACTCAATGGATCCCTCTTCTTGTGGGCATTCAACGCCCTATTTAAAGGGTTGTCCCAAGGGGCACACTGCGAGGAGCTCGTGGACCCCGCGCCGCTACTAGCTTCCTTTTCACTTTCCGCAGCGATCTCCTTAGCCTACGGGAGGAACATGCATGAACCATTTAGAAATTTGGATTCATCAATAAGAATGCAACCATAAAGGAGCTAATTAAGCGGGTGCATTCCTTACCAGAAGAGCCTCAAACTGCTTCACATCCGGAGTGGTGGTGAGCTCCTTTGTTTTCGGGTCAATACGGTACCGGGCCAGGAGAAAGTTCCTGGTTTGCTTGTTTTTGTATTGCGGGAAGAGGGGCTCGAGGCCGTTCTTCACACGCTCCTCATCCGCGGCATCCCATTTCGGTTGCGCCGCCCTAAAACCGCCAGGACCAAGTTTGTGGGTGCCTAAGTTCAGTTTTCGCATGTCCTTCCCCCACTGACTAGAATCCGACGTTGACTCGCTCTCGCACTTGATCTTGAAATCAGCGTAGTCTTGCTCGGTGATCGAGGGATTTGACTCCTTGATCTTGTCGTAACTCGCACCACTATTAATCATTTTCTTCACTCGGTTCCTCCAACTAGCGAGGGCGGTGCTCATCTTCGTGAGGGCGGCATTGTGCACTTTGTTCCGCATGAGACGCTTTTCTGAGCAGTCCACCGGGAACTCGTATCGTTCGTGCAGCTTCTTGAAGAGGAGGGTGCGCAAATTCGCTCGGTCAGGATGCCTGAGGTTCTCGGTGTTGATCGAGACCGTGCTCCGGAGGATGCACCCGAGTTGGGCAGAGTACCCTTTGACTAAATCAGGGGGCGCCGTTGGATGCCCACTGGCGTTCACTTCGGTGAATGCCTGCTTCACGGTGCTGAGCACATTCGGGCGACGCTCCCTCCGTAGCTTCTTCGGTGCGCCGGTGTCATCCTCGGCGGCACCATCCGTGGTGTCATCCTCGGCGGCACCATCAGTGGTGTCATCCTCGGCGGCATCGTCCGCTCGGTACTCTGGATCGGTGCCATCATCCTCGCCGTCGTCGCGGCGAGGTTGTGACTCCATCACCTCCATTTCATCGGTTAGCATCCAGAACGGCTTGCTGCCGCTGCCGCCGGCCTCTTCGTTGTTGGCCATGTTCGAACTAAGTAGGAAAAAATGCATAAAATTAGCGCAAGATTTCACGGAAAAATTGGGCATGACCTATGCTAATTTATGGACATATGAGTGCCCCATTTTCGCCGAAACGGAAATGAATCAACATTTCGGCGATAATGGGCAACTCTGTCGATCCCTGCACAAGAATATGACACAAAAATACACCATAGGTGCATGACAGGGGAATCACATCACAGCAGCAGCTAGCAGCACCAGCAACAGCCAGCAGCAGCATCAACATCAGCCAGCAGTAGCAACATCAGCCAGCAGCATCAGCCAACATGCTAGCACAACAACATACCAGCAGCTAGCAGCACCAAGCTGGCACAGCAACAAGCATGCAATAGCTAGCAACACCAAGCTAGCACAACAGCACTTACCACCAGCAGCAATAACAAACGACGACGCTCCGGGAAGAAGACGATGACGCTCAAGCAGGTCCGGCTCCAAGTCGATGAAGGATGCTGACGAGGTTGCAGCCACTGGAGCACCTAAAAAAGAAGCTATGCAGGTTACTACAAGGTATATTTAAATGTCAACACAAAGTCAGGCTAGTCATATGACACAATTGTTAAAAAATCAAATTGTTGTCATATGAAAATACCATCATGCCTATCTTTTTGAGGAACAGAAACATCCATGTATGTTTAACTTAAATATCAATTGGTTTTACTGAGAGGTTGTAGTCTGGGTGAGAAATTGGACAACAGAATATGTAAGAAGTCAAAACAACTTAAATATTATTATTACCTAGAACTAGCAGTGTGGCCCTCGCAAAAGCGAGGGCATCCTCTTTACTTTGTCAAAAGTGATACTTTCCATTGTAGGGAATAATATAGTTTCATAGTCCATGAAAGTAGATAGATAGATGTGAAAAAATCAGGATTATAGTATGTGTTGTAATATATTGATTTTTCTCTAATAGATTGCAAATGTTTATTCTCATTTCAATTTGAATCTGTCGGGTTTTCTATCCTCCAAGTAAGGTTTGCATCTTAGAGAAGATTTGATATTTTGTAGAAGTTCTCTGTACGCCTTAGCATCACTGCTTTTTATGTGTTATAACTAAATTGGAAACCCAATTGTTCTGATAAGATTGCTCAAACATTCATATTTACGGATCAATATACTCAACCTATGGTATGAACTATTGCCCAGATTATACTTTATCTTAGCACGTATTTGCATTTCCACCACGATCTAGCTAGCTTGGTGTAAAAAGTTTATTTTTTTTTCCTTCTGTTGATACGCCTATGAAGATATCACTTAACAACCCAGTACTGTGAGTGTTTCTTTTTGTAGGGAGATACGGTAGTAGTGTCTACTGTGCCTAATTTCCATCTATTTGATTTGAGACCCAATATGGTAAATGTACGTGTAGATTGGCAGATCATACCATGTCTACCGAATCACTGCTAGGTATTTTGGCTAAGATATCCCAAACGAATCCATAAATTCTTTTAAAAGTTCCTAAAATTATTTATATTTGAGCAAATTATATTAATATAGGTAAAGTTCGGATGTGAGATCCAATCGGATAGATATACATGTAGATCTACATGGATCGTGCCCTTTCTTCTAAATAATATTGTTTGAATTCGCGGTAGCTTTCTTCGGCGGAAAAACAGCCAAGGTTTTTATTTTCTCGGTTTGGTACAAATATTGCTAGGCACCGTTATTTCCCTTTCTTCGCAATATAGAAAATACTGGCAGGTATTCTGTCCGAGATATTCAAAATGAATTCATAAATTCTTTCGAAATTTCCCACGAATATTTAAATTGGAGAAAATAACATTAATACTGGCAAATTTAGTCCGGTAGAAAATAATATCGGTGGTAGCTGGTAAAATCGGTTTCCAGCGAAATATTAAAAATACAAGCGGACAAAAAAATATATACATATATCGACGCGGATTTTCTAACCGGGGTGATAGCTATGCACGAGGTTACCACCGTTGGATTCTTCCCATCTTAACGTGCCGATAGACAGAGACTTCACGGTCCTTCCGCGAGCCCCTGATAGAAATAGTACTCCATACTTTGCTTGAAAGTGGCGGTGGGTCCCTCCACATCCATTGACTCGCAAGGAAACAAAAACACGAACAGTAGTGGACAGATTCCTCTGCAGTTGCTTAGAATTGAGAACATTACGGCTCCGCCATGGGTGTCATGCGCCGGGATTATAAATAATTTTTCAATTTTATACACCACGATATTTACAGTTGTTGCTCATACTACGTAGTATCCTGCATGTTTGACTTAACCGTTGCCAAAAAAATTGCCGCCCTGTAAAAAAAAATGGTGCCAAAAATATTTTCTGTGTTTTACCAGCAACCTAGAAGATGAACCAAAAAAAATCAACATCGCGAAGGAAATCCTGATAAAATTTCCACTGTTTATTTCAGTTACTATGGAATCTGGATTGGAACACAGAAAAATCAAGACCCGCATGACAACTTTCGATCTAGATTGGGAGCACAGGAAAATCAACATGGAATCTGGATTGGGAACACAGACGACCTCGCGGTAATCCAGCACAAGAAAAATTCACAAAGAGAAATCCGCAAATCTAGATCACGCGCCTAACTGGTCTCTTTCGCGTGGTTGACCAACGCGACCCCCTACACCACAAATCCTGGAGGCGGGATTGCGCCGACGAGGAATGGTCGGGAGCCAAGATCGATTTCCCTTCTTCGCTAGGTGCTACAGCCGGCCGACGCCTGGTGTGAGGTGAGCTCTTCCTCGTTGGGTAGGTGAGCACACGATGGAGGAAGCAAACACAAGTCAAAAAAAATTCCTTTCTTTGAATGAAAGGAGGATCTGTGGATCGGCGACCATGTACCAAAAACACATGGGAACTGTATCGAGAATACAGCAGAATCCAGATCGAACAAAATGAGTTAAAGAAAATTCAGACAACAGACTAATCAAAATCGTGAATGAAATCTTTGATTCTTAGAGATAGAGACAATGGAAGAGAAAAAAAACAAATCATTTTACCCCTCTGAGTCCAAGGAAGAAATCAAACTGTTTCTTCCGCTGCTCAAGAACCAAATCGTTTTACCCCTCTGAATCCAAGGAAGAAATCAAACGAAGAAATCAAACTATTTCTTCCGCTGCTCAAGAACATCTATGTCTATGCAGAGAAGAAACCAGAAACAAGAGAAGATGAGGCTAGCTGCAAAATTTACAGACTCATAAAAAAAGTCGACCAATCCATCCGACGGTAGATGTAAGAAAATTCATAGAGCATATACAAAAGAGGAAGGGGAATGTATCAAGGCAGCGCGTAATAACAATCTCACGCTACTTGAACCAGAAAATTACAAATCCATCAAGGCAGCAGCAAATTAGAACCACTGATATTTTTCCCTTCAACAACAAATCCATCAACGAGTGTTGGGTGAGGGACAGGCTGCCTCCACGCCCGCAGCAAAACGGATAATGGACGAACGCCAGGAGGAGCTGCGCTCGGCCGGAGACAGGGAGACCGGGCGCGTTCATGCGGCGTGGGGGACGGAGCGCGTCCGGAGGCAGGGAATCATGCTTCCCCTCCGAAAATACAGGCCGTCTTCCGTCGCCCACCGCGCAGTGACCAAGATCCTCCCTCTGACGGCCGTCGAGCAGATCCCGCGAGGAAGCAAGAGGCCGGTGGATGCGCCCGTTGCTCTGCGCGCCGTCCGCCCAGACCCCGTCGCCCATGGCGTGGCTTCGCACTCCTACGCCGGCGCGCAGTCCCACTGTCCTCCGCGCGATGCGGTTCCGCGACGGAGATTTCGGGAGGAGGCGGGCGCCGGGATTTGTTTGTGCAGCGGAAAAAAAGAGACGGCGGCCCAGATCCGGCCCTGCCGGCGAGGGAAGGAGGCGACGCTGATTCTGCGGCGGGGCGGGGGAACGTCGGCGGCAAGCTCGATCCAAGGATATTGGGGTCTTTGTTGGGGATGGGGATTTTTCTTTTTTCCTTTTTCTGGCCTGTTCGGGCTGGGGATTTGTTGTTGATGAAATCGGGAGAGCAGTGCGTGCGGGGTGGTAGTCGGTTGAGGGAAAGAAGTCCAGATAACCCCCCTAACTATCACGTTAACTTTCTAAGTTTAGATTGGGGCGTTAACCCCCTAAGTATCAAATACCAGGCAATTTACCCCCTTGGCTGTTTTGATAGCTGTTTTGGTCCACGTGGCAAGTGGTTTTAGCAGACCTCCGCCACCGGAAGCTCTACGGCGTGCTCTTCCGCGCCGAGCTGCTAGTCCCCTCCGCCGGCGCGCGTGGGCGCTGCCCACGGGCCGCACGTTGCCGGCTCCTTCCGCGACGTTGACGCCGAGCTCGCCGATGTGCTCCCCGCCGCCTCCCTCCGCCAGCCGCGTGTGGGCGCTGCCCCACGGGCCGCACGTCGCCGGCTCCTTCCGCGACGTCGACGCCGAGCTCGCCGATGTGCCCGACGCCTCCCTCCGCCAGCCGGGCTGGGCGCTGCTCGGCGGCCGCACCTCGTCACCTCCTTCCGCGACCTCGATGCGAGCTCGCCGACGTGCTCCCCGTCGCCGCCCTCCGCCTCTCGCACGACGTGGCCGGACACCTGGAGCTCCTCCGTGCCCATTGCCGCCAACGTGCGGCCGCCCGTACCACGACCCCGACGAGGCCGCGCTCCACGACCGCCACCTCGCCTCTCTCTACCATTCGAGCTCGAGCACCCACCCGACCCCACCCTGCTCAAGTCGCTCCTCTCCAGCATCGTTGGACGGACGAGCCGACGGAGCTGCTGGCGGAGGCGATGCGGACGCGGAAGACTCGCTGTCGGAATGCGCCTCTGCCCGGACGCGCCGCTGCCGTGCGCGTGGTGGTGGTGCAGGTTGATGCAGTTCGTCAGGTTGATGCAGTTGGTCAGTTGCGCGTGGTGGTGGTGCCGCTGCCGTGCGCGTGGTGGTGGTGCACTGGTGCAGATTGTTGCCTAAATCTCAACTACTCCTGCTCGCAAGTACTCCGTTTTGTTCACAGCAGCTTTCTTTATCTCTTACTCCCTGCACCTGGCAGCCTGTGACGTTGCCTGCAGCATATCCAGATGCACCGACGAGCAAGCGACCTACAGCGACGGCGACCGCGCTCGATCGATCGAGGCAGCAGCTACGACCTACAACGCGACAGTGACGACCAGTGCGGGAGAGAGGAGCCAGCTGCTGGTCTGCTCAATCGAGGCTCAAAGCGACGGCGACACGGAATGAGGAGCGGCGCGGTGCGGGAGAGAGGAGGAGAACGGCGACCATGCTCAAAGCAAGGGGATTTGACCGGACCACTGTCCACTTGTACCAAAACCGCCCGCAAAACAGCCAATCCGATGCTAGGGGGGTTATTTGTGTGGTATGTGATACTTAGGGGGGTCATCTGTCCCAGTTAAAACTTAAGGGGGGTTAGTGTCCCAAACGTAATAGTTAGGGGGGGTATGTGGACTTCTTTCTCGGTTGAGGAAGGAGACACAAAACGGAGAGGCTAACGTCGTTAGTTTCATCTACGGTCTGAAATGTCCTATAGGGACGATGAATGGTTGGATGAGGGTGGGTAGCTATTCCCCTAGGTAGCCCACTATTTTCCATACATATATAATGTGCCGAAAAACCACTAATTCAGTATCTACTTAACACATACAACCTTATTAATTAGCTACTGTAAGCATTATGTGCTGTAAAAATAAGAATTTGACCTCCCTGGATAGGTTACAGTAATACAAAAGCACAGCAATTGGAATTACTCGAAAATCATTTACAGAATTTGAATTACTGATTTGAATAGATTTTATTAGATAAAGTTTGTGCACGTATCAAAGTTGTACAACTCCTATACCATACTGTAGTACACGATCTGAGGATTCCAGAAAGTACAAATTCATAAAATTTGGCCCGGTAGATTATTTTATATAACTAGCAGTGTGGCCCTCGCAAAAGCGAGGGCATCCTCTTTACTTTGTCGAAAGTGATACTTTCCATTGTAGGGAATAATATAGTTTCATAGTCCATGAAAGTAGATAGATAGATGTGAAAAAATCAGGATTATAGTATGTGTTGTAATATATTGATTTTTCTCTAATAGATTGCAAATGTTTATTCTCATTTCAATTTGAATCTGTCGGGTTTTCTATCCTCCAAGTAAGGTTTGCATCTTAGAGAAGATTTGATATTTTGTAGAAGTTCTCCGTACGCCTTAGCATCACTGCTTTTTATGTGTTATAACTAAATTGGAAACCCAATTGTTCTGATAAGATTGCTCAAACATTCATATTTACGGATCAATATACTCAACCTATGGTATGAACTATTGCCCAGATTATACTTTATCTTAGCACATATTTGCATTTCCACCACGATCTAGCTAGCTTGGTGTAAAAAGTTTATTTTTTTTCCTTCTGTTGATACGTCTATGAAGATATCACTTAACAACCCAGTACTGTGAGTGTTTCTTTTTGTAGGGAGATACGGTAGTAGTGTCTACTGTGCCTAATTTCCATCTATTTGATTTGAGACCCAATATGGTAAATGTACGTGTAGATTGGCAGATCATACCATGTCTACCGAATCACTGCTAGGTATTTTGGCTAAGATATCCCAAACGAATCCATAAATTCTTTTAAAAGTTCCTAAAATTATTTATATTTGAGCAAATTATATTAATATAGGTAAAGTTCGGATGTGAGATCCAATCGGATAGATATACATGTAGATCTACATGGATCGTGCCCTTTCTTCTAAATAATATTGTTTGAATTCGCGGTAGCTTTCTTCGGCGGAAAAACAGCCAAGGTTTTTATTTTCTCGGTTTGGTACAAATATTGCTAGGCACCGTTATTTCCCTTTCTTCGCAATATAGAAAATACTGGCAGGTATTCTGTCCGAGATATTCAAAATGAATTCATAAATTCTTTCGAAATTTCCCACGAATATTTAAATTGGAGAAAATAACATTAATACTGGCAAATTTAGTCCGGTAGAAAATAATATCGGTGGTAGCTGGTAAAATCGGTTTCCAGCGAAATATTAAAAATACAAGCGGACAAAAAAATATATACATATATAATGTGCCGAAAAACCACTAATTCAGTATCTACTTAACACATACAACCTTATTAATTAGCTACTGTAAGCATTATGTGCTGTAAAAATAAGAATTTGACCTCCCTGGATAGGTTACAGTAATACAAAAGCACAACAATTGGAATTACTCGAAAATCATTTATGATTTGAATTACTGATTTGAATAGATTTTATTAGAGCAAGTTTGTGCACGTATCAAAGTTGTACAACTCCTATACCATACTGTAGTACACGATCTGAGGATTCCAGAAAGTACAAATTCATAAAATTTGGCCCGGTAGATTATTTTATATAACTTTTGTGGTCGCAAAAGCGAGGGCATCCTCTTTACTTTGTCGAAAGTGATACTTTCCATTGTAGGGAATAATATAGTTTCATAGTCCATGAAAGTAGATAGATAGATGTGAAAAAATCAGGATTATAGTATGTGTTGTAATATATTGATTTTTCTCTAATAGATTGCAAATGTTTATTCTCATTTCAATTTGAATCTGTCGGGTTTTCTATCCTCCAAGTAAGGTTTGCATCTTAGAGAAGATTTGATATTTTGTAAAAGTTCTCCGTACGCCTTAGCATCACTGCTTTTTATGTGTTATAACTAAATTGGAAACCCAATTGTTCTGATAAGATTGCTCAAACATTCATATTTACGGATCAATATACTCAACCTATGGTATGAACTATTGCCCAGATTATACTTTATCTTAGCACATATTTGCATTTCCACCACGATCTAGCTAGCTTGGTGTAAAAAGTTTATTTTTTTTCCTTCTGTTGATACGTCTATGAAGATATCACTTAACAACCCAGTACTGTGAGTGTTTCTTTTTGTAGGGAGATACGGTAGTAGTGTCTACTGTGCCTAATTTCCATCTATTTGATTTGAGACCCAATATGGTAAATGTACGTGTAGATTGGCAGATCATACCATGTCTACCGAATCACTGCTAGGTATTTTGGCTAAGATATCCCAAACGAATTCATAAATTCTTTTAAAAGTTCCTAAAATTATTTATATTTGAGCAAATTATATTAATATAGGTAAAGTTCGGATGTGAGATCCAATCGGATAGATATACATGTAGATCTACATGGATCGTGCCCTTTCTTCTAAATAATATTGTTTGAATTCGCGGTAGCTTTCTTCGGCGGAAAAAATTCTCTGGACAGCCAAGGTTTTTATTTTCTCGGTTTGGTACAAATATTGCTAGGCACCGTTATTTCCCTTTCTTCGCAATATAGAAAATACTGGCAGGTATTCTGTCCGAGATATTCAAAATGAATTCATAAATTCTTTCAAAATTTCCCACGAATATTTAAATTGGAGAAAATAACATTAATACTGGCAAATTTAGTCCGGTAGAAAATAATATCAGTGGTAGCTGGTAAAATCGGTTTCCAGCGAAATATTAAAAATACAAGCGGACAAAAAAATATATACATATATAATGTGCCGATCTTTTTTTTTGCGGGTAAGAATATTTTTTTCGGGTTACTATGCCCATCTTCTAATATGTTATCAAATCTGACGTGTAATCATAGTCTAACTAAGCTAGCTACAAATGCTTAGTTATCTTTTTGTTGAATGGATGCATCTACAATCTACGTCCTTTGAAATATCTTATTTGTTTCTCCTTGTGTTGAACTGGACACGTATTGTATGGAAACGAATCACCTTTTTTTTTTGAGGAACCGGAAAGGAATCAGCTGGGTTCTTGTTTTTCCTTATATGCCAAACGGACCAAATAGAAACAAATCGTTAACAAACAGGTTATTTCCTTTTTAGCAGATCACAACTATTCTTTTCATGACCTGGCGGCTTAGTTCCGTGAGACCATATCCTATACGTGACTTCCGGCCGGGATAAATCAACTACGTGACAGGTTGTACATATATAGTGTACGTAACTTTTTGAGCTTTAAATCTTGACCGTCATAATTAGGATCAACGAATCAAATAATTTAAATACATGTGGATTAATATGGTGTCTCCTTTAAACATCCTTATTTTGCTTTTAGTATATAATAGATAGATAATTCCTTGAGCACCTCTGTAGTAAGAACTAGTGATTGTCCTAAACCTCTCCTGACCAGCTGCAAAACAACAGAAAATGACTTTCAGAAGATTTAAACTATGATAGACACCATGACATGATTCACCTTGTTTACAGATACCAAATATACTTTCTAGTAGTACTGCAGTCATGAATATGGGTAAAATGGTGTAGCACTGGATAATATTAGGACAGAGCACTGGAGTCCCAAACAGATTATGTGCAAGGAAAACTAGTTGTCTTACAAATGCTGACAGTAATGCTGACAGAGCTAGAAAGAAAATTCTAGGCATATTCCATGTTTAATGTTGTTTTTGGCTTATCTAATTGGTGCTTGCAGTAGTAGCTCATAGTAGTTCTGTAGCTCCTAGTAATTTGGCATGTTAAACATTGTTGCATGTCTATGATCAGATTTCACCACTTGTTCTTGCATCAGATAAGTGCTGCAAACATCAGGCATGGCCATTTACTTGAAGTTGGTACTAGTGCAGCAAAATCATCATGTCAAATTATAATACAGAACAGGGGATAAAATCATCTGAGCTAACTTAAGCACAATCTAACACACGAATCATAAACTAACGAAGTTTCTTCTCAAAGATCTACCACAACATATGTATGGTTTTCTCAAGAAAGCATAAGTTCAAGACAAAACTTAAATCTAAGCAGACCTGCACAACATATCTTCCAAAATAAGCTGTGAACTAAAAGTGTACCTTTTGGTCTAAAAGATGGCTAATGAATCGTAGTGAAAACAAACAGCAGGGCAATCATATTATGTACTGATGCAACAAAAAGACACAAGTAATTAATACAATCAGTGAAGTACAATTGAGCAACTGAATAGAAAATAAGCCTCAGGGTAATCTTGATTTGACAGACTTATTTACTTGGCACACCAAGGTAAGCTAAGAAGAGTAGATCAGCCTGGGCAATTTTTAATCATGACTAGGACACAAATGGAAGGGACAGCACATAATGGTATCCCCAGTACACATCAAAACCTTAATTCAAACATGGAATCACTTCCTAACAATAAACGCTGAAACATAAAACGAAATGTTCTTTACTTAGCACCATGGTATCCCCATGGATCATCAAAACCTTAATTCAAACATCCTGGAATCACTTCCTAACTTGCATAAACGCTGAAACCGAAAACGAAACGCCAACTGGCATCGCATGATGCGTCACTGCATCGACAATTCCAAGTCGCGCAGCAACGGGTAGGGGATTGGCCGAGGGAGGGAGGGAGAGGGGGGACCTTAATGTTGCGCTGGCCGTCGATGTGGTGCAGGAAGTGGAGCTCCTTGTCGTCGACGGCGTCCGTGCCGCAGGCGCCCACCCCCGACGCTATCGCCCAGATCTGCAAGGCGGGTCGATGAAATCGGAGGTGTAAAGCGCACGGACTTAAGCAGATGGGGAGCACAGGCTCAAAAATCTTCCAGGCAAACCGAGAAAGGCGCGGCAGACGGCACGGACTTAAGCAGATGGGGAAGGGGGAGAAGGGATGGCGGACCTTGATGTCGTGGTCTCCGCCGCCGGTGGCGAGGAGAGGAGGGCGTCGTTGGGGTGGCGAGGAGAGGAGGGCGTAGCGGGGGGTCTGGTCGCTCGTGTCGCCGGGGAGGTGTCGCCGGGGAGGTGTCGTCGGAGAGGATCGCGAGGGACGGCGGCGTCGCGAGGCAGAACGAGCACAGGTGGGATCTGGTCGGGACGGGGGAAGAAAGGGGAAATTTCCACTAAGTCCCCTGACCCTCCTAAGCAATGGCGCACTGCTCGTGGTGCGCCACAGTGACTCTTAGCAATGGCGCACCACTAGGGGTGCGCCACTATGACTTTAGGATAGGGTCAAAAATAAAAAGGACGGTACCTTGACAAGATCCGCACCGTACCGCAATGGCTAGCTATCTGTCCCCTGTTTGGTTTACCCTGGCCGGCCAGGTTCGAACCCTGGCGGCCCCAATTTTTTAACTTTTTTTAAAAATGATTTAACCCAGCAGTAATAAATACCATAATACACCAAAGTAAAAGGCATAAATAATTATAATTATGTAGAATATTTAAAATACTATAGAATCTAGAAAATATCCAAAAATATAAATTATATGTCTATTTTGATCGGTACAATGTGTAGATTAACAATATGACATCCATTATTCATACAAGAAAATGATACATAATTATCTTTTCACAATCTTCTTGCCCTTCTTTCTCGCGGTTGAATAATTTAGCCCCGGAACTCCTAGACTTCTTCTCTTGAATGGACGGCCTTTAGGTAGGGTGGTCCTGCTTCTTCTTGTTGTGTATGGTTCTTCATCATCGTCGTCGTCATCTTCCATCTTCGGATCGCCGTACTGGTCAAAGTCTAGCTCGTTGGCTGCTCCATCCATTCCGATGATGCTCCTTTTGCCTCTCCTCACGACAACACGGCTGGGCTTTTGCGGGTCGGTAATGAAGAAGCATTGGTCCACTTGGGAAGCTAGTACCCATGGCTCATATTTCGCGGTGACCTTTGCGCCCGCTGTCTTGGATTTGGCTTCGGGTATAACCATGGTGGTGAAATGCCGGTCTTCTTTTATGACGTTCTTGGCCCACCTGACACGGAACATCGGCACATTCTCTCCGGCGTAGCTCAGCTCCCAGATCTCCTCGATCTTTCCGTAGTATCTCTGCTTGACGTCACCGGTGTAGGACTCCATCGTTACCCCGGAGTTCTGATAATCGCTCTTCATGTCCTTTTCCTCGGTGTAGAATGTGTAGCCGTTGATATCGTACGCCTGAAATGTCATCAGGTTGTGTTCGGCGCCCTGTGACAAGGCGAAGATGAGTTTTTCTTCCGCAGAAGAATCCTCGTCTATAGGGTACGTCAGCATCTTGTCCTTGAACCACCGCGTGAAGGTTGAGTTGTGCTCTTTGATTATATCTCCGTCCGTCCTCTGTTGGCCCTGATCACTGTACGTCTTTGCGATGAAGGTTTTGTGCTCTACCACCCAAGGATCGACCACGTCTATGTGTTGTAGCGCGACTAGGTTTGCTCTTTCAAAGTCGGCGATTCGACCCTTGAAGTCGACATGCATTTCGCGGCTACCGTCGCGGTGACCCCATCCAGCGAGCTTCCCGAGATGCCTGTTTACGGGCAGGCCAACGGGGTTCTCGATTTCTAGATAACTCGTGCAGAAGGAGATGCACTCTTCGGTCAGAAAGCCCTTGGCTATGCTTCCGTCTGGACGTGCCCTGTTGCGAACGTACCCTTTGATGACACCATTCATCCTTTCGAACGGCATCATGCTGTGCAGGAACGTCGGCCCCAGTTGGATGATATCCTCCACGATATGTACCAGCAGATGCACCATAACGTCGAAGAAAGCGGGCGGGAAGTACATCTCAAGCTCGCACAGTATCACCACGATCTCTTCCTGTAGCCTTCTAAGTTGCCTCACGCCAACAGACTTCCGAGAGATGACGTCGAAAAAGTTGCATAGGCCAAAAAGCGTTTCACGGACGTGCGCGTCCATGATCCCACGGATTGCAACCGGAAGTATCTGCGTCATCAGCACGTGACAGTCGTGAGACTTCATCCCGCTGAACCTCTGCTTCGCTTTGTCTAGGTACCTGCTTATCTTCCCCGCGTACCCGTAGGGAAGTTTTACTCCTAGGAGACAGTCGAAAAACTGCTCGATCTCCTTCTGACTTAGAGTGAAGCACGCGGGGGGCAGTAATATTCAATCTTTTTGGCATTTTTGCCCTTGCGACGACTTTGCGTGTCCTCCGCCTCATCATCGTCATCGTCATCATCATCATCATTATTAGGGCGTCCCGCGTGAAGCTCCTCCCTGATCCCAATTGATTGCAAGTCGTACCTTGCTTTCGGCCCATCTTTGGTCTTCTCTGGCATGTTGAGGAGGGTACCAAGCAGACTCTCGCACACGTTCTTCGTGATGTGCATGACATCAAGGCTGTGAGGCACACGGAGGATCTTCCAGTACGGCAAGTCCCAGAAAACAGACCTCGTCTTCCATACCTTAAGCAGCGGCTCCGGCGCCTTTCGCTTCTTTCCCGGCGGTGGGCACTCTTTCCAATTTTTCAATAGCTCGTCTATTTGCTCGCCGCTTCTCGTACGTGGCCGTCTTCGGGGTTCGTCTTCACCATCGAACAGATCCTTGCGTTTCCTCCATGGGTCTTCGTCGCGAAGCCACCTTCGATGTCCCATGAACACCGTTTTCGAGGACCCGGGATCTCTATCTAGCTGGCGGTACGTTGTGTCGTCCATGCACCTGACGCATGCATTGAATCCGTGGACCACCTGCCCCGCGACATATCCGTAACCGAGAAAGTCGTGCACCGTCGTGAGCAGTGCGGCTCTCATAGGGAAATATTCTTCCGCGGCGGCGTCCCACGTATTGGCAGGCGTGTCCCATAGCGTGGCTAGCTCCTCTTTCAGAAGCCCCATATACAGATTGATGTCGTTCCCTGGTTGTTTCGGCCCTTCAATTAGCATACTCATTTGAATGTACTTCCTCTTCATGCACAACCAGGGGGGAGGTTGTACATCCACACAAACACGGGCCAGGTGCTATGCGTGCTGCTCTGGCTGCCAAACGGATTGACTCCATCGGTGCTCGCGCCCAGCCTTATGTTCCTAGGATCGTCCCCAAATTCTGGGTACTCGAGGTTCAACGCATTCCACTGGCTAGCATCCGAAGGGTGTCTCAACATCCTGTCCTTTTTCTTTTTCTTCGGATCATCAGCGTCATCTTCTCCCTTCCTCATCTCCGCGTGCCAGCGCATTAGCTTTGCTTGCTTAGGATCCGCGAAATACCGCTGCAGACGAGGAGTGATCGGAAAGTACCACACCACCTTCCGAGGAGCTTTCTTCCCCTTCTTGTACCGACTGACGCCGCACACCGGACATATGGTACACTCCGCGTGCTCGTTCCGATAAATGATGCAATCGTTCAAGCACACATGATATTTCACATGCGGTAAATCCAGAGGACACACGATTTTCTTGGCCTCCTCGATACTAGTCGGACACGTGTTACCTTTGGGAAGACGTTCGTGCCAGAATGACATGTTGTCGTTGAAGGATGTGTCGGTCATTTTGTGCTTTACCTTCATCTCCAGTGCCATGAGCGTTACTTTCAGGCGGGTATCCTCCGGCCTGCATCCTTCATACAATGGAGTAACCGCGTCTACCTCCAGTTGATCCATCTTGGCTTTCTCTCGGGCGGCAGCTCTTGCGTTACTCGTCTGCTTGAGAAGCAGCTCTTGAAGATAAGGGTCCTGCACCCAGTCCATCGACGATGGTCCATCGTCTTCATCTTCATGATGACCTCCATCTTGATCTTCCCCATCATCAGGTCCAGGATCTCCTACATTATGATCATGATCATCTCCGGGATCTTCTACATCCTGATCATGTCCGAGATCTTCTACATCCTGATCACCTCCTTCCTTATTTCTTGTTGAAATCCCATGGACAAATTCATAATCATCTTCGTCGCCTTCCCACCGATAGCCATCCATGAAACCACGCATGAGAAGGTGGTCCCGCACCATATCGTCTTTAGGGTCCATAAGGCTCGTCAGCTTGCATCTTCGACACGGACATCTTATCTCCTTTTGGTTATTTCTAATCATCTCGGCTGTCGCGGCTTTCAAAAACCTAGCCACAACGCCTTCGCTCATCATGCGGACCATGGTCGCCTGCGGGTATAGAGAAAATGGATATCTTAGCATACCAAAAGAAAATTTTGGCATGACCTTCCCTAAAAATAGGACATATGTATATGCGTAGTATGCCCACACTATTCGCCGAAACGGAAATGAATCAACGTTTCGGCAAAATATTGGCAACTCCATCGCATTTCAAATCCCTGCAAACAAACACATGCAACACATGTGTGGATCGGAGGCTTTGCATATACAACACGGCTTCGCATACAACACACATGCACGTGAGACGCTTTTCGCGCATGCGCACACAACACACACATGAGCTTCGCATAACATATGTGCACACACACGTGTGTGTGCAAGACGATCGATCGGAACGCGGTCACACACAAAGCATAAAACCAACAAAGTTACCGATACGGCGAGACCTAGAGTGTTGGATGAGGTAAAAAGTTGAGATTGAGTAGGGTATTGAGCTAAGAAAGCTTCACCATTACTTACCTATGAAGAAAATTAAGTTTACCAACTTAATTTTGGTGAATGAAGAGGTGAAAATGAGGTGGGAAGGAGGGGCAACACGACCAGATCCAGATTTGGTGGGAGGTGGTGGTGGAAGAGTGTTTGGGGAAAGTGGGTGGCACATGTGAGTGGAGGGTGAAAAGCAGGAAATGGTCCCAGGTTAGCAGTGGCGCACCACCTAGCCGTGCGCCACTGCTAGGGTGACATAGCAATGGCGCACTGCCAGGTGGTGCGCCACTGCTAAGCCTCTTATCTCTAAAGGGGCTCTGGCCACCCCCTAGCAGTGGCGCACCTAAAGACATGCGCCATAGGTAACCTATGTAGCAGTGGCGCACCACTGATGTGCGCCATTGCTAAGCCTATCATCTCTAAACGGGCTCTGGACACCTCCTAGCAGTGGCGCACCACTTTAACGTGCGCCATAGGTAAGTAATGTAGCAGTGGCGCACCCCGGAGACGTGCGCCACTACTAGGTTGGGGGAGGAGCTGGCCTCCTGTCACCACTTACTTATGGCGCACCACAATCGAGGTGCGCCACTACTACTTTTGTAACAGTGGCCCACCATTTTGTGGTGCGCCACTGCTAAGTAGTAGTGGCGCACGGCAGTCATGGTGCGCCACTGCTGGCTGTCTTACGGCTAGGCCTTTTCCTAGTAGTGATGGACCCATAGTCCAGGGGTGAACTACTCACTCATCACTCCGGAGGCGATCATGGCGATGAAGAGTCCTCCGGAGATGAATCCCCTCGGGTGCCGGAGGCGATCTCCTGAATCCCCGAGATGGGATTCGCGGCGTCTCAAGGTTTTCCGTATCGTGGCTCTCGGTACGGGGTTTCGCGACGGAGGCTTTAAGTAGGCGGAAGGGTAGGTCGGGGCCACACGAGGTGGCGACACAACAGGCCGGCGCCGGCCGAGGCCGCGCCGCCCTAGCGTGTCGTCGCCTCGTGGCCCCACTTCGTTCCTCTTCGGTCTTCTGGAAGCTTCGTGCAAAAATAGGACCCTCGGCGTTGATTTAGTCCAATTCGAGAATATTTCGTTACTAGGATTTAAACCAAAAACAAGACTTAAAAGCTGGCTCTTCGGCATCTTGTTAATAGGTTAGTTCCAAAAATGCGTAAATACGACATATAATGTGTATAAAACATGTAGATATCATCAATAATGTAGCATGGAACATAAGAAATTATCGATACGTTGTAGACGTATCAGTAGCACACGAGCAAACTACTTATGGAATGGCAATGAAATACCACATATAGGTAGATATGGTGGACACTTTGGCATATTTGGTTTTTGGTGGTTGGATGCATGAATAAAATACTCACACAAATGGAGGCTAGAAAAAGACCGGGTGCGACCAACTAAGAGAGCATAATGGCCATAATCATGCACATCGACAAAATATATTAATCAAAGCATAAAGTGATACACAAGTTGCAAACTAAATGATCATAGAGGCAAGAATTGACTGGAATGTAGTCATAACATGTTGCAAAACATGTGCCAAGTCGACCCAAATAAAAACATTCGCAGGAGAATATATACCACAATATTATGCTTTTCTATTGTATGCTAAAAACAATGCATGAAACCTTCAATGGCACACTAAACACTCTCAGTATTTGAGACTAATCATAATGAAAACATAATTAACAAGCTCATCATGAGAATAACATCTAGCAAGATATGCAAAAATAACTATGCCACAGTCTAAAAATGCTTCCATTTGCATCACATACACATAAAACTTTTTTCATGCTTCCAACGCCAACCAAATGAAACCAAACAACTCTCATATATGAAAAACAAGTAAATGTCCAGAGAGCTATTGATACACAAATAAATATAAAAGTGGAGCGTGGCAAAATGCATAACAGTGGAGCGTGTCTCACTCCAAAATAAACATGCAAAACAGCGGAGCGTGTCTCACTCCAAAGTAAATATGCAAAGCGGTGGAGCGTGTCTCACTCCAAAGTAAACATGAATGATGGGATCCAACTTTATTGAAAGTAAACACACAGCAAAAAGTAAAGACGCTCCAAGGATAACACATATCACATGAAGGAATAAAAATATAGCGTGTTGAAAAATGACCTGGTGCTTTTTGTTGATGAAGAGGGGATGCCTTGGGCATCCCCAAGCTTTGACGCTTGTACTTCTTGGATATTTCTTGGGGGGTCCAGGGGACATCCCCAAGCTTGAGCTCTTGTCCATGCTTCATCTTATTGCATCATTCTTCTCTCCCTACACTTGAAAACTTCCTTCACACAAAACTCAACACAATTGATTAGCAACATTAGTGCAAATAAAAATATATCAAACCAGCAAGGCTTCAGTAATGGCACATATCAAACACTCATTTTAACATATGCTACTGTAGCTACTTCTTCCCAAAGCTCTTTTTCACAAAAGAACTCAAAAAGACGAAGCATAAGACGCAAATGCAAAACATGGCAAAAATCTGTCAAAACAGACCAGCAGGCAGAGATCGAAATTAAAGAAATAGTTATGTTGCTCAAATCGAAAAATGCTAAACTAACGAAAGTTAGCTAACATACTGGGGCATAAGCACAAATATTTTCAGATGAAAATAACGTTTTGGGGATTTTTAAGAATATTTTTTCGTGACCAGTAGAGAATCTGTTTCAGAATTGCAAATACCCCAAACACTACTTTCTTTCTATTAGAGGCTACCCTTGGCACAAAAACGAAATAAAAACAACAAGGAGAGGTTATTACAGTAGCAATAACTTCCAAGACTCAGCAAAGAAAAAATAACAAAAATAAAACATGGATTGTCTCTCATAAGCGCTTTTCTTTAACGCCTTTGAGCTAGGCGCAGAAAGGGTGCAAATCAAGTATTATCAAGAGGTGGCTCATCAACACCATAAGTTGTCCTATAAATAGAGTCATAAGGTGACTTCTTTATTTTTCTAGGGAAGTGTTCCATACCTCTTTTGAGTGGAAATTGATAACGAATTATTCCATCTCTCATATCAATGATAGCACCTGCAGTTCTAAGAAACGGTCTTCCCAAAATAATAGGGCATGAAGCATTGCATTCAATATCCAAAACAACAAAATCAACGGGGACATAATTATTATTCACTTGTATAAGAACATTATCAACTCTCCCCAAAGGTTTCTTTGCAGCAACATCAACAAGAAGAACATCCAAATAACATTTTTCTAACGGTGGCAAGTCAAGCATATCATAAACTCTTTTAGGCATAACAGAAATACTTGCACCAAGATCACATAAAGCATTACAATCAAATTCTTCTACTCTCATCTTAATAATAGGTTCCCAACCATCTTCTAACTTTTTAGGAATTGAAGCCTCATGTTTCAACTTCTCTTCCCTCATTTTCATAATAGCACTAGCAATATGCTTTGTAAGAGCAACATTTTGTTCACTAGCATTGGGAGTTTCAGCGAGCTTTTGCAAGAACTTTATAACTTCAGTAATGGTACAACTTTCAAAATCAAAATCATTGCTATCAAAAATAAAAGGACAATTATCTCCCACACCTCTAAAAATTTCAGCACGCTTGTCGGGAACAGTTTTAATGGGTTTATACACTTTTCTATGTGGAGTGGGGACTTTTCCTACATTTTCGATTTTGCTAGTAGTAGTAGGAGGTTTGCTAGCATTCAAAGGTTCAGTATTACTATT
This sequence comes from Lolium multiflorum, assembly GCA_030979885.1. Classification (NCBI taxonomy): domain Eukaryota; kingdom Viridiplantae; phylum Streptophyta; class Magnoliopsida; order Poales; family Poaceae; genus Lolium; species Lolium multiflorum. The sequence continues at coordinate 89,323,149 of CM061752.1, read as the reverse complement.
GGTGGTGATTGTGTAAACCTTGGCTAAATTATTTTCTCTAGCCATCTCATCTTCTCTTTCCCACCTAGCATGCAATTCAGCTAACAACCTCATATTGTCATCAATTCTAACTTGAATAGCATTTGCTTGAGCAAAAGTTTTATTCTCAGTATTATCATGAGGAACAACCTTTAATTTAAGAAGATCAATGATACGTCTCCAACATATCTATAATTTCTTATGTTCCATGCTACTTTTATGACAATACTCACATGTTTTATACATACTTTACATCATTATTATGCATTTTCCGGCACTAACCTATTAACAAGATGCGAAGCGCCGTTCTGTTTTACTGCTTTTGGTTTTAGAAATCCTACAAAGGAAATATTCTCGAATTGGACAAAATCAACGCCCGGTCTGATTTTCCACGAAGCTCCAGAAGACCGGGGATACGGGGGCGACGAGGCGCCCACACCACGTGGCCGCGCGGCCAGGGTGGGCCCTGCACCGCCCTATGGTGTGGGGCCCTCGTGCCGCCCCTGCGTTGCCCTTCCGCCTACTTATACCCTTCGTCGCGAAAACCCTATTACCGAGAGCCACGATACGGAAATACTTCCGAGACGCGCGCCGCAATCCCATCTTGGGGGATTCAGGAGATCGCCTCCGGCACCCTGCCGGAGAGGGGAATCATCATGCCCGCCTCCGGATTGATGCGTGAGTAGTTCATCCTTGGACTATGGGTCCATAGCAGTAGCTAGATGGTTGTCTTCTCCTCTTGTGCTATCATGTTTAGATCTTGTGAGCTGCCTAACATGATCAAGATCATCTATTTGTAATGCTACATGTTGTGTTTGGTGGGATCCGATGAATATAGAATATTATGTCAAGTTGATTATCAATCTATCATATATGTGTTTGTTTATGTTCTTGCATGCTCTCCGTTGCTAGTAGAGGCTCTGGCCAAGTTGATACTTGTAACTCCAAGAGGGAGTATTTATGCTCGATAGTGGGTTCATGCCTCCATTGAATCTGGGACAGTGACAGAAAGTTCTAAGGTTGTGGATGTCTGTTGCTACTAGGGATAAAACATCAATGCTTTGTCTAAGGATATTTGTGTTGATTACATTACGCACCATACTTAATGCAATTGTCGTTGTTTGCAACTTAATACTGGAAGGGGTGCGGATGCTAACCGAAGGTGGACTATTTAGGCATAGATGCATCTGGATGGCGGTCTATGTTCTTTGTCGTAATGCCCTGATTAAATCTCATAGTGATCATCATGATATGTATTGAATCTTTATTTGTCAATTTCCCACCTGTAATTTGTTCACCCAACATGTTATTTATCTTATTGGAGAGACACCACTAGTGAACTGTGGACCCCGGTCCATTCTTTTACATCTGAATACAATCTACTGCAATCATTGTTCTCTACTGTTCTTTGCAAACAAACATCATCTTCCACACTATACGTTTAATCCTTTGTTCAAGCCGGTGAGATTGACAACCTCACTGTTACGTTGGGGCAAAGTATCTTGATTGTGTTGAGCAGGTTCCACGTTGGCGCCGGTTTCACTGGTTTTGCGCCGCACTACCTCCTCCACCAACAACCTTCACGTGTTCCTTGACTCCTAATGGTTCGATAACCTTGGTTTCTTACTGAGGAAAACTTGCTGTTGTACGCATCACACCTTCCTCTTGGGGTTCCCAACGGACGTGTGCTTCATGCGTTATCAAGCTCTTTTTCTGGCGCCGTTGCCGGGGAACTGAAGAAAAGTTACACCCCAGAGACTTCTAACTCCCACGTCAACTACACGCCAGCTCTTTTGGCGCCGTTGGGGAGATCAAGACACGCTTGGGAGTCTTCCACATCCAATCTCTTTACTTTGTTTTTGTCTTGCTTTACTTTACTTTATTTACTGTCTTGTTTGCTTTATAACAAAAACACAAAAAAAATAGTCGCTTTACTTTCTGTATTGTTTACTTGCTCTATATCAAAACACACAAAAATTAGTTACTTGCATTTACTTTATTTACCTTTTGTTTATTTCATCATGTTTCCTCCTAAGTTCACTCTAAAAGATATATCGGTAGGGCAAGGGTCTATCATTGGAAGAGATAATATAGAAGAATTTTTCACTCATGTTAGTATAGTTGAAGATTTTGAAGATAGATCCTTGGTAGAACTTGCTCCTAATTATGAAATTGCTACTGCCTCTCTAGTACACATGTTGGAGGCTAGATTTGTTAATCTCAATCAAATGATTCAACATATGTTTCTTACACTCTCTGATATGGAGATGGGAGAAAAGAGAGATTTTGTTTTAGAGGTCCTTCTTAGAGAATTTGGTGATATAGCTAAAGAAGCTAGAAAAGTTTTTATTAAGCATAAGAGGCTTGGCTTTTATACCGATTTTGCAAAAACACTTGAAAAGATGGACATGGATAGATTAAAGTACACTAATAATGTCAATGGTGAGGGGGAGATTAAAGTACCAATACCTAGTAAGCTCCTAGGGATGCATGAAGCTCTAGAAAATAACTATGCTTGGCTTGTTCCCAAAATTTTGTTTGATGAGAATAGTAAGCCTAAGAGTAATAAAAGAGGAGTTACTTACATAGACCAGATACAATGCATTGTTGAGAAAACTCCCAACTCCCGAGATAATAATGTTGATGCTTCTTCTCTCAATGTTACTTGATTTGCACTTTCTGCGCCTAGCTGAAAGGCGTTAAAGAAAAGCACTTCTTGGGAGATAACCCATGGTTTTATTTTACTACTGTTTTGTTGAGTCTTGGAAGTTGTTACTACTGTAGCAACCTCTCCTTATCATGTTTTTGTGGCAAGTAAAGTCTCTACGGTAAAGTTGATACTAGATTTGGATTGCTGCGCAGAAACAGCTTGTCTGTCACGAATTTGCGTAGATCTCCCTGTAGAAAAATCAAAAAAATCTGCCAATTTACGTGCGTGATCCTCAGATATGTACGCAACTTTCATTAGATTTGAGTTTTTCCATCTGAGCAAGTTAAGTGCCTCAGAAAAATTCGTCTTTACGGACCGTTCTGTTTTGACAGATTCTGCCTTTTATTTCGCATTGCCTCTTTTGCTATGTTGAATGGATTTCTTTGTTCCATTAACTTTAGTAGCTGTCCAGAAGTGTTAAGAATGATTATGTCACCTCTGAATGTATGAATTTTTGATTATGCACTAACCCTCTAATGAGTTTGCTTTAAGTTTGGTGTGGAGGAAGTTTTCAAGGGTCAAGAGAAGAGGATGATACAATATGATCAAGAAGAGTGAAAAGTCTAAGCTTGGGGATGCCCCCGTGGTTCATCCCTGCATATTTCAAGAAGACTCAAGCATTTAAGCTTGGGGATGCCCAAGGCATCCCCTTCTTCATCGACAACTTATCAGGTCACTTCTAGTGAAACTATATTTTTATTCCATCACATCTTATGTTCTTTACTTGGAGCGTCGGTTTGCTTTTATTTTTGTTTTGGTTTGAATAAAGTTGGATCCCACCATTCTTGTATTGGAGATATTACGCTCCGCTTTTTCATATTGAACACTTGTGTTCTTAGTTGTGCTTTAATGTTCATGGCGAAGGCTGAAAATTGCTTCGTTGATTGCTATTTGGTTGGAATCATAAAATGCTTCATATGGTTTGGAATAACTTGATACTTGGCAATTGTTTTGAGCTCTCATAGATCATGTTTAAGCTCTTGCATCATGTAGTTTAATCTATTAGTGGAGAACTACCGTAGAGCTTGTTGAAATTTGGTTTGCATGATTGGTCTCTCTAAGGTCTAGATATTTTCTGGTAAAGTGTTTGAACAACAAGGAAGACAGTGTAGAGTCTTATAATGCTTGCAATATGTTCTTGTGTAAGTTTTGCTATACCTGTTCATACTTGTGTTTGCTTCAAACAACCTTGCTAGCCAAAACCTTGTACTGAGAGGAAATGCTTCTCGTGCATCCAAACACCTTGAGCCAAAACCCATGCCATTTGTGTCCACCATATCTACCTACTATGTGGTATTTTTCTGCCATTCCAAAGTAAATTACTTGAGTGCTACCTTTAAAATTTCATTCCTTTGTCTTTGCAATATATAGCTCATGGGAAAATAGCTTAAAAACTATTGTGGTGATGAATATGTAGCTATGTGTCTTAGTTCTTATAAGTTGCTTGTTGAGCGGTAACCATGTTTCTGGGGATGCCATCAACTTTTTACACCTTTGTTGGATATCATGTGAGATGCTATGCATGTTCGTCTTGTCTGAAGTAAGGGTGATTTATCATGATCAAATGGTTTGAGTATGCATATGTTAGAGAAGAGGGCCGCTAACCAAATCCATGTATCATGGTGGAAGTTTTCAGTTTGGACATTCATCCTCAATCTCTTATGAGAATATTATCTGTTGTTGAATGCTTATGCATTAAAGAGGAGTCCATTATCTGTTGTCTATGTTGTCCCGGTATGGATGTCCTAAGTTGAGATCTATTAAAAACGAGAAATCAAATGCGATTGATCTCCTTGGACCTTTGTACAGGCGGCATAGAGGTACCCCTTTGTGACACTTGGTTGAAACATATGTTATGCAATGATAATCCATGTAATCCAAGCTGATTAGGACAAGGTGCGAGCACTATTGGTATTCTATGCATGAGGCTTGCAACTTGTAGGAAGTATTATGCATAACACATATGAATTATTACTACCGTTGAAAAAATTGTTTCTATGTTTTCAAAATAAAAGCTCTAGCACAAAAATAGTAATCCATGCTTCCCTCTGCGAAGGGCCATTCTTTTACTTTATGTTGAGTCAGTTTACCTACTTCTTTCTATCTTAGAAGCAAACACTTGTGTTAACTGTGTGCATTGATTCTTACATGTTTACTTATTGCTCTTGTTATATTACTCCATGTTGACAAATATCCATGAGATATACATGTTACAAGTTGAAAGCAACTGCTGAAACTTAATCATCCTTTGTGTTGCTTCAATGCATTCTACTTTGAATCTATTGCTTTATGAGTTAGCTCTTATGCATGTCTTTTTGATACTTGCCTTGAAAGTACTATTCATGAAAAGTTTTGCTATATGATTCAGTTGTTTAGTCATTATCTTTTGTTAGCAATCTATTGCTACGAATCACTCCATTCATCACATATGCTTTACAATAATGTTGATCAAGATTATGATGGTAGCATGTCACTTCAGAAATTATTGTTGTTATCGTTTACCTACTCGAGGGCGAGTAGGAACTAAGCTTGGGGATGCTTGATACGTCTCCAACGTATCTATAATTTCTTATGTTCCATGCTACTTTTATGACAATACTCACATGTTTTATACATACTTTACATCATTATTATGCATTTTCCGGCACTAACCTATTAACAAGATGCCCGCGCTGTTTTCTGCTGTTTTTGGTTTCAGAAATCCTACAAAGGAAATATTCTCGGAATTGGACGAAATCAACGCCCAGGGTCTTATTTTCCACGAAGCTTCCGGAAGACCGGAGGGGATACGAAGTGGGGCGACGAGGCGCCCACACCACAGGGCCGCGCGGCCAGGGTGGGCCCGCGCCGCCCTATGGTGTGGGGCCCTCGTGTCGCCCCCTGCGCTGCCCTTCCGCCTACTTATCCCCTTCGTCGCGAAAACCCTATTACCGAGAGCCACGATACGGAAATACTTCCAGAGACGACGCCGCCGCCAATCCCATCTCGGGGGATTCAGGAGATCGCCTCCGGCACCCGGGAGGGGAATCATCACCGGAGGGCTCAACATCATCATGCCCGCCTCTGGATTGATGCGTGAGTAGTTCATCCTTGGACTATGGGTCCATAGCAGTAGCTAGATGGTTGTCTTCTCCTCTTGAGCTATCATGTTTAGATCTTGTGAGCTGCCTAACATGATCAAGATAATCTATTTGTAATGCTACATGTTGTGTTTGGTGGGTTCCGATGAATATAGAATATTATGTCAAGTTGATTATCAATCTATCATATATGTGTTGTTTATGTTCTTGCATGCTCTCCGTTGCTAGTAGAGGCTCTGGCCAAGTTGATACTTGTAACTCCAAGAGGGAGTATTTATGCTCGATAGTGGGTTCATGCCTCCATTGAATCTGGGACAGTGACAGAAAGTTCTAAGGTTGTGGATGTGCTGTTGCTACTAGGGATAAAACATCAATGCTTTGTCTAAGGATATTTGTGTTGATTAGATTACGCACCATACTTAATGCAATTGTCTGTTGTTTGCAACTTAATACTGGAAGGGGTGTGGATGCTAACCTGAAGGTGGACTATTTAGGCATAGATGCATGCTGGATGGCGGTCTATGTTCTTTGTCGTAATGCCCTGATTAAATCTCATAGTGATCATCATGATATGTATTGAATCTTTATTTGTCAATTGCCCACCTGTAATTTGTTCACCCAGCATGTTATTTATCTTATTGGAGAGACACCACTAGTGAACTGTGGACCCCGGTCCATTCTTTTACATCTGAATACAATCTCGCAATCATTGTTCTCTACTGTTCTTTGCAAACAAACATCATCTTCCACACTATACGTTTAATCCTTTGTTTTCAGCAAACCGGTGAGATTGACAACCTCACTGTTACGTTGGGGCAAAGTATCTTGATTGTGTAGGTTCCATTTCTCGCCACTCACTGGTGTTGCCCACTACACTCCTCCACCAACAACCTTCACGTGTTGTCCTGACTTCTAACTTGATAGCTTTTTCTTGAGGGAAAACTTGTTTTACGCATCACACCTTCCTCTTGGGGAACGGACGTTTGCTTTAAGAAGATCAACATCAAGAGCAAGGCTATCCACTTTAGAAACAAGAGCATCTATTTTGCTAAACTTTTCCTCCACAGATTTATTAAAAGCAGTTTGTTTACTAATAAAATCTTTGAGCATACCCTCAAGTTCAGAGGGAGCACTCCTATTGATGTTATAAGAATTACCATAAGAGTTACTAAAACCACTTCCATTGTTGGGAGGATACGGCCTATAATTATTGCTACCAAAATTATTCCTATAGGCATTATTATTAAAATTGTTGCTCTTAATAAAATTCACATCTACATTTTCTTCTTGAGCAACCAAAGAGGCCAAAGGAACATTGTTTGGATCCATAGGAGCATTATTATTTGCAAGCATAGACATAATAGCATCAATCTTATCACTCAAAGTAGAAGTTTCCTCAACAGAATTTACCTTTTTACCTTGTGGAGCTCTCTCGGTATGCCACTCCGAATAATTTACCATCATATTGTCCAGAAGTTTTGTAGCCGCCCCAAGGGTCATAGACATAAAAGTGCCTCCAGCAGCTGAATCCAATAAGTTCCTTGAAGAAAAATTTAGTCCTGCATAGAAGGTTTGAATAATCATCCAAGTAGTCAGTCCATGAGTGGGACAATTTTTAACCAAAGATTTCATTCTTTCCCAAGCTTGGGCAACATGCTCAGTATCAAATTGTCTAAACTTCATAATATCACTTCTCAAAGATATAATTTTAGCAGGAGGATAATATTTTCCAATAAAAGCATCTTTGCATTTAACCCAAGAATCAATACTATTTCTAGGCAAAGATTGTAGGATAACGTAGCATAGAAAACAAAAATTTTCCTACGGCGAACACGCAATCCAAGCCAAGATGCAATCTAGAAGACGGTAGCAACGAGGGGATTATCGAGACTCACCCTTGAAGAGATTCCAAAGCCTACAAGAGGAGGCTCTTGTTGCTGCGGTAGACGTTCACTTGCCGCTTGCAAAAGCGCGTAGAAGATCTTGATCACGATCGGTTCCGGCGCCACGAACGGGCAGCACCTCCGTACTCGGTCACACGTTCGGTTGTTGATGAAGACGACGTCCACCTCCCCGTTCCAGCGGGCAGCGGAAGTAGTAGCTCCTCTTGAATCCGACAGCACGACGGCGTGGTGTCGGTGGCGGTGAAGAAGTCCGGCGGAGCTTCGCTAAGCTATGCGGGCAATATGGAGGAGAGGAGCTTGGCTAGGGTTTGGGAGGGGGTGGCCGGCCACTCTATGGGGCGGCCAGCTTGTGGTCTTGGGGTGGCCGGCCCCCTCCCTTGGCCCCTCATTATATAGGTGGATCCCCAAGAGTTGGTCTCCAAGTCTTCGAATAAGACCCGAACCAAAAACCTTCCATATGGTGGTGAAACCTAGCCCAACTAGGACTCCCACCCAAAGGTGGGATTTCCACCTTCCATGGGGGGGTGGCCGGCCCCCTATGGTGGAGTCCACTTGGGACTCCACCCCCACTAGGGTTGGCCGGCCATGGAGGTGGAGTCCCTTGTGGACTCCACCTTCCTTGGTGGTTTCTTCCGGACTTTTCTAGAACCTTCTAGAACCTTCCATAGAACCTTCCGCGACATTTTATTCACATAAAATGACATCCTATATATGAATCTTATTCTCCGGACCATTCCGGAACTCCTCGTGATGTCCGGGATCCCATCCGGGACTCCGAACAAATATTCCAACTTCATTCCATATTCAAGTACTACCATTTCAACATCCAACTTTAAGTGTGTCACCCTACGGTTCGCGAACTATGCGGACATGGTTGAGTACTCACTCCGACCAATAACCAATAGCGGGATCTGGAGATCCATAATGGCTCCCACATATTCAACGATGACTTTAGTGATCGAATGAACCATTCACATATGATACCAATTCCCTTTGTCACGCGATATTTTACTTGTCCGAGGTTTGATCATCGGTATCACACTATACCTTGTTCAACCTCGTCTCCTGACAAGTACTCTTTACTCGTACCGTGGTATGTGGTCTCTTATGAACTTATTCATATGCTTGCAAGACATTAGACGACATTCCACCGAGAGGGCCCAGAGTATATCTATCCGTCATCGGGATGGACAAATCCCACTATTGATCCATATGCCTCAACTCATACTTTCCGGATACTTAATCCCATCTTTATAACCACCCATTTACGCAGTGGCGTTTGATGTAATCAAAGTACCTTTCCGGTATAAGTGATTTACATGATCTCATGGTCATAAGGACTAGGTAACTATGTATCGAAAGCTTATAGCAAATAACTTAATGACGTGATCTTATGCTACGCTTAATTGGGTGTGTCCATTACATCATTCATACAATGATATAACCTTGTTATTAATAACATCCAATGTTCATGATTATGAAACTAATCATCTATTAATCAACAAGCTAGTTAAGAGGCTTACTAGGGACTCTTTGTTTGTTTACATATCACACATGTATCAATGTTTCAGTTAATACAATTATAGCATGGTATATAAACTTTTATCATAAACATAAAGATATATAATAACCACTTTTATTATTGCCTCTTGGGCATATCTCCAACAGTCTCCCACTTGCACTAGAGTCAATAATCTAGATTACATTGTAAGGTACCTAACACCCATGGCATTCTGGTGTTGGTCATGCTTTGCCCTAGGGAGAGCTTTAGTCAATGGATCTGCTACATTCAGATCAGTGTGTACTTTGCAAATCTTTACTTCTCCATCTTCGATGTACTCGCGAATCGAGTGGTAACGCAGCTTGATATGCTTCAGCCTCTTGTGTGACCTTGGTTCTTGTGCATTGGCAATGGCACCCATGTTGTCACAATAGATGACTAGTGGGTCCAATGCACTAGGAACCACACCGAGCTCTACAATGAACCTCTTCATCCATACCGCTTCTGATGAAGCCTCTGAAGCCGCTATGTACTCCGATTCTGTTGAGGATTTCGCCACCGTGCACTGCTTCGAGCTTGCCCAGCTTACTGCAGCACCATTCAATATAAACACGTACCCAGATTGTGACTTAGAGTCATCAGGATCAGTGTTCCAACTTGCATCGGTGTAACTTGTTACAACGAGCTCTTGGTCACCTCCATAACAAAGAAACATATCCTTAGTTCTTTTCAAGTACTTCAGGATATTCTTGACCGCTGTCCAGTGTTCTATTCCTGGATCACTTTGATATCTGCTAGTCAAACTAACAGCATGTGCTATATCCGGTCTTGTACATAGCATGGCATACATGATAGAGCCTACTGCCGAGGCATAGGGGATCTGACTCATCCTTTCTCTTTCTTCTGCCGTAGCCGGTCCTTGAGTCTTACTCAAGACCTTGCCTGGTAACATAGGTAAGAATCCTTTCTTACTTTCGTCCATTCTAAACTTCTTTAGAATCTTGTCCAGGTATGTACTCTGTGATAGCCCTATTAGACGTCTTGATCTATCTCTATAAATCTTGATGCCTAATATATATGATGCTTCACCAAGGTCTTTGATACGTCTCCAACGTATCGATAATTTCTTATGTTCCATGCTACTTTATTGATGATACCTACATGTTTTATGCACACTTTATGTCATATTCGTGCATTTTCCGGAACTAACCTATTAACAAGATGCCGAAGTGCCAGTTCCTGTTTTCTGCTGTTTTTGGTTTCAGAAATCCTAGTAAGGAAATATTCTCGGAATTGGACGAAATCAACGCCCAGGTTCCTATTTTGCCCGGAAGCATCCAGAACACCCGAGAGCCACCAGGGGAGGGCCCTGTGGGCCCCAGATGACAGGGTGGCGCGGCCCAGGCCCTGGCCGCGCCGCCCTATGGTGTCGTCGCCTCGTCAGCCCTCCTGCGCCGCCTCTTCGCCTATATAAAGCCCCTGCATCGAAAACCCTTAGGGAGGAAGCCACGATACGAGAAAAGTTCCGAGCCGCCGTCATCGCGAAGCCAAGATCTGGGGGACAGGAGTCTCTGTTCCCCCCCGGAGCGGGGAAGTGCCCCCGGAAGGCTTCTCCATCGACACCGCTGCCATCTCCACCGCCATCTTCATCACCGCTGCTGCTCCCATGAGGAGGGAGTAGTTCTCCATCGAGGCTCGGGGCTGTACCGGTAGCTATGTGGTTAATCTCTCTCCTATGTACCTCAATACAATGATCTCATGAGCTGCTTTACATGATTGAGATTCATATGAGTTTTGTATCACAATTTATCTATGTGCTACTCTAGTGATGTGTTATTAAAGTAGTTTTATTCCTCCTGCATGTGTGCAAAGGTGACAGTGCGTGCACCGTGTTAGTACTTGGTTTATGCTATGATCATGATCTCTTGTAGATTGCGAAGTTAACTATTGCTATGATAATATTGATGTGATCTATTCCTCCTACATATGCATGAAGGTGACAGTGTGCATGCTATGCTAGTACTTGGTTTAGTCGTTTTGATCTATCTTACACTTAAGGTTACTTAAACATGAGCATTATTGTGGAGCTTGTTAACTCCGGCATTGAGGGTTCGTGTAATCCTACGCAATGTGTTCATCATCCAACAAAAGTGTAGAGTATGCATTTATCTATTCTGTTATGTGATCAATGTTGAGAGTGTCCACTAGTGAAAGTGTAATCCCTAGGCCTTGTTCCCAAATACTGCTGAGTTACTACTGCTTGTTTACTGTTTTACTGTGTTACTACTGCTGCAATACTACCACCATCAACTACACGCCCGCAAGCTATTTTCTGGCACCGTTGCTACTGCTCATATATATTCATACCACCTGTATTTCACTATCTCTTCGCCGAACTAGTGCACCTATTTGGTGTGTTGGGGACACAAGAGACTTCTTGCTTTGTGGTTGCAGGGTTGCATGAGAGGGATATCTTTGACCTCTTCCTCCCTGAGTTCGATAAACCTTGGGTGATCCACTTAAGGGAAACTTTTGCTGTTCTACAAACCTCTGCACTTGGAGGCCCAACACTGTCTACAGGAAAGGAGGGGGAACGTAGACATCAAGCTACTTTTCTGGCGCCGTTGCCGGGGAGGAAAGGTAAAAGGTACTCACACTCCGGACCTCGGCTACTAAGCTATTTTCCGGCGCCGTTGTAAGTACTCGAAGCTATTTCCTTTAGACTCTGCAATTGCGACATTTGGTTTCTTGTTTACACTAGTTAGGCATAATGGAAAACAACAAAAATATGAGAGATCTTTATGAACTTTATCTTGAATTAGGACATGATGTGTTTGAAGAGAGAATTAAAAAACCCATGGAACTTTATATGCATGATAATGGGAATGTTATTAGTATGAATGCTTTGAACACTATTGTTGCTAATGCTATGGAAAATTCTAAGCTTGGGGAAGCTGGCTTTGATGAGCATGATATTTTTAGTCCCCCAAGCATTGAGGAGAAAATTTACTTTGATGATACTTTGCCTCCTATTTATGATGATTATAATGATAGTAGTCTTTTGTTACCACCTGTTATGGAGGATAAATTTGATTATGATTACAATATACCTCCTATATTTGATAGCTACTTTGTTGAATTTGCTCCCACTACAACTAATAAAATTGATTATGCTTATGTTGGGAGTAGTAATTATTTTATGCATGAGACTCATGATAAGAATGCTTTATGTGATAGTTATATTGTTGAGTTTGCTCATGATGCTACTGAAAGTTATTATGAGAGAGGAAAATATGGTTGTAGAAATTTTCATGTTACTAAAACACCTCTCTATGTGCTGAAATTTTTAAAGCTACACTTGTTTTATCTTCCTATGCTTGTTACTTTGCTCTTCATGAACTTGTTTATTTACAAGATTCTTATGCATAGGAAGCATGTTAGACTTAAATGTGTTTTGAATTTGCCTCTTGATGCTCTCTTTTGCTTCAAATACTATTTCTTGCGAGTGCATCATTAAAACTGCTGAGCCCATCTTAATGGCTATAAAGAAAGAACTTCTTGGGAGATAACCCATGTGTTATTTTGCTACAGTACTTTGTTTTATATTTGTGTCTTGGAAGTTGTTTACTACTGTAGCAACCTCTCCTTATCTTAGTTTTGTGTTTTGTTGTGCCAAGTAAAGTTTCTATGTCAAAGTTGATGTTATATTTGGGATCGCTGCGCAGAAACAGCATTGCTGTCTGTCACGAATCTGGGCACAGGCCTCTGTAGAAAATTCGAAAAAATCTGCCAATTTACGAGCGTGATCCTCAGATATGTACGCAACTTTCATTAGTTTTGAGTTTTTCCATTTGAGCAAGTCTGGTGCCATCTTAAAATTCGTCTTTACGGACTGTTCTGTTTTTGACAGATTCTGCCTTTTATTTCGCATTGCCGCTTTTGTTAAGTTGAATGAGTTTCTTTGTTCCATTAACTTTCAGAAGTTTTGTGCAATGTCCAGAAGTGTTAAGAATGATTGTGTCACCTCTGAACATGTGAATTTTGATTATGCACTAACCCTCTAATGAGTTTGCTTGAAGTTTGGTGTGGCAGAAGTTTTCAAGGGTCAATAGAAGAGGGTGATATAATGTGATCGAGAAGAGTGAAAGGTCTAAGCTTGGGGATGCCCCGGTGGTTCATCCCTGCATATTTTAAGAAGACTCAAGCATCTAAGCTTGGGGATGCCCAAGGCATCCCCTTCTTCATCGACAACTTATCAGGTTTCTTCTATTGAAACTATATTTTTATTCGGTCACATCTTATGTACTTTACTTGGAGCGTCTGTATGCTTTTGTTTTTGTTTTTGTTTGAATAAATGATTGTTTGGGAGAGAGACACGCTCCGCTGGTTCGTATGAACACATGTGTTCTTAGCTCATAATATTCATGGCGAAGTTTCTTCTTCGTTAAATTGTTATATGGTTGGAATTGGAAAATGCTACATGTAGTAATTGGTAAAATGTCTTGGATAATGTGATACTTGGCAATTGTTGTGCTCATGTTTAAGCTCTTGCATCATATGCTTTGTACCCATTAATGAAGAAATACATAGAGCTTGCTAAAATTTGATTTGCATATTTGGTCTCTCTAAGGTCTAGATAATATCTAGTATTGAGTTTTGAACAACAAGGAAGACGGTGTAGAGTCTTATAATGTTTACAATATGTCTTTTATGTGAGTTTTGCTGCACTTGTTCATCCTTGAGTTTGCTTCAAATAACCTTGCTAGCCTAAACCTTGTATCGAGAGGGAATACTTCTCATGCATCCAAAATCCTTGAGCCAACTACTATGCCATTTGTGTCCACCATACCTACCTACTACATGGTATTTCTCCGCCATTCCAAAGTAAATTGCTTGAGTGCTACCTTTAAAATTCCATCATTCACCTTTGCAATATATAGCTCATGGGACAAAATAGCCTTAAAAACTATCGTAGTATTGAATATGTACTTATGCACTTTATATTTTATTAAGTTGCTTGTTGTGCGATAACCATGCTTCTGGGGAACGCCATCAATTACTCTTTATTGAATATCATGTGAGTTGCTATGCATGTCCGTCTTGTCTGAAGGATCTATCATTTTAGTGGTTGGAGCATGCAAAATTGTTAGAGAAGAACATTGGGCCGCTAACTAAAGCCATGAATCATGGTGGAAGTTTCAGTTTTGGACATATATCCTCAATCTCATATGAGAATAATAATCATTGCTACATGCTTATGCATTTAAGAGGAGTCCATTATCTGTTGTCCATGTTGTCCCGGTATGGATGTCTAAGTTGAGAATAATCAAAAGCGAGAAATCCGAAATGCGAGCATTCTCCTTAGACCTTTGTACAGGCGGCATGGAGGTACCCCTTTGTGACACTTGGTTGAAACATGGCATGCGAAGATCCGGTAGTCCAAGCTAAGTAGGACGAGGTGCGGGCACTATTAGTATACTATGCATGAGGCTTGCAACTTGTAAGATATAATTTTCATAACTCATATGCTTTATTACTACCGTTGACAAAATTGTTTCATGTTTTCAAAATAAAAGCTCTAGCACAAATACAGCAATCGATGCTTTCCTCTTTGAAGGACCATTCTTTTACTTTTATTGTTGAGTCAGTTTACCTATCTCCTTCCACCTAAGAAGCAAACACTTGTGTGAACTGTGCATTGATTCCTACATACTTGCATATTGCACTTGTTATATTACTTTATGTTGACAATATCCATGAGATATACATGTTATAAGTTGAAAGCAACCGCTGAAACTTAATCTTCCTATGTGTTGCTTCAATACCTTTACTTTGATTTATTGCTTTATGAGTTAACTCTTATGCAAGACTTATTGATGCTTGTCTTGAAGTACTATTCATGAAAAGTCTTTGCTTTATGATTCAGTTGTTTACTCATGTCATTACCTTTGTTTTGATCGCTGCATTCATTACATATGTTTACAAATAGTATGATCAAGATTATGATGGCATGTCACTTCAGAAATTATCTTTGTTATCGTTTTACCTGCTCGGGACGAGCAGAACTAAGCTTGGGGATGCTGATACGTCTCCAACGTATCGATAATTTCTTATGTTCCATGCTACTTTATTGATGATACCTACATGTTTTATGCACACTTTATGTCATATTCGTGCATTTTCTGGAACTAACCTATTAACAAGATGCCGAAGTGCCAGTTCCTGTTTTCTGCTGTTTTTGGTTTCAGAAATCCTAGTAAGGAAATATTCTCGGAATTGGACGAAATCAACGCCCAGGTTCCTATTTTGCCCGGAAGCATCCAGAACACCCGAGAGCCACCAGAGGAGGGCCCTGGTGGGCCCAGATGACATGGTGGCGCGGCCCAGGCCCTGGCCGCGCCACCCTATGGTGTCGCCGCCTCGTCAGCCCTCCTGCGCCGCCTCTTCGCCTATATAAAGCCCCTGCATCGAAAACCCTTAGGAGGAAGCCACGATACGAGAAAAGTTCCAGAGCCGCCGTCATCGCGAAGCCAAGATCTGGGGGACAGGAGTCTCTGTTCCGGCACCCTGCCGGAGCGGGGAAGTGCCCCCGGAAGGCTTCTCCATCGACACCGCTGCCATCTCCACCGCCATCTTCATCACCGCTGCTGCTCCCATGAGGAGGGAGTAGTTCTCCATCGAGGCTCGGGGCTGTACCGGTAGCTATGTGGTTAATCTCTCTCCTATGTACCTCAATACAATGATCTCATGAGCTGCTTTACATGATTGAGATTCATATGAGTTTTGTATCACAATTTATCTATGTGCTACTCTAGTGATGTGTTATTAAAGTAGTTTTATTCCTCCTGCATGTGTGCAAAGGTGACAGTGCGTGCACCGTGTTAGTACTTGGTTTATGCTATGATCATGATCTCTTGTAGATTGCGAAGTTAACTATTGCTATGATAATATTGATGTGATCTATTCCTCCTACATATGCATGAAGGTGACAGTGTGCATGCTATGCTAGTACTTGGTTTAGTCGTTTTGATCTATCTTACACTTAAGGTTACTTAAACATGAGCATTATTGTGGAGCTTGTTAACTCCGGCATTGAGGGTTCGTGTAATCCTACGCAATGTGTTCATCATCCAACAAAAGTGTAGAGTATGCATTTATCTATTCTGTTATGTGATCAATGTTGAGAGTGTCCACTAGTGAAAGTGTAATCCCTAGGCCTTGTTCCCAAATACTGCTGAGTTACTACTGCTTGTTTACTGTTTTACTGTGTTACTACTGCTGCAATACTACCACCATCAACTACACGCCAGCAAGCTATTTTCTGGCACCGTTGCTACTGCTCATATATATTCATACCACCTGTATTTCACTATCTCTTCGCCGAACTAGTGCACCTATTTGGTGTGTTGGGGACACAAGAGACTTCTTGCTTTGTGGTTGCAGGGTTGCATGAGAGGGATATCTTTGACCTCTTCCTCCCTGAGTTCGATAAACCTTGGGTGATCCACTTAAGGGAAACTTGCTCTGTTCTACAAACCTCTGCACTTGGAGGCCCAACATGTCTAAAAGGATGCGTTCATCAAGGTCTTTCATTGAAAAACTATTATTCAAATAACCCTTTACACTGCTTAATAGTTCTATATCATTCCCAATCAATAATATGTCATCTACATATAATATCAGGAATGCTACAGAGCTCCCACTCACTTTCTTGTAAATACAGGCCTCTCCATGACACTGTATAAACCCGAAGTCTTTGATCACCTTATCAAAGCGTCGGTTCCAACTTCTCGATGCTTGCTTCAGTCCATAGATTGAACGCTGAAGTTTGCATACTTTGTCAGCATTTTTAGGATCGACAAAACCTTTGGGTTGTACCATATACAACTCTTCCTCAATGTCTCCATTAAGGAACGCCGTTTTGACATCCATCTGCCAAATCTCATAATCGAAAAATGCAGCTATTGCTAACAAAATCCTCACAGATTTTAGCTTCGCTACAGGTGAGAAAGTCTCATCGTAGTCAACACCTTGAATTTGTCGGAAACCCTTTGCGACAAGTCGAGCTTTATAGACAGTAATATTACCATCAGCATCTGTTTTTCTTTTGAAGATCCATTTATTCTCGACAGCCTTGCGGCTATCAGGTAAGTCTACCAAAGTCCATACTTTGTTATCATACATGGATCCCATTTCGGATTTCATGGCTTCTTGCCATTTGTTGGAATCTGGGCTCATCATCGCTTCTTCATACGTCGCAGGGTCTTCATCATTGTTATCCACAATCATGACATTTAGACAAGGATCATACCAATCTGGAGTGGCACGATCCCTTGTCGATCTGCGAGGTTCAGTAGCTGTCTCATTTGAAGTTTCATGATCATTATCATTAGCTTCCTCTGTTGCCGGTGTAGGTGGTACAGGAACATTTTCCGGTACTGCGCTACTCTGATCAACGAGTAGAGATTCTTCAATCTCATCGAGTTCTACTTTTCTTCCAGTCACTTCTTTAGTGAGAAATTCTTTCTCAAGAAAGGTTCCGTTCTTAGCAACAAAGATCTTGCCTTCGGATCTGTGATAGAAAGTGTACCCTATAGTTTCCTTAGGGTATCCTATGAAGACGCATTTCTCCGCTTTGGGTTCTAGCTTGTCCGGTTGTAACTTTTTTACATAGGCTTCGCAACCCCAAACTTTTAGGAACGACAGCTTAGGTTTCTTATTAAACCATAATTCATACGGTGTCGTTTCAACGGATTTTGATGGTGCTCTATTTAAAGTGAATGCGGCTGTCTCTAATGCATAACTCCAAAATGATAACGGCAAATCAGTAAGAGACATCATAGAACGAACCATATCTAAGAGAGTTCGATTACGACGTTCGGACACACCGTTTCGTTGTGGTGTTCCCGGCGGTGTCAATTGTGAAAGTATTCCGCATTTCTTTAAATGCATGCCAAACTCATAACTCAGATATTCACCTCCGCGATCAGATCGTAGAAATTTAATCTTCTTGTTACGTTGATTTTCTACTTCACTTTGGAATTCCTTAAACTTCTCGAAAGTTTCGGATTTATGTTTCATTAAATAGATATACCCATATCTACTCAAATCATCTGTGAAGGTTAGAACATAACGATAACCACCGCGCGATGCTACACTCATTGGTCCACACACATCTGTATGTATGATTTCCAATAAGTCAGTAGCTCGCTCCATCATACCCGAGAATGGAGTCTTAGTCATTTTTCCCATCAGACATGCTTCGCATCTATCAAGTGACTCAAAGTCAAGTGATTCAAGTAATCCATCGGTATGGAGTTTCTTCATGCGTTTCACTCCAATATGACCAAGACGACAGTGCCACATATAAGTAGAATTATCATTCAATTTAATTCGCTTAGCATCAATGTTATGTATATGCGTATCACTACTATCGAGATCTAACAGAAATAAGCCATTCTTTTGTGGTGCTCGACCATAAAAGATATTATTCATAAAAATAGAACAACCATTATTCTCAGACTTGAATGAATAACCGTCTTGCATTAAACAAGATCCAGATATAATGTTCATGCTCAACGCGGGTACATAATAACAATTATTTAGGCTTAAAACTAATCCCGAAGGTAGATGTAGAGGAAGTGTCCCGACTGCGATCACATTGACCTTGGATCCGTTTCCAACGCGCATCGTCACTTCATCTTTCAGCAGTTGTCGTTTATTCTTTAGTTCCTGTTTCGAGTTACAAATATGAGCAACCGAACCAGTATCAAATACCCAGGTACTAGAACGAGAACCAGTGAAATGAACATCTATAACATGTATATCAGATATACCTTCTTTCTTCTTCTTGACAAGGCCGCTCTTCAGATCTGCCAAATACTTGGAGCAATTACGCTTCCAGTGTCCCTTCTCCTTGCAGTAATAGCACTCAGCATCAGGCTTAGGGCCGTTCTTAGGTTTCATAGGAGGCGTGGCAGCTTTCTTGCCACCCTTCTTGAATTTTCCCTTAGACTTGCCCTGTTTCTTGAAACTGGTGGTCTTGTTGACCATCAACACTTGGTGCTCTTTCTTGATCTCAATCTCAGCAGCTTTTAGCATGCCAAAGAGTTCAGGAAACTCCTTGTTCATGTTCTGCATATTGTAGTTCATCACAAAGTTCTTGTAACTTGGTGGCAGTGATTGAAGGACACGATTAATCCCCAGTCTGTTAGGAATCACTATTCCCAAGTCACTGAGTTTCTTCGCATGCCCGGTCATAACGAGCATGTGCTCACTAATGGAGCTGCCTTCTTCCATCATACAGCTGAAAAAGTGTTTCGATGCTTCATAGCATTCCACGGCCGCATGAGTCTCAAAAATAGTCTTCAACTCTTTTATCAACTCATGAGGATCGTGGTGCTCAAAACGTTTTTGAAGATCGGATTCCAGACTGCATAAGATGGCACACTGAACTTGAGAGTACCGAGTTTTCCGAGTCGCGTAAACATTCTTTACTTCATCGGTTTCAGTTTCTGCAGGAGGGTCACCTAGCGGTGCATCAAGCACATATTGCAGATTTCCGCCATTGAGGAAGATCCTCACATGACGGAACCAGTCGGTGAAGTTGCTACCGTTGCTCTTAAGCTTTTCTTTCTCTAGGAACTGGTTAAAATTGATTGAGGACGCCATATCTACAACATATTTGCAATAGTTTAGACTAAGTTTATGACAAATTGAGTTCAAATTTTAATTCTACATAATTAAAAATCTAGGTGAACTCCCACTCAAAACAATATCCCTCGCATTGTCTTAGTGATCACACGAACCAAATCCATCACACCTATGCCCGATCATCACGAGACAAGATGTAATTTCAATGGCGAACACTCAAAGTGTTCATCATATCAATCATATGATTCATGCTCTACCTTTCGGTATCACGTGTTCCGAGACCATGTCTTTACATGCTAGGCTCGTCAAGGCCACCTTAGTATCCGCATGTGCAAAACTGTCTTGCACCCGTTGTATGTACTTATTGAATCTATCACACCCGATCATCACGAGATGCTTCGAAACGACAAGACTTGATAACGGTGCTACTAAGGATGAACACTTTATTATCTTGAAATTTTAGTGAGGGATCATCTTATAATGCTACCGTCGCGATCTAAGCAAAATAAGATGCATAAAAGGATTAACATCACATGCAGTTCATATGTGATATGATATGGCCCTTTTGTCTTTGCGCCTTTGATCTTCATCTCCAAAGCACGGACATGATCTCCATCATCAACGGGCATGATCTCCATCATTGTCGGCGAAGCACCAAGGTCAATGGCGCCGTCTTCATGATCGTCCTCCATGTAGCAACTATTACAACTACTTTGAAATACTACTCAACATGAAATTTAAAGACAACCATAAGGCTCCTGCCGGTTGCCACAATACAATAATGATCATCTCATACATATTCATCATCACATTATGGCCATATCACATCACCAAACCCTGCAAAAACAAGTTAGACGTTCTCTAATTTGGTTTGCATATTTTACGTGGTTTAGGGTTTTCGAGCAAGATCCAATCTACCTACGAACATGAACCACAACGGTGATACTAGTGTTGTCAATAGAAGAGTAAATTGAATCTTCACTATAGTAGGAGAGACAGACACCCGCAAAGCCACTTATGCAATACAAGTTGCATGTCGAGCGTGGAGCAAATCTCATGAACGCGGTCATGTAAAGTTAGCCCGAGCCGCTTCATCCCACTATGCCACAAAGATGCAAAGTACTCAACTAAAGATAACAAGAGCATCAACGCCCACAAACCATTGTGTTCTACTCGTGCAACCATCTATGCATAGACACGGCTCTGATACCACTGTAGGATAACGTAGCATAGAAAACAAAAATTTTCCTACGGCGAACACGCAATCCAAGCCAAGATGCAATCTAGAAGACGGTAGCAACGAGGGGATTATCGAGACTCACCCTTGAAGAGATTCCAAAGCCTACAAGAGGAGGCTCTTGTTGCTGCGGTAGACGTTCACTTGCCGCTTGCAAAAGCGCGTAGAAGATCTTGATCACGATCGGTTCCGGCGCCACGAACGGGCAGCACCTCCGTACTCGGTCACACGTTCGGTTGTTGATGAAGACGACGTCCACCTCCCCGTTCCAGCGGGCAGCGGAAGTAGTAGCTCCTCTTGAATCCGACAGCACGACGGCGTGGTGTCGGTGGCGGTGAAGAAGTCCGGCGGAGCTTCGCTAAGCTATGCGGGCAATATGGAGGAGAGGAGCTTGGCTAGGGTTTGGGAGGGGGTGGCCGGCCACTCTATGGGGGGCGGCCAGCTTGTGGTCTTGGGGTGGCCGGCCCCCTCCCTTGGCCCCTCATTATATAGGTGGATCCCCAAGAGTTGGTCTCCAAGTCTTCGAATAAGACCCGAACCAAAACCTTCCATATGGTGGTGAAACCTAGCCCAACTAGGACTCCCACCCAAAGGTGGGATTTCCACCTTCCATAGGGGGGGTGGCCGGCCCCCTATGGTGGAGTCCACTTGGGACTCCACCCCACTAGGGTTGGCCGGCCATGGAGGTGGAGTCCCTTGTGGACTCCACCTTCCTTGGTGGTTTCTTCCGGACTTTTCTAGAACCTTCTAGAACCTTCCATAGAACCTTCCGCGACATTTTATTCACATAAAATGACATCCTATATATGAATCTTATTCTCCGGACCATTCCGGAACTCCTCGTGATGTCCGGGATCCCATCCGGGACTCCGAACAAATATTCCAACTTCATTCCATATTCAAGTACTACCATTTCAACATCCAACTTTAAGTGTGTCACCCTACGGTTCGCGAACTATGCGGACATGGTTGAGTACTCACTCCGACCAATAACCAATAGCGGGATCTGGAGATCCATAATGGCTCCCACATATTCAACGATGACTTTAGTGATCGAATGAACCATTCACATATGATACCAATTCCCTTTGTCACGCGATATTTTACTTGTCCGAGGTTTGATCATCGGTATCACACTATACCTTGTTCAACCTCGTCTCCTGACAAGTACTCTTTACTCGTACCGTGGTATGTGGTCTCTTATGAACTTATTCATATGCTTGCAAGACATTAGACGACATTCCACCGAGAGGGCCCAGAGTATATCTATCCGTCATCGGGATGGACAAATCCCACTATTGATCCATATGCCTCAACTCATACTTTCCGGATACTTAATCCCATCTTTATAACCACCCATTTACGCAGTGGCGTTTGATGTAATCAAAGTACCTTTCCGGTATAAGTGATTTACATGATCTCATGGTCATAAGGACTAGGTAACTATGTATCGAAAGCTTATAGCAAATAACTTAATGACGTGATCTTATGCTACGCTTAATTGGGTGTGTCCATTACATCATTCATACAATGATATAACCTTGTTATTAATAACATCCAATGTTCATGATTATGAAACTAATCATCTATTAATCAACAAGCTAGTTAAGAGGCTTACTAGGGACTCTTTGTTTGTTTACATATCACACATGTATCAATGTTTCAGTTAATACAATTATAGCATGGTATATAAACTTTTATCATAAACATAAAGATATATAATAACCACTTTTATTATTGCCTCTTGGGCATATCTCCAACAAAGATAGCAACCACTCCTTAGCTCTACCTCTTAATGAGAAAGGAAACAATTTCAACTTAATAATATCACCATCTATATCATTATATTTTTGCATCTCACATAGCTCAACGAAATTGTTGAGGTGAGAAGCAGCATCATCAATACTAACACCAGAAAATTGCTCTTTCATAACAAGGTTCAACAAGGCAGGCTTAATCTCATAAAAAGCTGCTTCAGGAGCAGGTGGAGCAATGGGTGTGCAAATAAAATCATTGTTGGTGTAAAATCACACAACTTAGTATTCTCGGGAGTAGCCATTTAATAAAAATAATGGAAACAATAGAAATAAAAGCTATACTAAATTTTTTGGATTTTTGATATAAAATTCAAACAAGATAAAAATAAAATTTGCAAGCAAAACAATAACAAAGTAAAAGAGTTGAGAGTGAGAGACTCCCCTCGCAGAAGAGACGCTTTTCGCCCCGGCAACGGTGCCAGAAAAAGTCTTTGCTGAGTGCGGAGTTGATGAAGGAGAATTTATGCGCAACGTTGAGTGGAACCCCAAGAGGAAGGTATGATGAGCACAGCAAAGTTTTCCCTCAGTAAGAAACCAAGGTTTATCGACCAGTAGAAGAAAAACGTTCTCTCCCGAGATGTTGCGAACCAACTCGTGGCAGGACGCACTGCCGGCGTCAGCAGCAACGTGGAGACCTGCACACAAACAACCAAGTAATTTGTCCCCAACTTTCAGCGAGGTTGTCAAGCTCACTGGTTTTGCTGAAAACAAAGGATTAAACGAACCGTGTGGAAGAAGAATTGTTTGCAGAGAATAGAACAGGAAAATGTTGTAGAAGATTGCAATTAAAAGAAGAAGGACCGGGGTCCACAGTTCACTAGAGGCGCCTCCCCAATAAAATAAATATGCTGGGTAAACAAATTACAGATGGGCAATTGACAAACAGAGATTCTACGCTAATGGTTGGTGCAGAATACATGCTATGAAAGTATGCGGGCATTACAACAATATACATAGACCGTAATCCAACTGCATCTATGACTAATAATCCACCTTCAGGATTGCATCCGCGACACCCTCCAGTATTAAGTTGCAAGCAACGGACTATCGCTTTAAGCAATGTGTGTAAAGTAAACGATGAAACTACCCTTGAATAGAACACCGCTGTTTTCTCCCTAGTAGCAACAACACATCTACAACCGTAGAGAACAAGGTCACTTCCCATGGTTAAACAGAGGCATGAACCCACTATCGAGCATAAATACTCCCTCTTGGAGTCACTAGCATCTACTTGGCCAGAGCATCTACTAGAAACGGAGAGCATGCAAGATCATAATAACATAATACATAATCTCAACCAAAGCAATCTCTCTATAAATCGGATCCACATCAAACCAACATGTAGCAATTACAAATAGATGATCTTGATCATATTAGGAAGCTGACAAGATCAATACATGAAGCACAACAAGGAGAGGAGAACCATCTAGCTACTGCTATGCACCCATGGTCCCGTGGAGGACTACTCACGCATCACCTCGGATGAAGACATGGCGATGTAGAGGCATTCAGCGGTGATTTCCCTCTCCGGCAGGGTGCCGGGATGGACTCCAGAACCCTCCCAAACTAGGGTTTTGGTTGACGGCGGCGTCGGAACTTTTCGTGGATGTAGGCTCTCCGTCTTTGGGGTTTTCCCGATACGAGGAATAAATAGGCGGAAGGACGGAGCAAACGAGGGGACGAGGCGCCAGTACAAGGGCCAGGCACGACCAAGGGTGGGGCCGCCTACCCTATTTACTTCCACATGGCAGCTCTCCTGCGCGTGTCCTTCTGGCTCCGTCTTCGTCCCAGAAAAATAAGACTCTGGGCTTTTGTTTTGTCCAATTTCGAGAAACTTTCATGTACAACTTTTCTGATAGACAAAAACAGCAGAAAACAGAACTGGCACTGCGGCATTGCGTTAATAGGTTAGTCCCAGAAAATGCTAAAAAGTGTGGAAAAGTGCACATAAAACATGTAAGAATTGTAACAAAACAAGCATGGAGCATCAAAAAT